>OY856410.1:954644334-955244334 GCA_963693085.1 Alisma plantago-aquatica | reverse complement strand
ACTGGAGTCATCATACTTATCATAGTACTGTTCTTCATCTATAGGATCTTCAATGAACTATCTTTTACCATGAAGAACAACCGACCATTTATCATTTGCAGGATCATCGATATAAAATACTTGTTTCGCATGTGATGCCAATATGAATGGTTCATCCTTCTCGCCAATCTTTTCAAAGTTCACTAAAGTGAAACCCAATTCATCCACTATAACTCCTTTGGTGTTATCAACCCAATTACATTTGAAGAGAGGAATTCTGAAATCTATGTGGTCAAACTCCCATATGTCTTCAATGACACCGTAATATGACATTTTAGCTTCACGTGGACTCTTATCCTTTGCACTTGCAAAAAACATAGTCGATGCTTGAAGGGTGACCCCACTGTTTTGGATGACACTCTTATCATCTTGGCGCTTTGTGTAATATGTGAATCCATTAATGTCATACCCTTCATAAGACATAACAGTCAATTTTGGTTTAAAGGCGAGGCATTTGATAGTTTCAGTAATATCATCTGGTGTTTGAGATAGTTGATGTAAGACTTTATTTTCAAACCACTTAATAAATGTCTTATTATGCTCTCTAGCAAGCCACATTGTATTGGCTCGAGGATATTGTCTCTTGATGAAATTGGTATGTTCCTAAATATAAACGTTCACTTCGTCCATGTTGTGTAAAATATACAAGTGACCTTGTTCTAACTGCTCACGACTGATTACTTTCACACATGATCCCAAAATTCCTTTGCCAAATTGCTCGTCAATATTCTTATCATTATCAGGAGTGTCATTACCACTGAGAAAGTCATTGCAAAAATCCATAACCTCTCTCGCTACATAACCCTCGATAATACTCCCTTCAGGCCGATAACGGTTTCGAACATCACTTTTAAAAACGCTCATGTATCATTCAAAGGGATACATCCAATGCAAGAAAACTGGTCCCAACATTTTCACTTCCCTAGTCAAGTGGACAACAAGATGTACCATGATATCAAAGAACGATGGAGGAAAATACATCTCAAGCTGACATAGGGTAACAACCACTTCTCTTTGCAATTTATCGAGAGTATCAGGGTCAATAACTTTGCTGCACAGACTGTTGAAAAAGAAACAAAGTCTGGTGATTGCAAACCTTACATGCTTCGGCAATATAGATCTAATTGCCACAGACAATATTTGTTGCATTAGAGCGTGACAATCATGAGATTTAAGACCTATCAACTTCAGATCTTTCATTGATACCAATCTACGGATGTTGGATGAGTAACCCGGTGGCACCTTAACATTTACCAAACATTCACAAAAAGCTTTCTTCTCCTTTCTAGACAATGTGTAACAAGCGGGAGGTAAGTATGTTCTCCGATTTCCTATTTCACGAAATTGTGTTAATTCTGACCTTATTCCCATTTCACGTAGGTCCAGTCTAGATTTTATCCCATCTTTAGTCTTACCTGGTATATTAAAAAAAGTACCAATGACACTATCACAGACATTTTTCTCAACGTGTATGACATCGATACAATGCCTGATTGTCAAAGAACTCCAATAAGAAAGATCCCAAAATATTGACTTCTTCTTGAATAAAGATTTGTCACTCCGTGTGGCCATAGTACATTGTGATCTCTTACCAAATTCATTGACAAAGTCTTTTACTCTTTCATAAACAACCTCCCCTGGTATAGGTTTAGGTGCACTCCGTTCCTCATTCAATCCACTGAATGCTTTGCACTTCCTACGATACAGATGGAATTTTGGAAGAAACCTTCAATGACCGAGATATACAGTCTTACCACCATGTTTTAGTCTTGTTGAATCAGTGTTCTCTTCACATATAGGACACGCTTTAGCTCCTTTGACACTATATCCAGACAAATTCCCATATGCTGGAAAGTCATTAATAGTGCAAAACAACATAGCATGCAAACGAAATGTCTCTCTTTGTGAAGCATCATAGGTCATCACACCTTCACCCCAGAGTTTCTTTAAGTCATCAATCATAGGTTCAAGATAAACATCGATGTCATTTCCAGGTTGTTTAGGGCCCGATATCAACAACGACAGCATTACGTACTTATTTTTCATACACAGCTAGGGAGGAAGATTGTATATAACAAGCATGACTAGCCAAGTGCTATGTTGGCTGCTCAATGTCCCGTACGGATTCATCCCGTCTGTACAAAGCCCAAGTCTTAGATTCCTGACTTCTTCACCAAATTCAGGGTACAATAGATCAATCTTCTTCCACTATGGGGAATCAGGCGCATGTCGTAGGATCCCATCATTATTTTTCTTAACATCAGCATGCTACCTCAAATTCTTCGCATCTATCGGATTCGCAAACAAGCATTGAAACTGTGATATTATAGGTAGATACCACATCACCTTGGTAGGAGAACCAATTTTGGACTCCCCCGAAGTCGTCAATTTATATCGTGACGCACCACATTTTGGACAATCTTTCAAATCCGCATAGTCCTTTTGAAATAATACACAATCATTCGGGCATGCGTGTATCTTCTTGGCATCCATTCCCATTGGGAACAACAATTTCTTTACCCGGTATGTTGAGATTGGCAGCTCATTTCCTTCAGGAAGCATTTCTTTCAACAAAGACAACAATGACGTGAAGCTTTTGTCGCTCCATCTATTGTTAGCTTTCAGCTTATACAACAACATAGTGCTAAGCTTCGTAAACTTAGTACAACCTGTGTATAACGGTATCTCAGCATCATGCACAATGTTTCTAAAAATGGGAGGTGGATCGGTGTGCTCTACCCCACAACTATCCAACATCGCATCAACGATGTCTACTGGAACTGGTTCATTCACATCTACATCATCGTAGGCAATTTCTTCTTCCACACAAGCACTGCTATCAACATCCACTGGTTTCGGGTTTGAAATCTCTCCATGCCAGTGCCATTCTATATAGCCTTGTATAATCCCATTACACATGACATGACTTTTGATTTCGTCACCAGTGTTGACTTTCAAGTTGTTACCGCAATGCCTACATGGACAGTAGAACCTATCTCCAGGTTGTTTCCTATGTTCCTCGGAAAATCTAATAAACTGGTCAAGACCAAAAATAAACTCTGGGGTGCAGCGATTGCGAATGGACATCCATGATCTATCCATTCTATGATCAAAGAGAAAACAAGTATATATTACAACAAGATTAGGGTCTAGGGTTAACAAATACATGTGATGTCATTATTATATATAATAAATGTGTACCACCTATCCCATTCTTGAACACCTAATCTCACTAGTAAGTGTATAATGTGTATTGGGTTTTCAAGAAAATTTCAGCAGCATTTCCCCGCTGTTCTCCAAGTACATATGTACTTAGAGAACAAACGGGGAAATGCTGCCGAAATTTTCTTGAAAACCCAATACACATTATACACTTACATCCTAAGTGAGATTAGGTGTTCAAGAACAGTCCCAAACCGGGGACTATCCAAGATTTACTCCTAATGAGTAAATCTTGGATGGGTTTCTAGGCCAACAAATAATGTGTTGTCATTCTTATACCTAAAATCCTAGTTCTTCAAGTTAGGGTGATTATTGATGTCTTTAAAAGCATGATTGGCAATTTAGGGAAAAGTTCATCATTTATATTCCAAGCATGTCACATGTGTGCATTACAGTTCATCATTAAGCAAGAAGGGTGATTAGGATTCTCACCAAGAACGGGTTTTGATTTTCTATACAATTTTATAAAAAAATGCACATGTATGCATATATATACTATACTTTTTGGAACCTTTATACATATCTGAACACCCTAAATAACCATACTAAACACCCAAATACTTTATAACACAACTATAAAACAATGATTATAGCTAAACTATTAAACAATAGACTTGTCACACATAAAACACCCTATACAACTATAAAACAAAAAAGTATTAAGATATGCATGATACAATAACTATTTTGCATCACATTACAGCAGACTTATCATTGATACCTTACTAACTTATTGCTACATTTACATATCATCATTTGATCAAAAATTACAGCAGTACATTTAACCAAAGTATGCATTCTAAAATCTATGTCATGATTAGTTACATGTAATTTACTTGGATATACACCAGTACCCGATTACTATGTCTTACATACAAAGTATGCATATTAAATTAACTAAGGCTTATCATAGAACATGTATTGTATATAAGTTCAATATATTACAGTCAATAATTATTTTACTTTCAAAAATTACTTAATGTTACAGGCTTGCAGCTCTAATATAAAGAGTGATCAACTAAGGCATTGCCATAGATCAGTGTATATGAGTTATTTATCAAGTTACCAATAACTAAATAACTTAAAAAAAGTAAAAAATGCCCAGCAGCAGCCTGGGCATGCATTGGCACCGCCCAAGCAGCCGCCTAGGCGGAGGAAGGAAGGAGGAAGAAGGCAATACCTGGCCTGGAGCACGGAGGGCCGACGAGCACGGAGCGCCGGCGACCAGAGACCAAAAAGGGAGAGGGAGAGGGCCTTCCGATGAGCACGACTGCTGGTGAGCACAGAGGGCCGACGAGAAGAGAGGGAAAGCACCGGTGAGCACAGAGAGCACAGAGGGCTGCCGGTGAGCACAGAGGGCAGGGAACGGCGAGCGGCGGTGACAGCAACGACGGCGGGGAGAAATCGGGGGAAATCGCTAGACCTAGCGCAGAGTCGCAATGAAACAGAGACAATGGGGAGGAAAAGTTCTGTTTGCGGGGCTATTAACTGTACCATAGGCGTCGGTTATTCAAAAACACCGACAAATAAAACTATCAGTGTCGGTTCTGAACAACAACTGACACCAATACTTGAATATAGTCGTCGGTTTTAACTACAAAAAAACCGACGTCTATATTCATATGCCAATTAAAAAAATCGTTCTCGATTTATGACTAGAGTCGTCGGTTTCTACTTAAAACCGACACTTAAAGGGTGTGAAAAATTCCCCGCAGACAGCGCGGGAAAACTCATAAGCGTCGGTAGTTGTAGTAAAACCGACGGCCAAAATGTGTCTCGCGAATAACCTTTAGTCGTCAGTTTTTTATTTATCAACTGACGCCATATGTCAAATTTTGGAGGTAATTTTTTTCGCTGGAAATTTTGGATTTGGCGGTTAATTTTATATGTCGGTTTTTTTATTAAGTAACCGACACTTAATAAAAGTGGTACCCGTGTCTGGTCGCCCTTCATAGATTGGATGTCGGTTTATGTTATCAACTGACACTGTAGAGTTTAGGTGTCAGTTTATTTATACAACTGACACCTTGAAAAGTGACTTTATAAGCCATTTCTGTAGTAGTGGCAAGAGTAGGTAAGTCCTTGGAAGAAGGCGGAAGACTCCTTGCAAAGTGGGTAAGTCCTTGGTAAGGTTGAAGACTCTTTGTATTGGATAGGTAAGTCCTTTGTTTGGTCATGTATTGTAAGTCTTATGAATCAATATAAGAATGCAATGGTTAGGAAATCCTAGAGGTTGACCTCTCTAGGTAAGTGGACTGACATACTTCTAGTTTGAAGTGTGGAACCACTCTAAATAGCTTGTCTACTTGTGTTTGCTCAATCTCTCTCGTCCTTGCTATGTATTATTTAAGTGAACACAAATTTCCTATTTAGCAACCTTATCTTGTGATATATCTTGAAGGTCTAATGAATTTTGTTTTAAGTGCATTCAACTCTATTCACCCCCTCTCTAGAGAATCTAATCACCCATCTAGGATCCAACACATATTTTCTTCCTTCTACCTTTGTAAGCCCATCTAGATTACAACCCATTGCCTTTTCCATTATGGTGATAATTCCCCCCTTGATGAATGGATTTTTACTCTTAGAGGGGATTGTCTTCAAGTGGTGAATCACCATAGATCCAATGTTTACAAATCCCTTACTTGCTATTGTGGATCACAAACAAATCTCTTTGCGAACAACAACCTTGATTATCATAACGGACAAACAATGTGTTTCCTGGGACCTTCTATAGATATCTCATGAAGGGATTGTAAATCTTGTTGGTCTTGGATTTTCCTACAGAAAAAGTTGCTTGACCAGTAAAAGCCTTCCACATCTTGGAGTAATCCACCTTCCCATTCTTTTCAAGCCTTCCCTCATTGAAATTCTTTGCCATTTATGGATTGTGGGAAAATGTAGCATTGATTTAAAAACCTTGAGCACATGTGTTGAGCTATTCATCTTGAACCTAATGGCATCTTCACCTTGGTACTATACTTTTTCCAAAGTTGCAAAGAACTCATGATTCAACTCCAAGTAGGTTTCTTCAACCTCATTCAAGATCTTATAGAGCCCATATCATTTCATTTTGTCCTGATACTCATAGTTGATCGCTAGCACTTGCTTGGTACCCATACATGCATATCTAGTGGGCATCACCCTCCTTATCAAGCACTCAGGGTGGATGGGTCTTGAGAACACTTTCCTTGTTGTTCCTCTCCCATAAGCACTTTCCTCTGGTTGCTTCCTAACCCAATTCATCCTATCCTCCTCCAGATTGGACCAAAAATCAACTGGTTCATCTTCCATCTCCTCACTGTCGGTGTAATCTACCTCCTCCTCCTCCTCATATGTGTGTGACCCTGAACTTGTGTCCAAGTTCAAGGGCACCATTTGGACCAGTGCATCTTCGACCTTTTCCTTAATCACCAATCAGTGCCTAATGGGCTATTGAGTGGCACATGGTTATGTTGATGATGTAGAGCATCTCACTAGAGTTGGGCGTGGAGGTTGTGAAGATGACGCGTCAATAGCCTTCTTGGCCCTCCTCTCTTGGGTCGGTGTGTCGACGTCCACCAAATCAATGATATTCTCCAACTCTTTTTCTTCCTTCTCTTCTTCATCGGGGTTGTGGTAGCTAGGATCTGACATGTGGTCGCTGGAGGAGGAGCGATGTCATGACGCACTCGTCGATGCCGACTGTCAGAGTTATTGTGAAATCAAATTTGACAATGATGATGCGGTGTGGGACTGTTGTGACACATTAGAGGTCTACTTGGTGCGACGTTTGTCTCCTGTGAGGATGTACATTGTCTTCTCTACCCCCTTTCTTATTGCCTTGCCCGTACTCTTCATCTTTGCAAGGATTTTCAGTGAAAAACAAGCAAGAACAGCACCAAACGTTCTTCCGAGCTGTAGGGGTGGATTTTCCTTGGGGATGGAGATATAAATGGTAATGAAGCGTGGAAATTGGAGGTTGAGGTTAGGGAAGGTGATTGGGGACCAAGGGGGACTCAGATCTGGAGTTTGGGAGCAAGAGGAGGTGATTTGGGGTTGATTGGAACTCACCCTAATTGCCACTCGTGCGGAACGACCTTTCTGGGTTGCAAGAATGAACTTTGGGTCATGCTCGATCAGGAAAAATTGGGCAACTTAAGTACTGGGGCTGGGTCAGCATGGTCGTTCTGGCCAGTATGGCCATTCTGGCAAGGTGCCAACATAGCCATGGTGGCCAACACAGTCATGGGCCATGTTGCCCATGCCCAAAACTCAAAAATTCCATGTAGAAATGCACGACTACGCTGGGTCCTCCAAGTTCAAAAATCTTCAAAATTCATCAAATCATTCTATCAATCACTCTCCAATCTTTTTTATCAACCCACTCAACATTATATCAATCATTCTACACTAAAATGTGCCTCCTCTCTCAACTTTGACATGTCTCACCTGAAAAATCATCAAAACTAAAACAAAACTATCAATCATGTGTGTGTGTATTCTAGAAATCATGTGAAAACAAAGTAAAAGTATAAAAAAGTGAAGGTTGGGTGAAAATTTTTCCAAACCTATGTGGGTTGCCTCCTACTAGCACTAAATTTTACCCCTTTGACCAGGCTTATTGATTCTTGACTTCATTCATCCTCATGCGATTCCTAAAACATCTTTGAAGTAAATGTCTCTCTCATGTGCATTCAAACACATCTCCTCATCAATCTAATGTTCCTCCACTAGCATTACAATTTCAAAACTTTGATTGGATTTATCCAGACCTACTTCCACAATTGATTTCAGCCTTTGACCATTCACTGTAAATTCTTTAGCTCCTTCTTTCTCTCAAATCAACACAGATCCGGATGGATACACCTTTATGATTAGATAAGGCCATTGCCATCTAGAGTGGAGTTTTTTGAGAAAGAACTTCATCCTTGAGTTATACATCCATACCCATTTTCGGGGCTCAAAGTCTTTCTTCTTGACCATCTTATCATATAGAAACTTTGTTCTATCTTTATAGCACTTGGACATTTCATAAGCTTCATGTCATATCTCTTCTAATTCATTTAGCTGAAACTTTCTCTTCATCTCGCCATTCTCTCCATCAAAGTCCATGGCCTTCAAAGCCCACAATGCCTTGTGTTTCATCTCAATCGACAAATGGCATCTTTTCCCATAAATAAGTTTGAATGGTGTGGTACCAATCAGGGATTTGTATGCAGTCCTATAAGCCCATAAAGCCTCATTGAGACGTAATGACCAATCCTTGTGGTTCGGTCTCACTGTATTTTCTAGAATGAGCTTTATCCCCCGATTGGCTAACTCAACTTGACCACTTGTTTGGGGGTGGTAAGGAGTATCCATACGATGATTCACTCTTTGTTTCTTATGCAATCCTTTAAAAGTGCAATGGATGAAGTGACTTCTACCATCACTAACCATGGCTATAGGAACACCAAACCGGTTGAAGATATTTGATTTCACAAAATCACACACCACTTTGTGATCATTTTTCCTTGTAGCAACAACCTCAATCCACTTTGACATGTAATCAATGGCAACCAAAATGTAGACATATCCGAAGGAGGGAGGAAAAGGACCCATGAAGTCAATTCCCCAAACATCAAACACCTCCACCACAAGAATGGGTGATAGAGGCATCATATCCCTCTTTGAGATAGTGCCTACCTTTTGGCACTTCAAACAACACTTAAAAAATTCATGAGTGTCTTTAAACAAGGAGGGCCAATAGAATCCATTGTGGAGAACCTTGATAGCCGTGCATTTCCCACCAAAATGGCCTCCACATACCCCAGAATGGCACATAGATAGGATTTCTTACTGCTCCATCTCCGGAACACATCTCCTAATAAGTTGTTCGGGGCAATATTTGAAAAGATGAGGATCATCCCAAACATAATTTTTTACCATAGAAAACATCCTTTTGCTTTCCTCCCTTGTCCATGTTCTTGGTATCCTTCTACTAGCTAAGAAATTAGCTATGTGTTTATACCATGGCTTTTGAGTGGATGAGAGTAGGAAGAGCCTCTCATGTGGCATTGTTTCTTTAATTTGGTTTGTATCATCAAAGGGTGCTTCAATATGGGAGCGATGGTCGGCAATAGAATTTTCCACTCCCTTCTTGTCCACAATCTCAATATCAAACTCTTGAAGCAACAAAATTCAATAGATCAACCTTGACTTTGAGTCCTTCTTCTCCATGAGATACTTCAATGCAACATGGTCTGTATATATCACTACCTTGTTTTTCAAGAGATATGATCGAAACTTGTCAAGAGAAAAGATAACTATAAACAACTGTTTTTCTATAGTCGTGTAGTTCCTTTGTGCTTTGTCTATGGTCTTTCTAGGAATCCGGCCAACTCTTTGGCCCATCACAACCCCCACTGCCATGTCAGATGCATCAATCACGATCTCAAATGGAAAAGAGAAATTCGAGGGCTGCATTATAGGGGCAGAAATGAGCTTTTGCTTCAAGTGGTTGAAGGCTTCAACACACTTGTCATCAAAGTAAAATTCAACATCTTTTTCCAACAATGACATAGAGGTCTTGAGATTTTGCTAAAATACTTGATGAAGTGATGGTAGAAACTTGCATGTCCCAAGAAATACCGGACATGTCTTATGTTAGAAGGAATGGTAAGAGTAGAAATGTGGCCCACCTTGGCCCTATCAACATCAATACCATCTTTTAAAACCCGGTGGCCTTGAACTATGCCTTCAGGTACCATGAAATGGCTCTTTCCTAAGATAGCATAAGGAAACCCTTGACAAATCTCTTAAGAACGGCAGCCATGTGGAGCAAACACTCATCAAAGGTTTTACCAAAAATTGAGAAATCATCCATGAACACTACAAGTGATGCATCAAGCATGTCAGCAAAGATTGAGGTCACACATCTCTGAAAAGTGGAAGGGGCATTACACAACCCAAATGGCATTCTCCAGTATACAAAAGTTCCACTCGGGCAAGTGAATGTTGTCTTTTCTTGGTCTGTAGGTTGCATAAAAATCTGGAGGTACCTAGAGTATCCATCATGAAAGCAATAAAAAATTTTCTCGGCAAACCTCTCTAGAAAATCGATCAAGAAATGTAAGAGGATAGTGGTCCTTCTTAGTCTTCTCACTAAGCTTTCTTTAGTCTACACACATTCTCCATTTGGATTGTTCTCTAATAGACATCATCTCACCATCAGAATTCTCTACCATTGTGACCCCACCCTTCTTTGGTACAACTTGGATGGGACTCACTCATGTTCTATCAGAAATCAGATAAATAATCCCACCATCTAACAACTTCACAACCTCTTGGGTTACAAATTCCTTCAATTTTGGGTTCAACCATCTTTTCATTTGGCGGGTCGGCCTTGCATCATCTTCTAAATAAATCCTATGCACACAAATGGAGGGGTCAATACCCCTCAAATTAGCAATGGACCATCCAATGGCCTGGATGTTCTTCTTTAGGACTTTCATCAATGCCTCTTCTTGTTTTGGAGAGAGAATAGAAGAAATAATCGCTGGGAGGGTGTCATTTGAGCCTAGAAATGCATACTTCAACCCTTCGGGGAGTGACTTGGGCTCAAGAGTTGGAGGTTCTTCAAGAGAGTTCTTCAATAGCTCAAAAATTGATGGGAGGTCCTTGCTTGCAGCCACCAAGGCTAGCTTGCTCACTTCATCCTCATCATCATCATCATTGGGGAACTCAACAATGGGCTCTAAACCTCTACCTTGAGTGGCAGTCTGAATCCACACATGTAGGCACTCCTCTAAAATCTCATCAAGGCATTCAACAATATAACAATCTTCTTCTGTGGCACCTATCACCTTGGGTGTAGCTGAAGACTTGAAGATGTTCAATCATATCTTCATGTGCATGAATGTCACATACATGGTGCCAGTTCTCACGTGGATCACTGTGTTAGTTGTATCCAAGAATGGCCTCCCCAAGAGGATATGTACTCTTCTTGTGTCTTTTTCCATATCTAGCACAATGAAGTCAGCGGGGAAGAATGCAGAAGTCTCATCATTAAGTCTAACTAGCACATCATCAACACACCCTTTAGGCGTCTTCACTGATCGGTCGGCCAACTGCAAAGTGCAATGAGCTGGACCTAATTGTCCCATTTGGAGCTCGGCAAACATATCATATGGCATCAAGTTCACGCTAGAACCCAAGTGTAGAAGGGCTTGGTCTATGCGGTGTGCTCCAATGTAACATGAAATGATGGGAGCACTGGGGTCCTTCCTCTTTCTTGGCATGGTGTGCTGTAGAATTGAGCTCACTTGCTCAATGAAGTTGACCTTCTTGGGCGTTCTCCCCTTGTTTCCCTTTTAAATGTGCATAGATATTTCAGAAACTTGACATAGGAAGGATTTGCTTGACCACATCAAGAAAAGGAATGTTTATCTTCACTTGTTTGAAGGTTTTCATGATATATTTAGTATGTTTCTTCTTTATTCTCTCAATAAAAGTCTCCTCAAGAACATCAGGAAATGGGGAGAGTTGGGCTCCCAAATGGCTCAGATCAATAAAATCATATGCTGGAATCACAATATCACTGCTCAATATCACAATATCACTGCTCGGTGTCACAATATCAACTCTAGTTCATGTCATAGTATCATCAATCTGGATCTCAGTATCAACTTGTCTGATCACAGTATCACATTTATCCTCACTAGCTTCCCTATCAACAACAGTACCACAGGGTTGCTCCAAGGTCCGACCACTCCTCAATACAGTCACTGCTTCACATGCTCATGGGTAGTGGAAGAAGAGGCTTGTGGAGGGGGTTGTGGTTGTTCAGGTGGTGGTGGTATTTGGTGGGGTGAGTTGGGATTTTTAAGGATGAACTGCGGTTGTGGTCATTGTTGTGGTTGGGGGTGATATTGCTGAGGGGGTTGTTGGAATGAGTGAGGTAGAGGTGGAGCATATTGATAATTGAGAGGAACTTAAGGAGGTGGTGGAGCATAGGGGTTTGGTGGTGCTTGATATGAAGGTGGAGCATATGAACTTTGAGCATTTCCTATGAAAGTTACATCATTGTTCAGATTTGGCATTGGTTGAGATGGGAGTCTCCCTTCCTCCTTTCTAGAAAGTGAAAGAGATATTTGATCCAATATTTGCTCAAGACAGTTAATGGACTTCCCATGAGAGGATACATCTTTCTTTACCTCATCCAAACTTCTCAATCTCCCAAGCACTTCATCTTCAAATTTGGAGCTATACCTTGACCTTGGCTTCCCTTGTCCTTGACCATCCTCATTTTTTTGTTTCCATGAAAAGTTAGGATGGTTTATCCACTCAGGAGTGTAAGTATTAGATTATGGACCTTGGTTGTTTTGGTTGCCAAAATAGTGCAAAGCATGAACTTCCTCTTCATCAACTTCAACTGCCATGGTGAATTGATTAGAAAACCACCAGCTTGGGTCTTCATCATATTCATCATGTCCGCCAATATCTTCATCATGTCGGGGTTGGTAGCAGTCTAGGCTAGAGCTATGGGAGGAGGTGGAGGGATGTAGTTTCAGACACAATGTTCCCTTTTGGTAGAGGCCCGAAGGTGAGAGTTTTCAGCAAGGTGCTCAAACAAGGGCCATGATTCCTCAGGTGGTTTTGCCATGAAGGTGCCTCCACATGACGAATCAACATTGTTTTGGATTAACTCTTCCAATCCAGTGTAGAAAGATTGGACCAGCTACCACAAGGGTACCTCATGATGGGGATAGTTGCGCAGGAGCTTTTGGAATCTTTCCCATGCCTCGTGGAAATGTCATTATCCTTTTGGGAGAAGGCGGTGATACACCTTCGCATTTGGGTCAGCTTGGCAATTGGAAAGAACTTCTTGAGAAACTCATTTTTGACTGCATTCCATGTCAGTAGCTCTGGCTTTGAAATGTACCATTCTTTGGCCTTTTCCTTTAGAGAGAAAGGGAAGAGTGTCCTCTGGATGGAATCATTGGTGGAAGCGGGTGTGCGGAAGGTGGAACAAGTCTCAAGGAAGGCGTCTATATCATGGTAGGGGTTTTTGTTCTCCATCCCATAGTAGGTAGGGAGGAGTCCAAGAAGTGAGGGTGGAATGGAGAATTGTTGACCTGACATTTGGTCAACAAGAGTGGCAATGGGGGAATTGTAGTTCCCCGGGGTGAAATACTCGTGGAGGGGGCGGTTAGCCTACGGTTGGGCATTTCCATGAGGTATTTCAGCTTTGTGGTCACCCATCTCAGTTGCTCAGTGTTGGTTGTGGCAGCTTTGGCATCACATTCTACCTATCTCTGGGTCGTACAACACCAAGTCAGTACAAGTAAAACACGTATGATGCATGCACAACTATCACATGCACAATACATAAACAAGCAACCAAAAACCAAGTTAGAATGATAATATGCAAAAGTGAACAAAGAATATAGAATCACAATGATGAGGGCAGTAAGAAAGGCTAAGCTACACTAACTATATAGCTAGGCTGAGCGCCTCTATCCCCAGAAATAGTGCCATAAATATTGGTGTGATTGTTCCACGCACATATAGTCTTTCTATATTTATAGGTTTCCCCAAACTAGGTTCACTCACAACATTAAAATATGCTCCCGCAAGTGCACGGGGTCATGTTATAGCATAGACGAGAGGCAAGCAAGGGGGTCGATCCACAGGGATAGAGGGGGCACTAGACCATAGTTGGTGTTGGCTACATTCCTAAAGTGGAGATTAAGGTTGAAGGGTTTAAAAGGGGTTTTGGTTTAATTACACTAAGAAATAAAGAAAGTAAGGGAAATATGAAAACTAGATTATCCTAAGCAAGTTAGGTCTAAGCAACTAGATTAAGCAATCAACTAAATAAGAGCAAGATGATCTACACTACTCTAGCAAGGTAATTAGCAACTGATAACTAAGCTAAACACTAGAGCAAGCAAGAATCTAGGTTAACCCTAACTAGCAAGACTAAGAAATTAGCTAGAGGAGACAAAAGCAATTAAGCTAAACTAGCATTAACAAGCAAAGATGACAAATTAGGTTTTAAGCAATGGATTGGGTAGGTGGACCATTTGGGAATGTGATTTGATATTAGTTTAGGGTGTCACCATGGCATGCAAATCTCACATTTCAATCTAAATTATCAAACCAAACAATAAGGCAAGTGCTATTAGAAAGTACCCTATACTACTAGTTGGAGAACTAGGGTTAGGTGTATTTCTAGTAGGACTTGTCAAGTCTAGGTTTCTAGGGTAAGTGACATTACATCAACCGAGATCCAAGAGTAGGAATGGGAGTAGAGATGAGGGTTTTTCACCTCATGTTACTTGCCATCTAGCCTTTAGGAAGCCCTTAGGTAATTGCACCAATCACACTTACACCAGCTACTTAGATCTCACACTCACTTGTAGGAGAAGCGAGATGTATGTAGGAACAAAGGGGTCTATCGAGGGATCCATTAATTGGACCTAGGAGCCATTCCTAAGATTTCCACATACATTCATTCCAATTTCCCCTAGAAGCTAAGTGTAATCAAGCATCATAAAGCAAGCAATTTATGTTTAAGAGCAAAAACCACATGCAAGATAATGGGAAATGAGATAGAAGCAAAGGCAATCATCATGGAATGATATTATGTTCATTACAAGTTATTTTCCCTCAACATGGTATCAAAGTCACATTTTAACCCCAAACAACCCACTACTAGTGGCTTAGCTAGACATAATCAAGGAAAAGATAAAAGAAAGGGGAAGAAGGGGATAGGAATCCATGGAGCTCAAAGTAGATCTTCCTTCTTTACCTCTTAGCTACTATAGGGTGACCTCCTTCCTCCAAAGTGGATGATGAGCATGGAAATGGAGGTGGTTATGGTAGAAAACCTAGAAAACTAGGTTTCTATGGTGAAAATGAGGTGGAAATGGTGGGTGGAGAGCATAAATGCAAAGGGATTGCAATGAATGCTCAAGAGTGGGTGGACAGGAGTAATGGTAGCTAACCTAGTGTTGTGGCAGCCACCGATGTATACATAAGTGGTGGTGGAAGCACTAGGGTAAGTAGGGGCATTATTGGAAAAATAGTGCAGAAAATGATAGGGTTTAGGTAGTAGCATGGTCGTGCTGGGCAGCACAGTCATGGTGGGAACAACCTTGGTGGTGTGGAACAGTCATTCCAAGAAAGTGGAAAAATCACAGGTTGAAGTGGTGAAATGGAAGATGGTAGCATGACCGTGCTGGGCACCACGGTCATGGTGGAGGCTAGGTAGAACGGCCATGCTAGATAGCATGACTATGATGGTGGAGTTGGAGGTGAGGTCATTCCCTTCAACACGCCAGTTTTGTCTTCAGCTAGCATGGCCGTGCAGGGCGGCACCGACATGGACGTTTTGGGGGCTTCATGGCATGGTTGTGCTACGCTAAGTTGTTGTATCTTATAAATCTTGGGATTTCCTTGTAACTTGTGCATTCACCATCATAGCCGTTCCTTGGTACCATGGCCGTGCAGGGGTCTTCAACAAAAAAATTAACTTCAAATGTCATGATCAATGGACTTTTTTGCTTGATTTAAAACCTTGGCCATTAGGGGTAGGTTGAGGGAGCTTTAGGGACTTCTTTGGACCCCTCCATGAGTGGAGGAACCCTAGAACTCCTTCCTTCTATCTCATCCATCCAAAGCATATTCCAAGTACCTAAAAAGTATGCAAAGAATGTCCATAAGTGCATTTGACAATAATATTCATATTGGGGAATTTAACTTGCATTCTACTATGTTTACATGTGAATAAAGTACAAAATGGCACAAGATGAAGCCCTAAAATAGGGCTGCATCAAATATCTAATCATGTTATCTTAATTCTAGTGCTATAATCAAGGCATGCTTCTACCCTCCTATTCACTAGACTAGTGCTATTGAAGATTGCTTGTATATATTCAATATAAAATGCTTGTATATATGTTCCTATTTGAGCTACATGTTTCCTATGACTACTATGTATTGCCTTGATTATACTACACTGAACAAACTTGAAAACATAATCATATATGTTTGTTATACAACCTTGCACACCTTCATGTATTCTCAGGGTAAGGGTACAAGGTTGGGTGTCCTATTTGATTTATCAAGCAAGGGCATACCATGTCAATAAAAGGGTTTACTCTTGCTGTCTGATGCACTTAACTCTATTAGAATCTCTAGTGACATGAAAATAACACATTTATATGATTTGAATCTAGAAGGGATACGATCGTGATGTCAGATACTAGTTAGTTTCTTTTATGTATATGCCCTTGTTTTTCTTACCTTATGGTTTATGATGCTGATTTTTTGTTTTATTCATGCATATGTTATGTGAATGTTCTCTATTATAGGGATGGACACTTAGATCCTTTCTCATTTACTTTCTAGTCATTTGACTTTTGATTCAAGTAATAAATACTTCTATGATGTAGAGCTTGACACACACATAGGGAGAGAAAAGGAAACCAATGCCAATCCCAACATACCCAGTCATGGGCCAAGATACAACCCTACTCGTAGAGAAATGGTAGAACTTAGGCCATACAAACCATACCAAACAAAGGTAGAGCCAAGTTTGAGCCCAATCCAACTGATACAGGAAACAAATAACTGATGAATCATCATGCATGGAAGGGTCAGAGTCGAGGTCTAAGTAAAAGATCTAGGCCCAAGATCCCACATTGGGGTAAGGAGGAATCCCAAGAGAGGAAGGGTGGAAACAAGATCGAAGCATGAAGCCCATGCATGGTCTAGTGGCCAATTGGAAGGCCCTCCTAGAAATGAAATCCCGAACTAGGTCCACTAGAGAAGTTGATGTGGGGGTAAAGGGGACATCCTACAAGATCAGGAAAGGCTCACCAAGGATACATAGGGGTGTACCATTGGGCACAACCAAGACCAAATAACAACCCCATTGACTGAGATAGTGTTCCAAGAGATAGGGACCACAAATAGCACCCATTGGGCCCATAATAACCCTGACCTAGTCATAAGCCACACCCCACCATGTGGGAAGTGAATCAGAGTTTGGGATTAGGAACTTCCTGATGGTGGTGGGATAAAGGTTCGAAGACTCTACCACCTCCATAGAGACCCTAGACTTCATGTAGTAATAAAAAAAGACCTAGTGAGTCCATTCCGCCATTGGCATGATTGAGCACCATCACCATCAATCACATAGTTAAAATTAGATGTGAACATTTGAATATAGGGCTAGTTTCAGGAAAGGTGACAACACAAAGGGAACACCACCCACCATTGTTAACGTTCAAGAATAGCACGTCACCAACAATTAGGTACCCAAAGGGTAAGAAACATGCCACATCAAGCACAAAGGATACATGGATGAACCATTGGTCATGGTATAAATTTGAGGAAAATGATAACACTTAGGTCAATGATGATATAATCCACTCAAAAGCATGTATAGGGTAACATAAACAACAAACATGAACCATTTGGAAGTGGAGATAAGATGATATACAAGCTCTCCTATAGTTTAACTGGGAAGCAACTACAGAACAAGTGGAAGGATCCTGATCGAGGCAGAAGAGCACCAACTTCGGATGAAGATGACCTACACACAAAGAGGGATAGGATAGACATAGGATCAAGGGTTCCAATATCAGTGAGGCAAAAAAAATCTCAAAGAAGATAACCTGAAGGATTATGAACACCATGTATGAATGCCAAGGTCGTGTATTTCCATTCCATGCCAAGAAGAGCTTTGATCCACCAATTCTTAGAATGGAGAAATACCACCAATAAATGGATCTATATGTAGAAAAGGTTGGTGATAATGACTAAGGCCCATATCATAAGTTACTCGGGAAACCTGCCACTAGAAGGGAAAAAGGAGACCCCATGTCAATGACTATTGCACTCACATGCAACACTTGATGAAGCCATGACTGGACCTCAAGATACTCTTTTAATCCTCTCTCTGTAGGAGCACACATGTAGAGATAAGGAAGGCTCCCAAAGCTATCCCTCAATAGGGAGAGCATTCACTTCACCTAACAACCACATTGCCAACACTATATCAATAGTGTAAAGGCTCTCGGTGTCCCACAAAAACCATTGGTCCATAGACAAAGGTAAGACTGAGTAGAAGAAAGAGAAACACATCAATATTTTATAGGAGGTTGTAGAAGAAAGGGAGAAAGGAAAAAAAAACTCTCTAAGGTCCATGAGAAAAGTTTCTCCCAAAGGAAGACGTCTCGCCTCCCCTCCCCTCCACCTCCATTTTATGGCATTGCCTTTAAGAAGAAAGCATCAAGAGCAAAAGAATAATAATCATGGACACCATGTCACCCCCACCTTCTAGTGACAAAGGTTCTTAACAAACAACACCATCATCAAGGTTCTAAACCACCATAAGTGCACCCAAGCACCCATCACAAAGGCCTTTTTGAATCTAAGGTGTTATATGGTAATATCACAAATAACCTGAGTAGAATCCCATTTGCACCTCCATGTACATGGGATATGGTCCCTTATAGGAAGTAGTCGGTGGGGGCCATCCTCATAAGTCATAAGTGATGAAGACTTGAAGGTTCCATGGTCCTGCATCCTCCATTACATTGAGCTTGAGTAGATGGAAAACAAGGAAATTGCTCTCATAAAAAGGAGTCCATCAAAAAGATCTAGGGTCAGTGGGAAAATACAATGATATTCTACATCATTAATTGCTCCTCATATAAAGCTCTGTCTACATGTTGGATTTGGGTGCATTTGGCATTCCAAGGGGCATTTCAAGATCTAGTAGAAAGCTATTGGGTTATTTAATGTCGATTTCCTCCTTAGGAGTGACTTCAACATGGATGCCCATGGGTGTCCCTAGTTCTTCAATCTAAGGTTTGTGCTTCGAGAAGCTTGGCAAGTGTTTCTCACCTTTGATAGGGGCCTTCCCTTCATGGCTCCAAGATGGGTCTCCTTCCTCACCCTTGGCCACCTCCACTCAAGAATGATTTTGGATGAGTGGTGAGTTGTATGGGCAAACCAACCCTTTATGGTGTCCCTGGCGTTCCCTTAGATAATGTAGTCATTAGTCATAATTTGGTGGACCTTCTTGCCAATCAAAATCCACAATTAGAGGTTCTAGTGTAGCTCCCAAGTTTTGAACCATAGAGGATACTAGTTTCCAATAAATATGTGCCTATGTGATGTCACCACTACATCACTTTGGAGACAACCTCTCCCTCTATCCATTCATATCTAAGGATGTACGTGCTAAGGAAGTGAATGAGCTTCATCATTAAGCATGATCAAAGGTAGTTTTTTGACAAAAAAAGTGGGGGCAATAAAAGTTTTAGGCTGAGGGATGTTCTTGTATGACATCTTCACCTATACCTAGACAATCAAATGAAGGTGATGAACCTTCACTTGCAACGGTGCCTTTAAATGATTCAAATGAGTTACCATACCATAATGATGAACCTTTAGTGATGGTGCAACTTCCTTCCCTTGAGGCACCATAGCAAGAGGAAACCATGGGTGATGATAACCTTGACCTTAGGGGGATTCTTCATGACTAGACTCAATTTCAACCATACGATCTAGTTAATATATCACCTAATCCAACAATTGAGCTCTTCCAAACCTTTACATACCAAGTAACATGGGTATTGATGCCCCTCTATATTGACACATGAGTTGGACTGAAATAGAGAAAATGAAGGTCCATCTCAAGCGCATGATGGGTGGATCACTCAAGCCAAGGCCAGAAAGACAACCCCACCCAAGATTGTGTTTGGGACATGTGTTTTGAGTCACATGGGCCTCAAAATGTCTCGACACTATCTTGATCAGCTAAATAGCCCCTCTTCTAAGAAGGCACATGATGTGGTATTGGCTCTCCTGATCTAGTCAAAGAATGTGTTCCATATACTTGAGGTAGGCTTTGAAGACATATATGGTGATGAAAAGGTAGTTGACGCCCATCTCACACCATTCTCGAGTATGTTGAAGCCCTAAAGCCGTCGTGGTTCCATTAGAAGCATGTTGCAGGTAGGGGACCTCCCAACTCCCGAGTTGTATGGTCTTAACCCCCTCTATGGTTTCCATGTTGATTATCAAGTTGAAATAGCAGGTGTTAATGAACTATCAAATAGGAGGGCAATAGATAAACTCCTTAGGTTGCAAGGCACATTGATGGGCATTTTTCCATAGTCCAAAACTGATCTCAACAATGCAAAATTTGCTTTGGATCTCTTTCCAATAGGTTGGAAGCTTATGTCTAACCATGATTGTAGAGTTATTAATATGATAGGTGATGTGACCTGACTACCAAGGATGAATGTAATGTCCTATAGTGCACATGCTGATGTTCCTCTATTTTTATACTTACACTAACTAACATGTGGTTGGATCTTAGTGAAATTGAATAATCTTAAATGCTCTATGGTGGGTTGGGGGACTTCATAGTCACTAGCCAGTAGTTAAAATAATACATTCCAAACTACCCATGACTTACTAGTAAAAACAAGTTGTGTCACCTCACATGTGTAGTTACTTTGTTGCCTTTGTGTAATAATGAATGTGCAACTCTAATATTCCTTGCATATTTTACTTTCTATTAGAAATTCCTAGCACTATATATAGATCTTGCATACTTTTATTACTTTACATATGCTTTAGCTCTCACTAGGAATTTGGTTTCACTGTCGAGATTTCTCACCCTTTTTAGGTTCTCAACATATGACATGGATTTTCTAGTGAGAATCCACCTTCCTTAAGGTGATAATGAGTAGGAGACCATGATATTTTGTCTAGAGGTGTCTAGAGTTGTCATTGTACACATGAGTCTTGGTTGGGACTGTTTATATGATAATGTATACACAAGTAAGTTTTGGTTGTATGTCTTATTGATGAACCATATGTTATAAATAAGAAACATATATATCTTTTGCTTAAACATGTGGTGGCGTAGGCCACTTGGTAAACTGTGTACAAATATGTAATAATATATGAAATGGATGTGTCTTCCTTAGTGATTGCATATGTGAACCATGATGGAAATCTTTTGTTTGTGCTTATCTTTGCATTTAGGTCGAATAATGGTAGCTAAGATCATTTCAACCTTTAGGTTTTAGGTCTTCTTGTGTGTGGTCATCCTGCTTTGGGACATGGTTGTGCATTGATCACGAGGTCCGTTTTCTCAATTTATGCATTGATATTTATATGTATATATAAATGTATGCATACGATTTAGAAGTTTGTTAACTAAATCTAACCGTACAAGTTGAAAGATTAAGTTTAAGTTGAGTGTGGTTTAAGAAGCGTGTATATTATCATGAGATATAACCACAAATCATTCTACATCTACTGCAACTTCAAGAACTTGCCCACTATAATGCAATAAGATTCTCTTTTTAGTTAGTGGTCTACAAAGTCTGATGGAGATGATTTTAGTCATGTCAAATCTAAGTAGTAGACATCAATTCTGCATCATTAGATTATCTATTATAGCAATAAAATCTTGTAAAATAAAAAATAGTTAGGCTTAAGTTACATTTACTCATGTTCGAAACTCATTTTGCATGTATCTGACATACATATATTCATACACACATACACATTAACAATCCAAAAATGAGCTTGTTACTAAATTCTAGAAACTTAGCATGAAACTGTTAAGATTTCACAATTCAAAACATATTCTCCAACACAAGGAAAGTGGGAATCCCATGTGCACTCAGTTGTAAAGATGTTGTACAATGAAGTCATTCTACAAGCCCACAGTTATATCTTTCTAAAATCCTACCCATTAAAACCATATTACGAAATTACTCACCAATGAGCTAATTTAAATACATTAGGACTTCTATCTAACTTTTATAAGAAACTACATCTGAAAGTAATTTAGGGTGTTGGGTATGTACTCCTCCGATGAATGTGATACAAGTACTCCAACAAGATGCAACCGGTTATGGACATATCTTATTAAGAGCACAAGAGACTTGTTATAAAATGTCTTCGTTGTTCTTTATTCCATGAAACAAACTAAATGGGTTGCAAATCTACCATTGCATCCACCTTATCATATAAATTTGTTAACATTCAACCTATATTGCATATAAACGTATATTGAATCTCAAGCTAAGCTTTTAATGGCATGAATGTAGTAGTGAAGGTCAGTGCTCTTTCATTCATTTTGGTTAAATTATACATACACCATGTAAAATATCTACTCATTTAGATACCTTATATTCTCACTCTAACATGCTTCTTACTAGATCATTACCCGATGCCATGTGTGTAATAGACATACGTGGTGTCACCAACCCCCAAATAAAACTCCATATCTCACGGAAAATAAAAGGACGACTAGCAATAAAGAGTGAAGATTTCTTATACTCTGTGCTGCACAATCGATTAGGGAGAGAGCAGGCGCGACCAGAGACGCGCGGCACGAGAGTCCCATTGGCATTGGACAGCCAGCAGGTATCAGGCGCGATAGGCAGCCTTCACTCGAAGCCAATCGGTCTGATCCCTCCGTACTCCTCTCCTGTAGCAACAGCTGCTGCGGTGGTACCCGACGACTTGATCGCTAGCGGCTCCACGGCGGCCAGTACCCCCGCGGCGCCGACCCCCTTCACTTGGAACTGAGGTACTCCGTCTCCTATTTCCAGAAGCTTGAGCTCACAGGTGCCGCCGACGACTAGTCCATTGGCCCGGCTGAATGCCAAGAACCCTCTGGCCAGTCGCCACATGCCGGGCTGGGTCTCACGCATGCAGCGCCACCGTCCAGTAGCCCTCGTCCGTCGACAGGCGCACTCTGTCATGCAGGTGGAGATCATGGCCCAGCACGAATGCTTTTGGGATGATATGCACGACGGGGTTTATGGTGTAAGAAAAGAACAGTAAGCTTGAGAGATTCACATATGGATGGATTTAACTGTTTCCATATGAGAAATAAATGATTGCTTACTAGGAAGCCAAATTTCAAGGCAGTCTTCGTTAGTGCGATCTCGAACCAGTCCACATCTGAAATGAACGGATTGCGGGAGCGGCGGCGGCGGCCCCTCCTGGATATGTTAGATAAATGACGATTACTGGAGCTTCACGTAATTACTGTAGCGTCGTTACTATAGCAAGTCATTTATTTAGCATGGGTTAAGCCCAATGTAGTGCAGCAAGTACATGTGAGAATGTAGTGTTGTTTCTAATACAAATGACAAAGAAGTTTTATCCCATATTGCTCACACCTAGAACTTTTGTGGTCCTCATATATAGGATCACATGGGGCACTAGTGTCCAAAGGAGTCCTAGGAGGGAGGTATGCTCACCTCCTTGGTGGGTGGGGTTACCACATCACAACGCACGCACGCGCGCGCCACGCCTCGCCCGGCCTGGCCGATGTCTAAATTTCTTAAGTTTCAGATGGTTGAGGGTAAGTCAGTTTCTGATCAAACACACGATCTACAACTCCTAGTTCATGAACTCTCAGTTCTACGAAAAACACCAAAGATAAGAAATCTAAGAATACACATAAACCCAAGGCAAAGATCCAAAAGAAACCGAAGAACAAACCTTGTTGGACTTGTGGACAGGTTGGCCACTGGAACAAAGATTGTCCTACTAAGAAGGTTTTGACTCTTAACAGGGTCAGACATGTTCCAACCATTCGACGTAATATCCTTAGTGGCGTCATATTAGTTAGAGAAGGTTATAGAGTAGACTGTAAATGTAATAAGGCTATTATTATTCGTCTTCGTGATTCTTTGTTTTTTGGCAAGGGGTACTTATGTGATGTGGAGAACTTGTTTAAGATTCATGTTGAACCTGTTTCAAATTCCGTTTTAAATTTGAATGATTATAGTTCTGTTTACATGAATCTTGTTTCTTTCGATGTATGGCATTCACGTTTGGGACATGTTAATGTTGCCTCAATGAAGCGTATGATGAATCTAGATTTGATCCCTAAATCTGAAATTAGCAACAATAAATGTGAAATCTGTGTACAAGCTAAATTGCCTAGGAAGTCTTTTCATTCTGTGAATAGGAATTCAGAAATTTTGGATTTAGTTCATACAGATATCTGTGAATTTAATGGTGTTGCTACGAGAGATCAAAAACGTTATTTTATAACTTTTATTGACGATGCGAGTAGATACTGTTATGTCTATTTACTTAGAAGTAAAGATGAGGCATTGGATAAATTTCAAATTTATAAGAAAGAAGCTGAAACTCAAACCGGTAAAGCACTTAAGCGATTAAGGTCTGATAGGGGAGGAGAGTATACCTCGAATTTGTTTTTGGAGTTTTGCCAATTACATGGTATAGTTCATGAGGTCACTGCTCCTTATTCACCACAATCAAATGGGATAGCTGAACGTAAAAACCGAACCTTAATAGATATGGTAAATACCTTACTCCAAACATCTGGATTACCCAACTTTATGTGGGGGGAAGCTTTGAATACGGCTTGCCATATTCTGAATAGAGTTCCCCATAAACATTCAGAGAGTAGTCCATTTGAGTTGTGGAGAGGAAGGAAACCGAGTCTTAAATATCTTCGAGTGTGGGGGTGCCTTGCAAAGGTACTTGTCCCTGAACACAAAAGGAAGAAATTAGGACCGAAAACGGTTGATGCCATATTCTTAGGTTATGTAGAGACAAGCTATGCTTATAGATTTCTGATTGTAAAATCAGATATCTCTGGCATTGAGGTCAATACAATTGTGGAATTACGTGATGCAACATTCTTTGAGGATGTGTTTCCAATGAAAACTGGTGTGCCCAATGAAGTTTCTCAAGAAGATTCATTTACCACAGGTTCCATTCCCGAGCACGTGGAAAGGATGACAAATGTGGGGGGCGACTCAGAACATGTTATTTCTGAATCTGATGATTCTGAAGAAATAGTTGAACCAAGTAGAAGTAAACGGCCTAGGACATCCAAGGACTTTGGAAGTGAGTTTCTTACTTACAATGTTGAGGATGACCCTGTTACTTTCAAACAAGCTATGGAATCTCCAGAAGCTAAGTTTTGGAAAGAAGCCGTTAATGATGAAGTCCAATCAATTCTCTCGAATGGAACTTGGGAATTGGTGGATTTGCCTCCTGGCTGTTCTGCAGTTGGTTGCAAATGGATTTTTAAGAAGAAACTTAATGCAGACGGGACAATCAATAAGTATAAGGCTAGGTTAGTTGCTAAGGGTTACACACAAAGGGAAGGAATAGATTATTTTGATACCTATTCACCTGTTTCCCGTATGACCACAATCTGAGTGCTTTTAGCATTGGCTTCCATTTATAATCTCTATATCCACCAGATGGATGTGAAGACTGCGTTCTTACACGGTGATCTTCAAGAAGAGATATATATGGAACAACCTGAGGGATTTGTGGGTTGTGGGAATGAGTCCAAAGTGTATAAACTTGTTAAGTCATTATATGGCTTGAAACAAGCCCCTAAGCAATGGCATGAGAAGTTTGATTCTGTGATATCATCGTTTGGCTTTATTTCTAATGAATTTGATAAGTGTCTCTACTGCAAGATTGTCGATAATGGATTTATTTTGTTATGCTTATACGTCGATGATATTCTGCTTTTTGGTTCTGATATGAAAGTAGTAAAAGAGACAAAGTCATTCTTGTGTAGCAAGTTTGATATGAAGGATATGGGTGTCGCTGATGTGATTTTAGGGCTTAAAATCACAAGGTCTACTGATGGTATAGCTCTCTCTCAGTCTCACTATGTTGAGAAGATACTGGAGAGGTTTGAGTACACATCACGTAAACCTGTTAAGACTCCATATGATTCATCCAAGCCCTTGTTCAAGAATGAGACTGGAGTTCCAGTGTCTCAATTACGATACTCTCAGATTATCGGAAGTTTGATGTATCTTATGAACTGTACACGTCCAGACATTGCGTTTGCCGTGAACAAGTTAAGTAGATACACCAGTTGTCCCGACAAGACCCATTGGGAAGCTCTTGACAGAGTTCTGAGGTATATCAAGGGAACACGCTCCCTTGGGTTGCATTATGGTAAACATCCTTCCGTAGTCGAAGGGTATAGTCAGGGGCGTATCTAGGGGGGGCTGCCGGGGCTGAAGCCCCCCCCCCCCAAATTTCTGGAAATTAGTTCTGTACATACTACATACAGTGAATAGGTGAAAGAAAAAGGGCTGTTTGATAATTTTCTCTGTAAATAACCGTCCGACAGAACCGGGGCACAGAAACTACCCCGCGTCGTTCCTGATTCCGATTGCTAATTCACGTCTGCGGGCTGCAGTGTGTCCGCTTCGCCGCTTCGGTGTCCGTCTGGGGCCTGGGCGATCATTGCTGCGGAGAATCCAAGTCTGAGACTGCCGCTCAAGTGCCGGGAAGGTGACGCCAGGGGCTGTGAGCACAACTTCCGCATTATTCTTCTCTCCCAATCGGACCCGTTCGTCGGGCTACTTTCCCTTCCGCACTGCTCCTCCACGCTGTTCCCTTGCGATCAGAGATCTTTTGGTTGATCTCCGGCCTGTTCTTCTGCTTTCTTGACGCCGACGCCCTGTGGTTTGGTAAGGCTATCACGGTATCGCACCACTGGACTCATGGACTGGATACTTGTTATTAGTTGGCCGCGCAACTGCACAAGCATCGCAAGTCGCAACACAGATGGTTGTTGACTTGTTTCAGTAATTCAGTGCTTCTTTCAGATGAGACAACCCTGTTAAATGAGAGAGTTGAATCCCAACAAGATCGGCAACAATATGCTCTTTGAAGTCTCAATCAAAGCCTTGGCATACTCGTCTTTCACCTTGCGTCGAATATCCCTGGCCCGCTAGCCGTTCCCTCCCTCTCGACTGCTCTGTTAAACGATTTTTGTTGTCATCTGCACAACTCAGTGGTGGTACTACGGGTTGTGCCGGACAGTCGGACTTTATTGTTGCCCAGTACATTGTACACGACGACACAACAAGTCACTACAAAGAGCAAAGACGTAATGACGGGTCTTCACCACGTCTACAGACTACAAGAAGAACCCGTCACACTTGGCTTTTGGGAGCAGCGACATCAAACAAGATTTCCATCCTTTGAATTGATAACTGATCCAGGACTCTAATTTTTCATCTCCATTCTAAGTCTGCCGCCTGCCTATATCTTCCTACTATCTTAGAGGTATGCAACCTGCTAAAAATAAATCCAGTCTCTTATATGTTTTTTTGCAATTGAGATGTCAATATGAATTGAGTCTTATACCAATGTATGCATTTTCTAATAAAATCGAGTATGATCATGGATAGTCAACTAATAAACCAACTACTAAATTTGTAAAAGTATTTGTCTTATAGGTATTGATACTATGTCTTCCTTTGTCTAAAATTTATATCTTGACTCGTGCCTTGTATTCTAAAACTAATCCAGGACAACATATTAAATTTTAATTATAGTAGATGGTGACTTTTATGTGGTTTCATAAAATTAAAATTTGACATACCGCTTCTTTGTATATAGAAAATGAAGAAGTTCTATAAACCTATAACACCCAATGACGAGCAAGCGGGGAGTTTAATATCTGGGATGAATACATCTGCAACAAAGAAAGCTCGTGTAGATGTTGAGTTCAATAGAAATGATATTATAATTGATCCTGGACTTCGAAAACCAATTGAGCAGTATAAAATAGAAATTCGAGACCAAGTGAGGAGGGAGTATTTATTGCAGGGTCCAAAACAACCGGTTGGTCATAACTTCCCTAGCAAACAATATGGAAAGCAAAGGAGGAGCTTCCAAGAAACATGGTTTAAGAAGTTTGATTGGTTGGAATATAGTGTGGAAAAAGATGCTGCTTATTGTTTCTATTGTTATCTCTTTAATCAATCGAGAGGTGACACCTTTATGAATGATGCATTCACAAAAGCAGGCTTCAGTAATTGGAAGAAAGCAATTGAGGTTTTCAATGAACATGTGGGTGCGGCTGGTAGTGCTCATTGTAGGGCAAGGTTGCATTGTGAGGATTTTAAGAATCAAATACAAAGTATGTCACACTTGTTAACTACTCATAGTAGAGAGATGGAGATTGCATATAGAGCTCGTTTGACGACAATATTACATGTAGTTAGATTTCTCCTATTGCAAGGTCTGGCTTTTCGTGGTCATGATGAATCTTTTAGTTCAAGCAATAGGGGAAATTTTCTAGCATTGGTGGAGTGTACCAAAGATAATAACTGTGAAGTTGCATGTGTGCTAAATAAAAATGCTCCTGGAAATGACCAAATGACATCTGCAATCATTCAAAAGGACTTGGTAAAAGCTTGTGCAGAGCAAACAATACTAAATATTATTGAAGATCTTGGCGATAGTTATTTCTCTCTACTTGTTGATGAATCATGTGATGCGTCAATAAAAGAACAAATGGCTATTATTGTGAGGTTAGTACCTTTTATATGCTATTTAATTTAAAGTTTAAACTTCTGTGATAATAATACAATTTGTAACTCATATAGGTTTGTAAATAAGAAAGGACAAATTATCGAAAGGTTTATTGGTGTTGAACATGTTACAGATACATCAGCTTCTTCACTGAAGACAGCTTTAGATAATTTGTTTGCTTGTCATGGATTAAGTATGTCTAGACTGAGAGGACAAGGATATGATGGAGCATCTAATATGAGAGGTGAATTTAATGGATTACAGAAACTAATACTAAATGAAAATCCATATGCATTTTATATTCACTGCTTTGCCCATCAATTACAATTGGTGGTTGTTGCTGTTGCAAAGAACACTCTATCTATTAGTGATTTCTTTAGTTATACAACCTTGATTGTAACCATGGCTAGTTCTTCTTGTAAAAGAAAAGATGCATTGCTTCAAAAACATCATGATAGCATTATGGAGAAATTGGAGAAAAAAGAAATTTTTCCAGGAAGAGGCAAAAACCAAGAAACCAGTCTAGCACGACCTGGTGATACTCGCTGGGGATCCCATCATACAACCCTAGTCCGAAATTTTACAATGTGGGGTTCAGTGATTGAGGTACTAGAAAATATTTCTCATGATGGAACCGATTCTTCTAGTAGAGGCAAAGTTTCAGGATTGATACAAAAAATGGAGACTTTTGAATTTGTGTTTATCTTGTTTCTCATGATGAAGATGTTGGCCTTAACTAATGAGTTGTCCCATGCTTTACAAAGAAATGATCAAAATATTGTTAATGCCATGGTGTTGATTGCATCAATTAAAGAATTATTACAAGAGTTGAGAGATTGTGGTTGAGGTTCCCTATTGGAAGATGTAAACAAATTTTGTGTCATGAAGTCCATTTCAATACCAAATATGGAAGATAAAATACCATCAAGAGGATCTTCAAGGCGTGGGGGACAATGGGTAACTTATCAACACCATTATCATGCTGAGATTTTTAATGTTGTGATTGATTCAATACTTGTTGAGATTAATACCCGATTCAGTGAGACTTCTTCAGAGTTGTTAAGATGTATTTCTTGTCTAGATCCAAGAGATTCTTTCTCTAGATTTGATTCTGAAAAGCTTGTTCGACTTGCTGAAATTTACTCTGATGATTTCTCAATATATGAACATGTGATATTGAAAGATCAACTTGGCATATATATTCATGTTGTGAGAAGAAGGCCGGAATTTTTATGTTGCAATGATCTTGCTAGCCTTGCTATGAAGATGGTACAAACTGAAGAACATCTAGTTTTTCCATTAGTTTACCGTCTTATAGAACTAGCATTGATACTTCCAGTGGCAACTGCAACAGTGGAAAGAGCTTTCTCAGCAATGAACATCGTCAAGACAGAACTGCGTAATAAGATAAGTGACGATTGGTTAAATGACTTGATGGTATGCTACATTGAGAGAGACATGTTTAGGGGAGTTAGCGACGAAAATATTTTGCAACATTTTCAGAATATGAAGACACGTCGGATTCAACTCTCTCATTTAAGTTAATCATATGTTTCAAAGGTATTTTTAATTTCAAACAATGTTATTGACTTTTCAGACTAATTTTGATCACTTTTGTGTATTTGTTGCTTGTTTTTTTAATGTGAGGAATTTTTCTAGATATATTCATTAGCAATATACTCAGAAATATTTACTTGTACATACTCATTTAATTCACAAGATAAAAAAATTAACAACTTCAGTCATGACGTGTTTTACTTAGCCCCCCTATAATAATTTTCTGGATCCGCCACTGGGTATAGTGATACAAGCTGGATTGCCGTGAATTTTGGGAGTAATGGTGTCTCAGGATATGTATTCCTGTTGGGAGGAGGAGCTGTTTCCTGGAGGTCTAAGAAATAGACCATATTGTCTCGGTCCACTTTTGAGGTAGAGTTGTGTGCTTTAGATGAAACTGGATTGGAAGCTAAATGGCTACATGGACTTATGTCTAGTTTACCTATGGTAATGAAGCCGCTTCCTGCGATTTCAGTTCACTGTGATAGCACTACAACTATTGCTAAGATAAAGAGTTCCAAGTACAATAAAAAACAATGTAGACACATCCAAGTCAGATTAAAATCTGTAAGGGAGTTAGTGTCTAATGGGGTCGTGGCTGTGGACTACGTCGGTACCAAAGATAATACAACTGATCCTTTCACTAAAGGTCTTACCTTGGCTTTAGTGAAAAAATCCAGGTTGGGGATGGGACTGAAACCCCTATAGATTTGCAGGAAGTAGCAACCCAACCCAAAAGAGTGGAGATCCCACAAATTGGGTTCAATGTGGTAATAACAAGCTGTCGGGTAAATTGGATGACACTATGTATTCTTGTTTGATGCTTCTAGCATCTGTGTGTCTATCTCCTGGAAACCTGTTAGTGTCATGACTACAAGTTAGTAAGAGAGTAGTCTCTTAATGGTGTCAAGTCTTAGGACAAGATGTTAGCAGTACATCCTTGGATACTCCATCTAAGTGATTGATGTTGTGTAGGCCGCAACAGGAGAATTGGGTTGTTCTCTGTTATCAATCATGATATAAAATTTTGTATGCATGGCCTTAATGCATTGTTTTTCTTTACTACCATGTCTTTATTGTGTTTTTACCAACCTATACTCTTGTACCCAAGGTTCAGGTTCAAGACTTTTGTTCACCTAGTTCCTACAGGGGTCACAGTTGGATAACTCAGGTAGATTCAAACCGAAAGGTATCTAATGAAAGCACAGTATGGAGGACTGAATGGTAGAGCACACTACACATTGGACTTTGTGGGGGATTGTTAGATAAATGATGATTACTGTAGCAAGTCATTTATTTAGCATGGGTTAAGCCCAATGTAGTGCAGTAAGTACATGTGAGAATGTAGTGTTGTTTCTAGTGCAAATGGCAAAGAAGTTTTATCCCATATTTCTCACACCTAGAACTTTTGTGGTCCTCATATGTAGGATCACATGGGGCACCAGTGTCCAAAGGAGTCCTAGGAGGGAGGTATGCTCACCTCCTTGGTGGGTGGGGTTACCACATCACAATGCACGCACGCACGCGCGCCACACCTCGCCTCGCCTGGCCGGGCTCGGGCTCGGGCTCAGGCTTGTGGCTTGTGGATTGTGGATTGTGGATTGTGGAGAATGTCTTCCGTCTTCTTTTTGCACTAGGATACAACTAAGTAATTAATTACTCATGTAATTAATTGTTGCTTTGTTATTCGGATTTCTAAATCCTAATTAGAAAGTGTTTCTCTTTTACAGATTATTCCGTATTGTGTACAAGAGCAATCGAGTGTTTGCGTCTTACTGGGAATAGGATTAGGGACGTGCGTGGCTATATATACACATCCGGTCATTAGGGTTAAACACATCGAAAATAGTCTTCTGCCGCCGTGTGTTTTGTGAGCCCTAATCCCGAGTGCGAGAGTCTTCATCTCCGGAGTCACTTTGCGGAGTTGTCCTCCTGTGCGAAGCGCGGCTCCTCCTTCCTATCTTCGAGATGCAGCTGTCAGGCGGTGGTACCTGCTGTGGCTGTGCTGCACTGGTAGCAGTGCAACGTGCGCGAGCAAGACGTGCAAGTTCCAGGTTCGTGCCGGATCGCGTCTGGGAGAACGGTGCCTATCCGCGAGGATTTCCGGGCACTGATTTCTTTAAGTAACACGTTCGTTTCTCAACGAACGATCTGGTTTGCGAATCTAACTCCTGTTTTCTGTTCTCCTGCTTCGTTTGTTCTTTGATTCTTATTTTGGATCTGCCTGGACTGTTAATTATATTGCACCTGTCGCTGTTGCATGAACGACAATAATCAACATTAACAACAGTATAGGCTCCATTGCTGCATGGTCCAAAGGAAAAAGTCTCTTAAGATGAATACCCAGAGATTTTCTCCAGAATGATCACGTACCCTTCTCGAAATTGATTGAGCTCGAGATGTACAACTTGCCTGTGTCGCGGTGTGTGCAGCTCCTCTACATTCTCCGTCGCTGTTACTCGGCAGTTGACGCGGCGTGGCCCCTTGGATGAAGACTGGCGGCCTCACACTCTTCCGCGGCTGTTTAGGACCACAGGCGCCGGCTCCACCTCCTCCAGTTCATCTTCCGACTTCCCTCACCGCTCCGCCTTCGCTGCTATGCTCGCCGCCGGCCCCTCGACTTCACCATACCCGGCCTCGAACTTGGCGCAACCGGAGTGGTCGTAGACGCTTACGTCGAACATCATGTCGCCGAGATGGTTGAAGATCAGGAAGTGTCCCTGGACAAGGCCATGGGCGCGCGCGAAAGACGACCAACCTGTACTGCCAAAGTAGTACTGGCCGGGGCGAGAGAATGAGCCCGATGGCAGATCCCTGCGGAGGTCGACTGTCCAGATGGTGCCGTCCATAGGGCTATGGATTCGGGCTGTTGCCGGGGGAAATGAAGGAATGGACAAACGACAGAACTTGGCAGGCAGCCACTGCTAGCAGATATATAATATGTCTTGTTAGCACCAGCTATATAGCCTTGAGTGCGAAAGAGAAGGTGAGAGTTTGAGGTTTGGGCACGCACCAGCTTCTCTTCGTAACCCGGCATCAGCACCTTGAAGAACCTCTTTGGAGGCTCGTCATGGACTTTTGCCCACTGCAAGTCCATGTCTAACTGTGGAGGTTCTTACTGGAAAGAGTCGTCTGCTGCCTCAAGGGCAACAACTCGGTTGTCTCACAATTAGGGTTGTCAATGGGGAGGGTAAGGTCTTATCCTTGCCCTTACCCTCTTTGGGTAGCGGGTAAGGGTAAGGGTAATTATCCTTCTCAGCAATCCCCTTACCCTCCCCTTACCCTTACCCTATTCTCCACAGGGTAAACGAGGAGGGTAAAGGGTAAACGGGTAATTTTGACAAAAAAAATTTATACACATTGTGTGTTGATTTTTAATAATTTTATAACTAATTTATTGATAACAATATATAAAACATTATATCTAATTCAAAATCATATGTTTCTCCGTGTAAAGTTAAGTCAATTAACACAATAATAATTTTTTATGCATAATTTTTTTTTCTTTGCATAAGTATGCATAACAAATAAGTGTTTCATCAACACCTAATTTTCCACAAGATATATATATTTTTCCCTCAACAAGAAAGTATTACAAGCACAACACCAAGTCATTTTCCAATGATAGAATAAAGTATTAGGGTTAAACATTTACATACAAACCCTTTTAGAATATATTTTTGTGTAACCTTTATATCATGTGCGGGTAAAAGGGTAAAAGGGTATGGATAATGACTATACCTTACCCTCCCCTTATAGTATAGTGGGGAAACGGGGAATGGGTAAATGGGTGAAGGGTAACAAAAATCTTTACCCTTACCCTTACGCTCCAGGGTATGGGTAATACCCTCCCCATTGACAGCCCTACTCACAATTCGAACGGATGAGCAGGCTACTCTGTGGTGTCCGACACGCGCTTGGAAGTAGGGTGTAAATTGTGCAGGTATGGTGCCGGTCTGCCTATATCCATATCCATACCATCTAATTGGCGGGTCCGATTTTAGTGGGCCCGGTTCCACTTCTAGACCCGCATAATATAAAATTTAAATCCGTACCATACTCGTACCCACAATAATAATGGATATGCAGTGCGGATATGCGGGTAAGAGATTCTATAAAACATCATATTGTTTACGTAAGAGAAATGACTATGTTATATATATTTAATAGAACAAGATATTATTATTACATAATATATTAACATGTAATAGTTATATTATACAATGCTATATTTTATACATTAACATAAATTCAGTAATTATTTACATATTTGTAGTCATGATCATAAAGTTTAACTTATGTAGAAAGTAATGTATATTAGTCCACATTTCAATTTTAAGTTAACATATGATAGTCATTATTGTAACTAGAATACTTAATTCTTAATTATATGACTAGTCTCAACCTTATTGTGGTTAGAGTAGGATATAATCTCAAGAATTATATTAGTTAGACTAGTAAAGTATGATATGTATAACATATTATTTAAGTAGTTACTTATGTATAGCGGGTACACGGGTCTAGCGGGTATATGTCTAAGCATACTCATTATTGGACCCATTTATATGTGGGTCCAAAAATATACAGGTCTAAGGATATACAGGTATAAGAAATTAGACCCGTGACAGATTTTTTTAAAAGTCTAAATTTGCGGGTCTGCGGATCTATTTGTACTCATTTACAACCCTATTCGCTTGCCTGATCGCCGTAGGATATTTCATCCTTACAGTAATCAATGCTTCGTCTACATACCAGAGCATATGGTTTTGTCCCGTAGTGAGATTTGAGTAAACTGCTTTTACAAAAGTACAATATCGTATCTCTAGTAATGAACGAAATGGGATTTTGCGACCCAAGTGCCATCTTTTGTATGAAGTAGCTTCTTTCACACGGAAGGATTATTTTGATCTAAGAAAAAACATATTTTCTAATCTTATGTGTTTATGTAGAATGAAAATAGGAGTTAAGGTTATGTGACGCTCGCACATTCACGCCCAGTTTCACGCGCGGGTGAAACCGGCTTCAAACCAGCCCCCAAATCGCACCACGTGGCAGCTGCTGATTGAATGTTTTTTTTTGAAATTATGTAATAGACAAATAAATTTGTTTCGCTTATAATTTTTGAACCATAAAGAAATTTTTAATGAAACAAAAACCGTTAGTTTCGTTACGAAAAATACAATCTAACAAGCCTAATATTGACATATTTTTGAGAAATAAATAAAAAAATGATATATATATATATATATATATATATATATATATATATATATATATATATATAGGTTAATTGACAACCAACTATGGCACCCATAAATGATTATTGACATAAAAATGATTTGTTGACGCCCAAAATGGTTCATTGATACCCAGAAGTATAAAGATGACACCCAAATAAGGTATCGACAACGAAAACAACTATTTAACCATTTTTGGGCGTTATTTTTCTATTTTTGGATGATATGGTGCCCATAAATGGCTATTGACACTCAAAAATGGTTAATTGACGCCCAAAATGGTGCATTGCACACCCAAAAGTATAAAGATGGCGCCCAAATAAGGTAATTGACACCCAAAGTGGTTGATTGACACCTAGAAGTATAAAATGATGCCCAAATAAAGCATTTTTGGATGTTATGGCATCCATAAAAGGTTATTGACACCCAAAAACAGTTAATTGACGCCCAAAATAGTTCATTAACATCCAAAAATATAAATATGATGCCCAAATAAGGTAATTGACGCCCAAAATAGTTCATTGACACCCATAAGTTTAAAATGACGCCCAAAATGGTTCATTGACACATAGAATTATAAAAACGCCCATAAATGGCTAATGACACTCAAACATGGTTAATTGAGTTTAAAATGATGCCCAAATAAAGCATTTTGGATGCTATGACGGCCATAAAAGGTTATTGACACCCAAAAATAGTTAATTGACGCCCAAAATTGTTCATTGACACCCAAAAGTATAAAGATGATGCCCAAATAAGGTAATTGACTCCCAAAATGATTCATTGACACCCAAAAGTTTAAAATAGTGGCCAAAATAGTTCATTGACACCTATAATTATAACGACGCCCATAAATGGCTAATGACACCCAAAGATGGTTAATTGACACTCAAAATGGTTCATTGGAATCCAGAATAACCTATTCATATCATTTTTATATTTTTTGTTAAAAATAATTCAATATTAGCCTTGTTGGATTGCATTTTTCATAATGAATCCAATGGTTTTTATTTCGTCAAAAAATTTATCACGGTCTAAAAGTTATAAGCAAAACAAATTTATTTGAATTTTACACACCCTCTACCAACCCATCCAATTAAAGGCCACCACGTCATCATCGGAAATTTGCTTTTACCCCCAAAAAACCACTCCAGCCGCCGCGCGTGATGTGCTTGACGGAGGGGCGGGCGTGAGTGAATCATTTTCACGAAAATAGTCACATGATGCGCGCCAAACTAGGATGCGCGACTATGGGTGGTTTTGTCAGGACCCGGGCTGTGATGGTTTTGAGTTGGGACAGGTGATTTTGACGGTGAGGTGATAGGTAAAGAGACAACTAGACTGATTTGATAGGTCTAGTGAAGAGAGATTAAGAGAGAAATAGAAAATTAATTTTTTTGTATATAATTTTTAATTCATAATAAATTTTTTGATGAAATAAAAATGGTTAGATTTTTTATAAAAATATATTCCAACAAAATAAATATTAACATATTATTATTAGGAGAAAATAGAAAGGAAAATTTTGATTTGTATATAACTTTTGACTCATAATGAATGTTTTGACAAAATAAAAACCGTTAGATTTGTTATAAAAAGTACTTTCTAATGAGACAAATATTAACATATTTTTTAGAACATGTGAAGTAAAAAGAGGAAGGAAGTGAGAAGTAAAAAGAGGAGAGAGGTGAAGGGAGGAGAGGAAAGAAGTGAGAACGGAAGTAAAAGGCACGTTCAATCAGATGTGGGCGCATTAAGAGAAATAATGGACGCAATAAGAGTAGAAGTGGGTGCATTCAAGCAAAAATGAGCATAACGAGGGTTGTACTGGACACATCCACACAAAAGTGGGTGCATTGAGGATAATAGTGGGCACATTCAATCAATAGTGGGCGCATTGAGGACAATAGTGGATGTGTTTAATCAAAAGTGGACACATTGAGAATAATAGTAGGCGCATTGTACATTCAATAAAAGTGAGCGCATTGACGATAATAGTGGGTGCATTCAAACAAAATTGGGCTCATTGAGGACAATAGTGAGCACATTCTATCAGAAGTGGGTGCATTGGGGGCAGTAGTGGGCGCATTGCACATTCAATCAAAAGTGGGCACATGGATGACAGTAATGAGCGCATTGAGGGAAGTAGTGGGAACATTGTGCATTCAATCAAAAGTGGGCACATTGAAGACAATAGTGGGTGCATTCAATCAAAAGTGGGAACATTAATGATGATAGTGGGTGCATTCAATCAAAAGTGGGCGCATTGAGGACAACAATGGGTGCATTCAATCAAAAGTGAGCACATTAATGATGATAGTGGGCACATCCAATCAAACGTGAGTGCATTTATGACAATAGTGGGTGCATTCAATCAAAAGTGGGCTCATTAAGTATAATAATGAGAACATTCAATCAAAAGTAGGCGCATTGAGGATAATAGTGGTACATTAATTCAATCAAAATTGGGCGCAGTAATAGTAAAAATGAGCTCGTTCAATTGAATATGGGTGCATTGAGAGCATAGTGGGCGCAATAAAGCGTCGTTGTAACATAGGTGCATCACTAGTAGGAGTGGGTGCATTACTTCCCTCCTCTCACATTACTTCCCTTCTCTTCTTCTATTACTTACCTCCTCTTCTACAATTACTTTCTTCCTTACTTCCCTCGTCTCCTTCCTTACTTCGTTCTTCATTTTATTTCTTTTAAATTTCCTCCTCTCTCCTTTTACTCCCTCCTTATTTCCTCCTTTTTTATTTATAAATATGTCAATATTGGTCTTGTTGGAATATAATTTTTATAAAGATTCTAATGAATTTTATTTCATAGAAAATTCCACATGGTTTAGAAGTTGTAAGCAAAACAAAAAACGCAAAAGAAAAAAGAAACTGACACGTTGGCTGGTGACGGAGGCTGATAGGATGGGGTGGTAATTCTGCGCATCAGACGCGCGTCCGTGCACGTTTTTGCATGTCAGGTAGTTAAGTTGTAAGTAGAAACCCATCATAACACAAAAGAAGTGGAACTAGATCTCTTTGGCATCCGTGTACAAATAGATAAAAATTACATCATGATGGAAAAGATGTAATCACCAAACCACAAATAGGTGGGAATGGAATATGTAGGTAGGGTTTAACTTATCATATTGAGGTTAGCTTGTGATACAAATTCATGCTTGGAAGATTTGGGGGTTGACCATACCTTTGGAATGATAGACCACCAAGAGGTCATGAAAGGCCTCTCTTAGTCATTACTAAGTACTAACTTGTTGGTCATATGTGTTTTTATGCAATACCTAGGGCTTATAAGTACTTTGGTTGTGCATTTGATTTATTCGATTTCACTTGACTCAACTCAAGTTCCTCTTTGGTTCATCATGATTCAAGTTTCAATTTCATTCATTATGACAGTTGAAATTAAACTAGTAAAGACCAGTTTGGACAAGACAAGTTTCTTGATAATGATAAATTAGTTTTATATGTATTTTGTTAAAATTTCTTAAATTTAAAGTGTCACTTTTTCATGTCAATTTCATTAAAAATCAACTAAAAGTAAAAAGTTTAACTTTTTATAACAACCATGACTAAACAACATGTTTGTCACACAAACTTCTGTATCATGGTGTAATTCACTTAGATGTACATTCAAGAACTCATACCATGCAGTCTCAAAAAACTTGAGATGACATAAAGCAAAGGAATTTTGAGACACCATTTCCCAACCATTTTCATCAATGGGAGCACAAACTAGGCAGGAAACTATCTGTTCTGGAACCAACTCTTGAACATTTCATCAAATATTAACAAGCATTGGCATGTAATAGGAGATCCCTCTGTCTAAATTGTACCACTCAAAAATATCAAAAGATCTCAACACTGTACAAGTAATTGAGAAAAAATTTCCACGACCCTAGATCTTTACGACCTGATAATCTCCATTCTAGTAAGGTCTCATTGACCTTAAGAAGATGACTGGTTCAAGGCTGGTAGACATAACTCTTAGAAACCATAGGTGGTCAGACTATTTCCCAATGACAAGGTTAGCACCAACACATCCACTAGATCATGATCCTATATTGATTTCCACACAAGTCCAATTGAATCACAATAAGTTATATTTTAGAACCAATGTTGGGTGGGAAGAGCTCAAAGATTTTCCATCCTTGATCCACAAGAATGGAACCCAAACTTGCCTTTTCACAAATAGCTGACAAGTTTATGATGGTAGCAAGGAACTTCGACCATGAAGACCGTGATAAATAGAAACAAGTTTTTTGGAAGACAGAACTTGTAGATGTCCATATAAAATTGTATTAAACGCAATTGGTAGTAGTGTATGTGTTGGTTGTGATTGCCCTAAGAGCCATCATGTGTAGATTATAATGGGGATGCATTGCATATGATTTGATTGTTAATAAAGGAAAGGCCACTTATTATGTTTGTTTCAATTTTGAGATAATGAAAGAATATAATAATGTTCTAAGATTGTTTTGACTCTATCACATGTTGTTTGGATTGAAGACTTAAACATGATATCATATTATATTCATTCTTGTTATGTCCCTAGTCAGTTATTATTGTGGATATTATAGGACAACAATTATTCATAAGATTAGTATGTATGTTGAACGATGACATTATTTTTCTTTAGTTGTGATAGTGAATATCTATTCAGATACATGGGTACCTATCAGGGAATCGGTTGTACTAGACATACACACTTTGAGAATGACACACAAAAGCCAAATTATGGCAGTCAGAGTCAAATCTCAATGTGACATTGGTGAGTATGATCCCTAGACCTGAAGTCATTACAATAATCACATGTTGTTTAGTGTACTTTAACACTACTCAACATGACTATGAATAAGGGTTGATATACATGCAATGCTTGGGTGCATCGTGACATTTTTGTATTATTGTGAGTGATGCATATAGAATTTTTCCCTCTATTGAAGGATCATGGCCAGTTGATAAGTGAGATTATGAAACACATGGCCATGCTATTGTGAATCAATATATGACATTGAGATCACACATAATCAATAGTCTTCTATAGTTTAAGAACCATAGATTGTATGTTAAGAGGATGACAAATCCATGACCCGATTTTAGTTAGGGTATCTATGAAAAAGGAGTATATGGTCATTGCAACATTGGTTATGATACAAATTGAAGTTGTTCTCAAACTTATTTCTATTACATGGGCATAAATGATTTGTTGATGTCAATCTTCACTTGTTAGGTTTTGAACATCCATGTTACATAATATGGAACCTATGAGGTCACACACATAAGGTGCTTAAAGGAATTGAAGTTTTCACCCTCATGTATGATTAGAATGGTTATGAGTCATGTACAAGTTGATTTCTTCCCAATCAGGAAACCTAGATATCCAGTTGGCTGACTAGATGGTTTGGATCAGTTTCTTGGATTGAATGTCTATATGTTGACTGATCACTAATAGGTCAAGTATCCAATCAACTGAATCAATAGTCTAGTCAATGACTATGAGACATTAGGGTTGAACAAGAACTAGAAATACTATATAGATTTGGAATCCAATTGAGCAATTTAAATCATAATTGGAACCTGGTGACTAAATAAACTCGATGAATGGATGGATCATCGGTCATCGGGGTTAGTGAATCAAATGGAATTATTAATGAATGAGACAACTGGAAAATTTGTTTGAGTTATCCATTTTGCTTTTAATTATGAGTTGCGATAAGGAAAGAGATCAAATTTTTGGGAAATCCAAGCCCATAGCTCTCCTATAAAAAGGAGTGAACATCCAAAGGGAAACACACAAATTGTAGGACAAATTGTCTAAGATGCCATCCTCTTAGAGAGAGAAAAATTCACCCTAAGAGAAATATACCTCAATAGGAGGAGAAGAAGAGCGAGCAACACTAACACATTGATGACCCCAAGTTCTAGTTCCCGCTAGCAACCAAGGTGGTGTACCAAGTGTTCATGTATCTGCAGAGATGATGTACATGCTGAGGTCCTTGGGAGTAGACTTGAGGACAAACAACTTCTTCAAGGAGGAGACAACGTGTTGTTGCAACGACAAGACAAAAACAAAAACTATTCAGAACTGAATATGAAAGTGCAAGTTCTACACCAACATAAGATATTCTAGTTGTTAGATAATTGTGTCTACCAAGGTATATTTGATATCCCTTCTAGGTATCTAAGATACTGACATTTTATGGCTATGAAAGATCCACTGTCTAAGAGTTTTTTTGAGAAAAATTATATACTCCTATGGCTCCTTTCCTGGAACCCTATAATGGTATTAGGGTCAACACCAAATACTTTCAATTCTAGTTTGAGTTTTGAACTACATATTTTTGGTCAAATTCTTTTGTCAAAGGTTGTTAACCACATATCATTTATGAAAAATAATTTTGTAATGTGTAACCATGTTAATCATCAATTAATGACAAATCTTATGATATATCTATATTGCATAAAAATATGATGCCTTTAAAATCATTTTATTTTATGGATGTAGATATGGCAACTAAGTAAGTGAGGTAAATGTGTGTGATCTGAAACATGTAATTCACAATTTCTAATTCTGATTAACATATATTACATGTATATTTCTTATATGAAATGTCCCTCACTATTGACATCCTTCATGTAAAATCTAATTCTTACAATTAGAATATGATGATGTATTGACATCACAGGTGGAATATGGTGGAGAGGAGGAGAGAATTAGAAACCCAAGCCAACGATTGAGATACTTGGAGGGTATGTGATAAATACAAATCGGTGGCTTCATCAACAACTAAGGAATTGCCAAGGAAATCCAATTGAGCGACTAGCTTGCCAGTCACCCTATTAGAGAATCCTATGAAGGAAAATTTAGGGTTACATTATATGTGAATCTCTTGGTAGTTTTTTCTACAAATCTTGTTGGCTCAACATGTTGCACTAGTTGCCAAGGCTATTTAATTTCTTATGGTGATTATTGTAGTATGTAATACATACAATATAGTATGCAATGACGATAGGACACATATGGTTATTTTATTAATCCCTCAATATAATATCAAAGTTTAAGATCCATCCCATTGTGAAATACACATGAAACATCAATCTACTACATGTGGGCATGACAAATCATAATGTATAGTATATCTTCGAGAAGTTAGATAATATGCACGGGGGTCTACCAAAGTAAGGTCCATACCTTATTTTATTGGCTTTGAACTTTACTAGGTGATGTTAATAGGATTAAGCACCTAGAAGAATAAACATGACATATACTTCATAAGATGATTATAATGTGGAGTTGTGCAATTCATGTAATGAAATTGGTAATTGTTACCTACCTAAATAGTTAAGTTGTGAGAAGTCCACCAAAGTTGTCACATAACTTAATGCATTATGTATCTTATAACACTAGAAGATTCCTCATGGTATCTTACAAATTGATAGTGAGGGCTATTAATTTTATCAAAATAGTGAGAGTGTTATCAATTCAATTTAAAATTCATATCAATGACAAATTATTTTTCAAATCAAATTGTTGACTCGTACACATATTTTCTTTGAATATATCTAATGACCACCACAGATAACAACTTATTGTTGTGATTCCATCTTGACAAAAACATAGAATGTAAATAACTTCCATGAGTGGTATATGACATTGAGAATTGTTAACAGTCATGACCATTAGCCCTGTCTTGAAAACTCCAGAACTAAAAGAACCAGCTCCAAATGAGTCTAGAGAGGAAAGGAAGATTATCATAAGCACACATATGATGTTATTGATGTCAAGTTCCTCATGATATACTCCATGAATCATGGGCTTCAGTAGAAATATGAGAACTTTTGAGTTCCTATTATGTCCACACATCTTAGGAATATGTTCAAAGAATAGGCAAGGCATGAGAATTATGATGTCTCTAAGGCACTATTTTGTGCAAAATAACTGAAGATGATCCATATTGGGCCCCATGTACTCAAGTTGATTGGGTATGTGCAAAGTCTTGAGAGACTAGGATTTTACTTAGCCCTAGATTTAGCTACTAATTTATCTTAAAATCATTGTAGGAATCTTATAGTCAGTTTGTCATGAACCACAACCTGAAATTTTTTGCTCAACTATTGTCAAAGTTTCTTGGCATGTTTAGAAGTGTAGAGACTCAGATGAAGAAAGACAAGACAAAGTGTGTGTTTATGGTCAATAAACGAAAGGTCAAGGGCAAAGCTAAGATGTGTTCTAAAGCTTGAAAAAATTGCAAGTCTTCTATACTTCAAGGTAAAAGAGGAGTAAGGAAGGAAGGTCATTGTCACAATTGTCACCGTGATGGACACTAAAAACAAATTGTTCTCTTTACCTTGAGTAACTAAAGAAAGGGATAGACATATTGACTTTAGATACACGTGGTACAAACATAAAATTTTCTTATTCTTCATATTGGGTATGGAATACCATATGTGAATCTCACATATGATCTAATATGAAAAATCTGAAAATAATTACACCCTTTTCTAAAGGTAGAGGTGGATATATGAGAAACTAATAGAGCAAGAGTTTTTTTTTATAGTTTTAGCACCTATGTTTTTTTTGCCCGATGATCTTGCAATAGAGTTAAAAAATTGCTATTATGTACCTACCATGAATAGAAATATTATTTCTATATCTTATTTGGGCAAGAGCGGTTGTAAATATCTAATAAAGTATGATTTATTTCTATTTTAGGAAATGAGTTATTATATGGAAGTGATTCAATGTTTTATGGTCTTTATTCGTTCGATCTTGAGATAAGTGTATATAACATAGATACCAAGAATTTACTACTTTATGATTCAATCCAACTGATCTATGGCACTATTATCTAGGGAAAAAATGAGAAAAACTTTTGTAGACTCCATAAAAATGGTAATATTTAGTCATTAGAGACATGTAGATCTTATTTATTGTGTAAGAGGATAAAACCACCCTTCACTCTTAACAATGATATGGAAAGTGACTTTTTAGAAATCACACAAACTGGTGTGTGGGGATATTTTAGTGCAAGTTCTAGAGGTGGATTCAGTTTTTCATCACATTTACTGATGACTTCAGTAGATATGGGTATGTGTGATTATGATATACAAATCAGAATCTCGTGAGATGTTCAAAGATTTCATGAATGAAGTACATAAACAACTTGGAAGGAATATTAAAGCACGTTGATCTGATTGTAGTGAAGAATATCTAAGTGAGAAGTTTGAGGCCCTTCTAAGAAACCTAGTATTGTATCAAGTTGACTCCATTTGGAACACCACAACATTATGGACTGTTAGAAAGGAGTAATCAAACTTTGTTGGATTTGGTACGAGAAATGATGAGTTCATATAATCTTCCTACTTCCTTATGGGAATATTTTCTTGAAACTACCCTTTTTACACTTAATTGGGTACATTATAAATCTGCTCAAAAGACACCATGTGAGATATGGAATGGGAATAATCCAAATACATCTTTTATGAAAGTTTGAGGATGTGAAGATTATGTCATGCAATAGTTATTTAAAAACCGTGAACCAAACTCGGTAACTATTTCTTTCTGGTACATAGACCTTTGAAAAATAATAAAAAGGGAGGAGGCATGCTTGGTGCAGCAAAAAAAAGCAAAATATTTTTTTCCAGAACTATTTCCTCTGCTATATGGATTTCTTCTTCAACCACCATTGTGATAAGGCCATCTATATTAGGTCTAGGATGGGAAATAGGGGCTGGATCTTGGCGCATGCTTCTAGGGGCCTTGGTGGTGCTCCACTCTGATGTGGTAACTCAAAAGGTTGGTCTTTTTCTTGTGAGCTCACACCACTAATTTGTACATGAGGTTGCATAATTTATATGTCATGTTGGCAATTTTTTTGATGTGGGAAAATGATTCTAAAGTTTTGTAAATATGTCGAATTCTAGATAATACCTATCACACGTCATTGACTGCCTCCCAAAATCCCTTCTCAGGGTTGTTGAAGATTTTGTAGGGGAGGGTTGGTGAAGCATAGGAGCTCCTTGATTGAGGTGATCTTGTTCGGGATTGTGACGACCAGCTCCATTAATTATGGTGATGAATTTATATTGTGCCCTCACCCCTCGTCATGAATATTGTAGCAAAAGGTCAAGGGATGATGGTGTGGACTGATGTTTTACTACAAACATTGCATCATGAATGTTGATACCCCATCATTTCCTTGCTTTAAGATTTGCTAGCCCCATGTGAACACAAAGTATCCTACACCCCTATCATATTAGGACCATATCTCACAACCATTTAATCCTAACCAAAATTCTTAATTGTGTTGTACCTGTGTATAAAGACAAATAAAGGTGTAGCATACTCCACAATCACACAGGTGTAGCAAATCTTGACTCCATTTTTGTTGGCATGATATACATACCTATTGAGCTCTCGTTGAGCCTTCCTAAATAACTTATACGTATTTCTGGTGATCTACATCAGTTCAGAGTCATCTATTCATTAAGTATTATGTCCACAAACTTGATTAAACATGCAATTAAGGTGATTATAGTGAAATCAAGGCAAAGATAGGGTTGAGACCTTATAAACACGACTTAGGTTTACTTACCCTTTTAATCTTTCTAGGATGTTAGTTGTGTTGTGAGTTAATATTTTAAGGGATGTAGAGTTGTTCCATATTGATATGTATGAGTAATCAAATTTAGCCTTGTTATCCTGAATGACAACTTTAGTATCAAGTTGAGCGACACATTTTTCCAAATAATGAAAAACGATATTATTTTTAGTAAAGATAAATGAATAAAGCTTACCTAATCAATCTTCATGGATATTAACTAAAAAAGGAAAAATGTTGAATATCAAAGGACTAAATTCCTAATTAGAATGAGAATATAAAATTATTTAAGAAGAAAAATTTTCAACTTCTATTTGGTCTAGGTAATTTTAGAAACTAAATTTTCAAGGTAGATGAAAAAAATAGAATACACATGAAAGTACCTAAAGTCCTAGAAAATCATACAAGATCACATTTTCCAACCTAAATGTTTTTCTTACCCAAACTAAGTGTAACTAGAGTTACATGGATAACATAACTCAAGAAATTTACGTCAAATTCATTGAGGATGTTGTATATAATGAACGTACATCCTTGACTCACGTGATATTAATAACCCAAAGTGATAGTAGCTAAGAACACCCTAATCATAAAATTGACTCAATACACATAAATAAGATTCTATTATGCCTTGCATGTGTTCTTAATTTCCTAGGAATATAGTAAGAGTTATTTTCAAAAGAATATCTTTATTAAAAAATATAGGTCTGAGAGAAAAAAGTACGTTTTGCTTAAAATTTATTGGCACTCACTTGATTTCAGTAAGAAACTTATTTAGTTTATTATAAATTTGATTCAACTTGCCTCATATATGTTTTCCTTCCATAGTTGAATGATTATATACATCATTTAAATCAACAACCCGATTTACAATTTTCTAGAGAACACTATGATAGAGTACCTCAATGCATACCTATGCGGATATATAACTGATACATATGGAACACTTGCATAAATAAAATTTTGCTTAATTCTTTCTCATTAACTCTACTATTCAAAATTTTACTTTTTTGCACAAATCCATTTTGTTTATGTCAACAAGCTTTAATTTAAGTATACATGAAGTTTACTATAGTCATTCATTTCAAATCTATCTTCTGGAGGTGGAAAAGTGATTTTTATGAATATATTTGGATCGAGTTTGTTTAACTTCCTTTCTATTATAATTGGATCTTTTGCACTTCAAACGCCTAGGTTCATATTTCTTTTATAAATTCCAAATTTTGGCTATAAATTTTTCTTCACCACTATCTTATTGTGGACAAAAGTATCAAGTTGGACTAATTAATCAACCCAAAAGTTGAAACTTTCACAAGATCACAATAGAAACTAGATGTTAAGTCTACAACATACAAAACTAAGACCTGACATGAACTACAACCACCTCATCATTCTCTAATGTTGTAAGCAGTCATAGTTTTGTACCATCATATTAATATCTAAAAGTACCCAATAATGCCTCATAAAATAGTAATTTTGAAAGCTTCTTATTTTTGCATCAACCCATCACTTACTTGTTGAATTGTAATTGTATTTTTTTAGCATAGCCTATATATTACTAATACACATATCCATATCTATTTAATGAGGGTCACATACGTGGTTGGATTGAACCAAAGACTTCATGAGCAACAATAGTGACCTAAAATGTTGACAAACACCATGCTGGGAGCCTATCGTGTGTTTAAAATGAATTTATTTTCAATTATTCTTCTATCACTTTGTGTAAAAATGGTTTCGGGGCTCGCCTTTTTAGATCAAATGGTAAAATATGGTATATCTATGGAATTTTATTTGATAATGTGGATTAAAAACAAACAAATTTATTAATTCTTTCTCTATAAACATGCCCACACATGTACAAACATGCAAAACATTGCACATGAAGTTATATTTGTAGAAATTTACATTTTTGTGAGCCAAAAGTAGGATATCATTATTATTTGTAAATGTGGAACATTAGATATAGTAGAATATCAAGCAGAATCTCATACCATGAAATTACACAAGATTATTGCAAAATCATTCATCATTTGGCAAGTTTTATTGACATATCAGGAACATCCCACACTAAGTGTCTCAAGTTGAGTATATATATATATATATATATATATATATATATATATATATATATATATATATATATATATATATATATATATATATATATATATATATATATATATATATATATATGACAACATATTTCTTACCTGAGTCAGGTAACTAAGGTTAGTTATCAATGGATTCAGTTTTTTAATGTTAGGAACCTAAATTTAATGAGACGACTGAATCTGTAATACAAAGACTCGTTCTACAGAAACAATGTCAATTTGATTTTATTCATCGAGGATAGTAAAACTGATATTTCTGGAAGAAAAAAAATCTCAACTTGGGACTGTGATTAGGAGTAGAAATTTGCAACTACAATGATTAAATAGTAATCAGAATCACTCTTATTGTAACAAGAATCGTTGGGTAAATAGTTTTTGTTACCCAACTATATAATGAATACATCCCATATATATGCATCTACACACACACACAAACACACACAGACACACACACACACAATATATATATATATATATATATATATATATATATATATATATATATATATATATATATATATATATATATATATATATATATATATATATATATATATATATATATATATATATATATATATATGGGAATTTGTTTGCTACCCGCGCGGGTATCTACAGCTTGCTACCCGTGTCACGTGTTTTAAGTGGAATTAGGTGAGTGAGTCTATTTACGATTCATGCCACCGTCTCATCTTCGTTGATTTGGACTAGCGTCTCGTTAAGACCGCCCTGACGACTCCGATGGTCTTAGACTGCCTGCTCTAACCCGTCCATGAGCTTCTGCGTCAGTGGTGCTATGCAAAACCAATCACTGATGATGTTTCCTTGACGTGTGAAGTAGGAAAAAGACATCAGAACTGCAACAATGTCGTGGATGGAGTTCATGACTAGCCAGCATACCGTTCTGGCTCATCTCCCCACCATCGCAGTGTCGACGAAACACTCCATTGACATCATACCAAAGCCAGCCGCAGCGGCGGTGGTGCCCATCCGTCGTTGACGTTATGGCATGAGGACCTGTATGGGTCATGCAGATCCAGCAACACTGGCACCTACCGGTCACCAGTGATTGACTCCAATGTCACAGACCCTTCCGTGGTGTCGTACAACCCCTGTCCTCTGTCGAGGAGGAGCTTCTCCTCCCAGTAGTGCCGGAGGACGCTGTGATGGGACCCGCAGCGAGCGGGTGTGAGGCTCCCGATGACGACCACGGTGACGAGGACATGCTTCTGGTTGTCAGCGGCATGGATATGGACGACATTCTTGATGACTTCGACGAGTGCTGCAGTGGCGGGAGCAGCTACGACGACGATGAAGACGCTTGGCGGCGGGGTTTTGATGTACCAGAGGAGGAGTAGGAGAAGTCGTGTCTGACTTGGGAGACGAGCGCGGTAGCCACTGGCTGGGCATTTCACAGCAGCTTCCAGATGACTCTCCATTGCCTGTGAATTGGTGATTGCCGTTGCCTCCATACACACACTTACATTGTTGGTGCATTCTCCATTGCAAAAGCACCGACACATCCTGATAGCTCTGGATCACCGTCGTGACAGTCTTCATGTGACCTCCTCTTCGCCACCGCTACACAAGGCATACAGTAGATAAGGTGGATGTGCAGTTAAGGTACAAGCATTGGGCAGGCCACTAAATTTATTTCAGAGAAATATGGAATGTCAGGTGGGGTCTTCCATTGCTCCACGCAATCCTTCATATCCCTATTTCCGCCGTCAGGCTACTGGTTAGTGGTGATGCTAGATTGATGGGCATGTTCTTTATCAGAGAGACATGTGGATTGGGGTTGCCCACAATCTGTCATCCATGTACCATGATGGCCATGGAATCCATATGACATATGACGCTTGCTTATTACAATATGACTATCCATATTACAAAACTATCACCTAGATTACAGTTGGTTCTTACCTATTACAATGCGAATGTCCATATTACAGATGATACTTGCTTATTACAATATGACTATCCATATTACAAACTGTCACCTACATTCTGGTTGACTCTTACCTATTGCAATGTGACTGTCCATATTACAAATGACACTTGACTATTACAATGTGAGTATCCATATTACAAAACTGTCACCTACATTACGGTTGACTCTTGCCTATTACAATGTGACTGTCCATATTACAGATGGACTTGCTTATTACTATATGAGTATCCATATTAAAAAACGGTCACCTACATTACGGTTGGCTCTTGCATATTATAATGCAACTGTCCATATGACATATGTCACTTGCTTATTACAATATGACTATCCATATTGCAAAACTATTACCTACATTACAGTTGGCTCTTGCCTATTACAACGTGACTGACCATATTACATATGACACTTGCTTGTTACAATATGACTATCCATATTACAAACTATCACTTGCTTATTACAATATGACAATCCATATTATAAAATTATTACCTACATTACAGTTGGCTCTTGCCTATTACAACGTGACTGTCCATATTACAGATGACACTTGCTTATTATAATATGACTATCCATATTACAAATTGTCACTTGCTTATCACAATATGACTATCCATATTACAAAATTATTACCTACATTACAGTTGGCTCTTACATATTACAACGTGACTGTCCATATTACAGATGACACTTGCTTATTACAATATGACTATCTGTAATAACCCTGACCTGGGTTATGAGGTAACCTTGTTTGTTTTGGCTAAATAAGTTGCTTAGAACTTTAATATAATCCTCTAAGGTGCTTTGTTATCATGTGACACACTCATGTTTCAAGCTCTCAGAAGTCATTTAAACGGATTACATTTAATAATACAAGTTCATTTAGAAGTCAGAGTAAACACACAGACAAAGACATATATATTTATTACTTTTGATGAATCAATGTTACTTTTTGTGTCGCATAGTTACTTTTTTATACTAATTAGTTAGTTTTGTATACTAACTAGTTACTTTCTATAGCGCATAGTTAGTTTTTATACCAAATAACTACTTTCTATACTAAAAGTTATTTTCTATTACTTTTCATTATCGTTTTGTTACTTTTTATGACAAAGTGTTACTTTTGATGTTAAATAGTTACTTTTTGTGTCATATAGTTACTTTTAGGGTGACATTGTTACAATCAATTATCATCAAACAAGGTGATGTGATGATTTTGAGTCGCATTTATAGACCTATTTGATATGTGTTTTATGCTTTTATTAGTCATTTTTATGGTTAATGTTGCATAATTCATCCACTTTGGTCTTTGCTACTATTTTATGTCAAATCCCCTTTATTTCATCGCTTTGAGCATTAACTATCAAAATATTATTATTTGTGTGAATTGATGTGGTTTCGTGTTTGAATTTTAGGGAAAACAAGTATGGAAGTCGATACTATCAACCGGACCACAGGTTGCCAGCCGAGAGTATCAGCAAAGAGTCGATACTATCGACAGGGATGTCGATGGTATCGAGCTACCATCAGGTTGCTGGCGAGAAAGTAGTCGATAGTATCGACACCAAGTCGATACCATCGACGCACGGAGGCTACAACGATGCATAACGACAAAACCGACACCTTAGAGTGTCGATACCATCGACGCGAGTCGATGGTATCGAGATGACATCAGGCGCTTAGACGAAAGAAGAGAAGGATTGCCGCTACCACGCTAGGTCGATACCATCGACCCACGTCGATGGTATCGACACCGTCAGATATTAGTTTGATTCAGAATGATCTTAATCGGACGGCCGTGGTTAATTAGCGACTTGATTCGGGAGATATACCTAATGACGGCGCCCTGGACTGGGGTATCACGTCATTAGTTGCTGCACACATCCCGGAGAGCAAGGAGAGAAGAACAGAGCACGCCCCAGCCGATCCGGATGCTAAAGAAGATGAATTCCACCACCGAAAGGCGGCAGAACGTGGATTCTACGCCAAGGATGGATTGGACCTTCTCCATTCAGGGGTTTCACCACTCAATCTCGTTTTTCTCATGTTTCCCCTTTTCTATACTACATTGTACTCTGAGATGACCATGCGGGGCTAATCCCCTTTATCTTTAGGACCGGGAGTAGCCCGGGGATTCATTGTATGACAATTTTATAATAGTAATTCATATCTTATCTCTTAAATCCGTGGTATAGTTTCGTGTTCTCCAATATATTGTTATGATTGATCACCATGATAATAATCTAATGCCCTTAATTGCTTCGAAAGAAGAATTAACGATTGAAAAGAGATGGAATTTACATTAATTGACAAATCCCTTGAACAAGGCGGTGTAAGATTAATGGTGGATACCGAGAGGTCGTTTATAATGCACCTAGTTTAGGGTATAGGTTACTACGACAGTGGAACCGACCTAGACATATGTAGTGAATTATACCACGACAGTGGGCAAATTCTGATTTCAGGCCACTACCCAGATAGAGAGATAAAATTGAGTAGCTATATAGAATTTAATACAATGAAAACCCACGGTGAAACCGTAACCCTAAAGATTTCCTTTTGAAATGATTAAACCAACATTTAATCGATTGCTTGTTTTGTTTTGTTTTTATTTTTCTTTTAATTTTAACAACAACTCTCAACTTGTTAATCGGCTTAGCTGATCGCGAGTAGTTAGTAGGAGTCCCCGACGATTGCACGTATCCCTGAGTTTGACTCGGGCCTCACAAAGGCATGTACTACTCGACGCGTTCACTTGTGTTTTTGCGCACGGTAAAGTTGCGTCAAGTTTTTGGCGCCGTTGCCGGGGATACGGCAATTTTTTGGCACTTCGAGTGCTGTGAGCGGCCACTCTAGGCCACCTTTTTATTTTTTTTTATTTTATTATTATCATTCAAAAAAAAAATTCATAATCTATTTTCTAAATATTTGCAGTCGTCAAGCACTGTACTAAAATTAGTCTTTCTATTTTCAGGTACTATGCATGGTGCAGACGCGTAGTACTGACTACGCAGGTCGCGCACCAGAGGTTCCGCTACCAGGACCAGAAGATGAGGAAAGCCACAATCAAGACCAGTTAGAAGAAACAGAGTCAGAACCTGAACAAGAAGAGATGGACGAGCCACAGACAATATGGGAGAAGATTAAGGCTTCTTCCGCATCCGCGTCAAAAGGGCCTATAAAGAAGCAAGCAATCAACATACCTACCTATAAGATTGATCCGGCTTTGATAAATCTGGTGAAGTCCAATGCTTTTCATGGGCTCAAGAATGAGGACCCCGTCGTGCACATCAGTCAGTTTGTTGAGAATTGTGACATGGTTAAAATCGACAAGTTTCCACAGGATGCACTTTATCTTAAGCTTTTCCCGAGTTCATTGGCATGAGCCGCGCGAGAATGGATACATAATTTAGATGATGAGTTTTTGGAGTCTTGGGACCATATGGTGGAGGTTTTCTTTGAGAGGTTCTTTCCTCCTGGGAAGACCAACGACATGATCAGGAAGATCCATAACTTTACCCAACAGGCAGGTGAGACATATTCTGAGACTTGGGAGAGGTTTCAGGTCATGCTGAGACGGTGCCCGCATCACGGGCTGGATAAAGAAACACAGGTAAAGATATTATATTTTGCTCTCTCCGAGCACGATAGGAGCAACCTTGATTCAACTGGGTCAGGATTCTTTTTGAACAACACGGACACCAGGTGTTGGGAGATATTAAAGAACATGGCTAGGAAACAATCATGGGGCAAAAGAGGCGCCGTGGAGCAGGTCCGAGCAGTAGGAGAATCTAAGGCAATAAAAGAACTAAATGAGAAGATGGATCTTCTCGCAAAGAAATTGCTTGCAAAGGAAGATACTGAGTCCGAGGACGAGGCTCAAGTGAAATTTATGAGGCAGCAACTAGGTTATAGGAACAACGACTATGCATGGAGAAAAGACAAGAGGTTTTCATGGAAGGATCCAAACAATTTTTTGCAGGATCCGGATGCCAAACCCCAGCCAGTAGCAGAGGATAAGAGCATAGAGCTGCTCAATCAGGTGATAAAGCAAAATCAAGAACTCATGACTACGTTCGGCCAGCAAATTAAACAGCAAGGGGAGTTTATGAATTAGTTTGGGCAAACACTGCAGAGCCATGGGGCATAAATGAGGACCATTGAGACATCTATGGCACAGATGGCTGCGGAGATAGCCAGTTTGAAGAAGCCGGCACATCCAGGTTTCCCGGGAAATACTAATGTTCCAGGAGGGAACCAACAAGCTAACGCCATCTTGCTAAGAAGTGGCAAGAAATTGTTAAATCCCAGGGCCGAGGAGACAAGCACACCACAAGCTGAAGTAGAAGGTGAAGCCAATGAGGAGCTTCCCCCACCAGTCACAGGGAAGGTTGATGACACAGTCGTGGATGACACTGAAGAACATGTGGCAGAGGAGGAACCTCATAAAAGGACACCCTATGTGCCACCTCATCAAAGGGCACAAGCGGTCCCGGTCCCGTACCCAAACAGTGCTATGGCAAGGAAGGTAGATGCACAATTTAAGAAGTTCTTAGACAGTTTCAGGAAGCTTTCAGTCAATATCCCTCTATTGGAAGCCATTGAGCAAATCCCGTCTTACGGGAAATTTCTAAAGGACATCATTACTAAGAAGAGGAAAATTCCGGATATAGAGGTTGTCGTGCTCAAGGAGCAAGTGAGTACCTTCGTCATGGGCACTTTGCCGCAAAAGAGGCAAGATCCAGGCTGCTTTAACATTTCTTGTTATATTGGAAAAGTCAAATTTGGTGAAGCATTATGTGACTCAGGGGCAAGCATCAACTTGATGCCCCTTTCTACATTCAAAAAGCTAGGATTGAAGGAGTCACAGCCAAGCAACATGACTATTCAATTGGCAGAAAACTCGGTGGTAAAACCATATGGAATCTGTGAAGATGTGTTAGTGAAAGTGGATAGATTTGTTTTTCCAGTAGATTTTGTAGTCATGGAGATGCAGGATGAACATGGCAACGAGCTATTACTTGGACGTCCTTTCCAAGCTACAGCCGACATGATTTTAGAGATGGGGAGAGGTCGTTTGACCTTGGGTATAGCCGATGACCGATTTGATATGGTCATGCCCTCTAGTACGGTGTCGTCTAAAGCAAAGGAACAATGCCGTGTGGTAAAACATATGGATAATAATATTTCACTCTGTCTTGGGAAGCCATTTCTGGACATGGCTCATGTGATGAGCAAAGTGGACAATGGAACTTTGGCTGTGGACATCATGGAAAAGACCAAGGTAGTATCTCTGTGTAAAGCTGTAGGATTCCCTAATGATGAGGATGAGGACATTCCGCCTTCTATGGAAGATGATGTTATTGCAATTTCTGTTTTTCATGCATATCCTGAATTACCATTGGAGGCTTGCTTGGTAAATATTACACATGATTGGATGCGGAGTAAATCACTCAAGGAGTGCACCAAAATGCTTCAGATGCTTCCATGCTTCTATGCGAGGCATTATGAAGATTTAGGTGAACTTCCCTCGCCGCTTCAATCATCTCTGATCAGCCCACCGGAGTTAGAATTAAAGTCGCTGCCACCGCATCTCAAATATGTCTTTCTAGCTGAGGAAGACAAGTTACCTGTGATCATTTCTACTTATTTGAGTGCAGATGAGGAGGAACAATTGTTGATAGTGCTGAAAAACCACCGGGGATCTTTTGGGTGGTCCATTGCAGATATCAAGGGGATTTCCCCTACATTGTGTCAGCATAAGATTCGGCTCGAGGAGGGAGCCAAGCCCATGATCCAACCTCAACGACGTCTCAATCCAAGCATGATGGAGGTTGTGAAGAAGGAGGTTATTAAACTTCTTGCTGTATGTATCATTTACGCCATATCAGACTCGACATGGGTGAGTCCCACACAGGTAGTCCCTAAAAAGGGGGGAATTACTGTCACCCGAAATATTTTAAATGAACTTGTTACCACTCGATTGGTAACCGGGTGGTGAGTTTGTATTGATTACCGCCGTATGAATGCCTCTACTCTAAAGGATCACTTTCCTTTACCTTTTATCGATCAAATTCTAGAGCGCTTAGCTGGCCGATCGCACTTCTGTTTTCTTGACGGGTACTCGGGGTACAACCAGATTTCAATTGATCCTTTGGACCAAGAGAAATCTACTTTCACTTGTCCCTACAGAACTTTCGCGTATCGCCGAATGCCTTTTGGTTTATGTAATGCACCTGCGACTTTTCAGCGGTGTATGCTCGCTATCTTTTCTGACATGGTAGAACGCTGTATTGAGGTATTTATGGATGACTTTTTGGTGTATGGTGCATCGTTTGACGAATGTCTCTATAATCTAGACAAAGTTTTATAGCGCTGTGAGGACACACATTTGGTCCTCAACTGGGAAAAATGTCACATGATGGTGACTGAGGGGGTAGTGCTAGGACACAAGGTGTCTAGCAAAGGTTTAGAGGTGGATCCAGTAAAAATTGAAGTTATTTCCAAATTGCCCCCACCAAATTCAGTTAAAGTGGTAAGGAGTTTCTTGGGACATGCCGAATTTTATTGTCAGTTTATAAAAGATTTTTCAAAAATCGTGAAACCTCTATCCGAACTGCTTGAGAAAGACGTTGTATTTGATTTCAATGACAAATGTCTACATGCGTTCGACGTGTTGAAGGAGAAACTAATTTCTACGCCGATTGTTCAAACGCCGGATTGGAATAAACTGTTCGAACTCATGTGTGACGCTTCTGATTTTGCGGTAGGAGCCGTGTTGGGGCAGCGGGTGGACAATAAACCCACTGTGATTTTCTATGCTTCAAAGACTTTGAATGACACCCAATTAAATTATACAACTACTGAAAAAGAATTACTCGCCGTTGTTTTCGCTTTTGAAAAATTTCAGCAATATTTAGTTTTATCTAAAGTAGTCGTTTGGACTGACCATGCTGCAATTAAATATTTAATGGAGAAAAAAGACGCAAAGCCTAGATTAATTAGGTGGATTTTGCTCTTACAAGAATTTGACATCGAAATCAAGGATAAAGCTGGAATTGAAAATGTTGTGGCGGATCATCTGTCTAGGTTAGAGAGGGTCGATGAGAAAGATTTACATATACCCATAACCGAGACATTTCCGGATGAACAGATTTTGAAAGTTAATTCTAAAGACCCTTGGTTCACTGAGATTGTGAATTATTTGGCTTGCGGGATCATCCCGGAAGATTGGTCATATCAAGAGAAGAAAAGATTTTTCCATTCTTTACGATATTATTTTTGGGATGGCCCGATTCTTCTTAAGCAATGCAGGGATGGTATCCTACACAGATGTGTGCCTGAGGTGGAGTACGAGAGCGTTCTCCGTCATTGCCACGCACTACCTACGGGAGGACACCATGCGATTTCTCGTACGGCAGCTAAAGTTATGGAGAGTGGCCTTTATTGGCCAAACTTGTTCCGAGACGCCTACGAGTTTGTAAGGCAATGCGACTCCTGCCAACAAGCAGGTAATATTTCAAAGAGACATGAGATGCCCCTAAATGTGTTCCAAGAAGTGGAGGTATTTGATCTGTGGGGCATAGATTTCATGGGACCCTTTGTGTCCTCAAATTCAAATTTATATATTCGTTTACCAGTTGATTATGTGTCGAAGTGGGTAGAAGCAATACCCACAAGGACTAACGATTCCACTGTAGTGTGCAGGTTCGTGAAAGAAAACATTTTCTGCAGGTTTGGAGTGCCCCGAATGATCATCAGTGATGGGGGTACGCATTTTAGCAATCAGAAGTTCTCGGCATTGTTGAAGAAATATGGGGTCAAACACAACATAGGCACTCCATATCACCCACAGACTCAAGGACAGGTGGATGTCTCCAATCGCAAAATTAAGAATATTTTGGAGCGTACGGTGGCATCCACGAGGAAGAATTGGAGTGCCCTACTACCAGATGCATTGTGGGCATACAGGACGGCTTACAAAACACCTATAGGCACCACTCCTTTTAGGTTAGCGTATGGTCGGGCTTGTCACTTACCGGTAGAGTTAGAGCACAAAGCACATTGGGTGCTTAGAAGGCTCAACTTGAGTTACGATGGAGCGGGGAGGAAGAGATTGCTTGAATTGAATGAGTTGGATGAGCTGCGGATGACAGCATACGAGAACTCACAGATATACAAGGAGCGCACCAAGTTAATCCACGATCGCCACATCCAGTTGCGCATGTTCAAGAAAGGAGATAGTGTATTGCTGTTCAATTCACGACTGAAGTTGCATCCTGGGAAGCTCAAATCCCGGTGGAGTGGGTCATTCATGGTAGAAGAGGTCAAACCACACGGCGCAATCTTGGTGTGTGATGGTGAGACCACATTTTTGGTGAATGGACAAAGATTGAAGCTCTACTTTGGTGAAAATTTCAAGAGGAAGGTGAATGAGGTCAAACTCATTTCACTTTCGGATGCATGAGGTGCCCAAAAGTCGTCGAGCCTAAGACGTTAAATAAGGGCGCTTGTTGGGAGGCAACCCAACCATTGGTACCTTAGATTAGTTCAATTACATTCATAGTTTAATTTGTTTTTACTTAGTTTTTAGTGTAAAAAAGATATCGTGATTGTTTGCTACTTGTGTAGGGCTGAGGCAGAGTCGATACCATCGACCCTTGTCTCGATGATATCGACCATGGTACAGGTTGATGACTGCAGAAATCGAACTACGTCGATACTATCGACAGCCTCGTCGATGGTATCGACATACCTATAGGCATATCGCAAAGACAAGGTTGATGGTATCGAGATGCCATTCGATACCATCGAGATCTCTAGAGATTTTCAGACCAAATCGTCTTAGTGAAGTCGATACCATCGACGGGCAAGTCGATGGTATCGACACAATCAAGCGAAAAAGGCGGCGGCCGGACCTCGTGAGGATTTGCCCTAATCAGAGAGTCGATACTATCGACTTGCGTCGATAGTATCGACGTGCCACGTCAACGATCCGCGAGAAAGATCAACGGCATCGCAACAAACAAAGAAGTCGATCCGGGGGATGGGTCGATACTATCGACCCGCGTCGATAGTATCGACACATCAGCAATTCGGGCCCCGCAGATCCAGCCATCGACAACCGTCGATACTAGCGGAGGCACGGATCGTGCTACCTAAGTCGATACCATCGACTTGCGTCGATGGTATCGACAGGTCAACAGTGGCACCGGCCACATCTATTTAAGGGGAGTGATTGCGTCAGTTGACGTCATGCTTTCAGAGCAATCTCCTTCTCTTGTGCTGAGCGATCCCCCAAGCCGTCCAAGCCCGACGACGAGCAACACCGAGCGAAGGTCTTCATTGAGCGGAGATTCGATTCTCCAATCTTCACCGAGCCCCTTTCTAATCCTCTTTCTCTCACAAACATGGTGCATGGAGCTGGTGCGTCATCTTCACGTGCGCACCTGACAGAGATACTGGAGTTTGTGCCACCTCCTCCCGCGTCAGTTTCACGCCTACGGCTGATTCATCCATCCGCGGAGGTGAAGAAGATCTACGAGGAGATCTTAAAGGAAGATAGAGCCAACTCGTTATGTCGAACGGAACATGATCCGCGACTTAGGGTTCGAGGCCAACTTGGCCTACGTTCTGAAAGGGCAGGCCCGCCACACACCAATAAGGCCTGGCGAGCTAGAATTTCATGTAGATGGTCAGCCGTTCTTCGGCGACTGGCCCACGTACAAGGAGTTGGTGGCAGAGTTCATGGCGTCACTGGACGTCTGTGTCGTGCCCAACGACATCGTAGCCACCGACCACGAGTGGATCCAGGGTCGGGTGTCATTCCGGCTGTTCAACATCGACTACACCCTTACGCTCCGGCAATTCAACAAGATCTTCAACTGGAACCACTCGCCAAATGACTACCGGCGCCTGAACAACCGTGCCGAATACGACGTCATCTTCACCGAGCTGGTTATGGAGATGCCGGGGATGTTCGTTAGCTACCATAATGCAGCGGTAGCCGATTTCGAGCACCCTTTCGTCCGGATTCTGCACCGGATGCTCAGTTCAACGCTATTTGCTCGAGGTGACTTGGCCCTCAGCAAGTTTCAGGAGACAGACTTATTCTTTATGTATAAGCTCCTGAAGCGTCAAGAGTGCAATTGGGGTGCCTTCTTTCTGCACAGAGTATTGGCGGTGAAGAGGAGTACGAGGAAAGTGCCGATTCACTTCGGCAGGTTCATCACCAAGCTGGCTTCATACCTCGGTTTGAATTTCCAGACCCTCACTCCTTTGTCTACTAGGAGCAAGGTGAACTTGCAACATTTGCACCGGTCCAATCTCCTACTTCTTCGATATGGTTTGGCGTATGCGCATTGCCACGTCAACCATGCCTATCAGGAGTGCTCATTTCCTGATCCAGTCTTCAACATAGAAGGGGCACAAAACTTCTGGTGGCCAATCATATCCATCGCCGACTCCGATGAAGAAGGCGGCAACGACGGTGGCGACGATAGAAATGACGACGAGGCTGAGGAGGAAGAGGAGGCATTCACACCTCTTCGAGCTCAAGTGGCACCATGGAAGCATCCTCAGATGTATCCGGGTGCATCTTCATCATCACAGCCTACGCCGCCACCACCACCGCCCTCACAGCCAAGCGAGGATGCCTATTCTATGCAGGGCATGTACACCATGCAGCAAGACATCCAGCAAACACAGCAGCAACACATGACAATGTATACCGGTATTCAAGACACTATGAACCGGATACCGGACAACCAAAGGGCGATGTTCGAGAACGAGCGTCTTATCCTCAACAACCAACAACAGATACATGATCGGTTGTATCGGATGGAGATGCAACAGGAGCCCTTCTACGACCATTATTGGAGCCACAATTATTTTGGAGGTTATCCACAACCTCTACCTAGGGCCCAGTTTGATCCAAGCTTCCAGGGGGAGTATCCTTCTTGGGACCCTACGGCTCCACAGTACCCGCCTCCACCACAAGAGTAAACCGGTATCACTGTTCCAACCTTTGAGTTTGTTTTTGACTATGAGGTCATAGTTGAATTCAAGCTTAGGGGGGGGGTATTGGAACAATTCTATCCTTCATTTTCTCTATTGTTAGTTTTATTGTTTTTGTTTCCTGTCATTTGCTTTCTGCAATCTTAGTTTGTTTTAGGATCCACCATCTATCTAGTGTAATCGTGGATGTATTTAATGTTGAGTCATCTCAGTTGCATGTGCATGGGAATGAAGGGAATTTTTTTAAAAAAATTTGAGTGTTCACAAGCTTGAATGTGTTTAACCTTGATCACTTAACTTAGAAAATGATTGGTTTTGTCAACTTTAAAACAGAAATTCACAACTGTGTATCCCTAATGATTCATGAAAGTGGACGGAAATTGGTTGTTGAGCCTTACCTTGCCAAATGGTAATGAGACTCTAATTTGAAGTAAGAGAGAGAAACCTCTTAACTACTACACAGGTCAGTAAGGAGGGACACAGTATTTTTCAAAGGTTCAGTTAACTAATCTTGTGATCTTTCCACCCCATTCCTTTTCACAACCCACCAAGAATTGGAAGTAAAGTACAGTTTTAACTCTTTTTGATTGCATGGCATGTAGATAGGACTTGCATTGTAATCACCTTCATACGTTTTGCATGAAAAATGAAGAAAAGATTAGAATAGTTATACATGCACATTACCCTTAGGTGCATGTCATTTAGTTGCATTCATAACTTCTATGCATAAAGCATGTCATGTACCTCATTTATTCGGTAATGGTGAATTAAAATGTTCCATACCTTCTAAATAATTCAAATGTTTGAGTTATGCAGAAAAAAAAAGCCTTATAACTATTCATTGCCAATTATGGATATAAGGGCTTGGGAAAAAAAGAAAAAACAAACTGAAAAAAAAAGTTTATTTAGAAGCAAGTGGAATAAGAAGGAGAAAGGAACATAATCTCACCTACATTTTAAGATGAATGAGTACATGATGTAGCTTAATTAGATATCCATCTCATTTTGAGACAGATGGTTAGTGCATGCATCATTCCACCTAATCTTAGGCATTAGGGCATTTCTCATGTGCATTTGCATCATTTAGGGCATTTTTGTTTTATGCATGTTGCAATCGTATGATACTTCCACTTCTTCCATGAGCCATCCATTTCATCCACCCGTTGCTCAGATTGGTAGGTCACCGTGAATTTCTCCTCACTAATGAATATCAGGAGAACTGCTGCCATGTAGATGGTAGTTAGGGCGAGCAACGTCGTATAGAAAATCACAAGATGCACCAAGCCTGGACCGGCGAAGTTTATTATGTTAACTGCCTTATGTGATAGTGTTCATCAGTTTTGAGGTCAACATCTTTTATGGATGATTACTATCGCCTTCAGGGTAATTATCATTCTTTGGTTAGCGAGGGCCGGTATGTGAATGTCCGTTGGGAGTCATGTGGGATGTCTGTTGTGATGTTTTGTTCTTTAGTTGACTCTGGCAATTCTATTCTAAGGATTAGTTGCTCGAGGGCGAGCAATGTTCAAGCTTAGGGGAGTTTGATGCGATGATTTTGAGTCGCATTTATAGACATGTTTGATATGTGTTTTATGCTTTTATTAGTCATTTTTATGGTTAATGTTTCATAATTCATCCACTTTGGTCTTTGCTACTATTTTATGTCAAATCCCCTTTATTTCATCGCTTTGAGCATTAACTGTCAAAATATTATTATTTGTGTGAATTGATGTGGTTTCGTGTTTGAATTTCAGGGAAAACAAGTATCTGCTTCTGTCGATACCATCGACGGAAGTCGATACTATCGACCGGACCATAGGTTGCCAGCCACGAGTATCAGCAAAGAGTCGATACTATCGACAGGGATGTCGATGGTATCGAGCTACCATTAGGTTGCTGGTTAGAAAGAAGTCGATAGTATCGACACCAAGTCGATACCATCGATGCACGGAGGCTACAACGACGCATAATGACAAAACTGACGCCTTAGAGTGTCGATACCATCGACGCGAGTCGATGGTATCGAGATGACATCAGGCACTTAGACGAAAGAAGAGAAGGATTGCCGCTACCATGCTAGGTCGATACCATCGACCCGCGTCGATGGTATCGACACCGTCAGATATTAGTTTGATTCAGAATGATCTTAATCGGACGGCCGTGGTTAATTAGCGACTTAATTCGGGAGATATACCTAATGATGGTGCCCTGGACTGGGGTATCACGTCATTAGTTGCTGCACATATCCCGGAGAGCAAGGAGAGAAGAACGAAGCACGAGAGCACTCCCCAGCCGATCCGGACGCTGAAGAAGATGAATTCCACCACTGAAAGGCGTCAGAACGCGGATTCTACGCCAAGGATCGATTGGACCTTCTCCGTTCAGGGGTTTCACCACTCAATCTCGTTTTTCTCATGTTTCCCCTTTTCTCTACTACATTGTACTCTAAGATGACCATGCGGGGCTAATCCCCTTTATCTTTAGGACCGGGAGTAGCCCGGGGATTCATTGTATGACAATTTTATAATAGTAATTCATATCTTATCTTTTAAATCCGTGGTATAGTTTCATGTTCTCCAATATATTGTTATGCTTGATCACCATGATAATAATCTAATGCCCTTAATTGCTTCGAAAGAAGAATTAACAGTTGAAAAGAAACAGAATTTACATTAATTGACAATCCCTTGAACAAGGCGGTGTAAGATTAATGGTGGATACCGAGAGATCATTTATAATGCAACTAGTTTAGGGTATAGGTTACTACGACGCTGGAACCGACCTAGACATAGGTAGTGAATTGTACCATGACAGTGGGAAAATTCTGATTTCAGGCCACTACTCGGATAGAGAGATAAAATTGAGTAGCTATATAGAATTTAATACAATGAAAACCCACGGTGAAACCGTAACCCTAAAGATTTCCTTTTGAATTGATTAAACCAACATTTAATCGATTGCTTGTTTTGTTTTGTTTTTATTTTTCTTTTAATTTTAACAACAACTCTCAACTTGTTAATCGGCTTAGCTGATCGCGAGTAGTTAGTAGGAGTCCCCGATGATTGCACGTATCCCTGAGTTCGACTCGGGCCTCACAAAGGCCTGTACTACTCGACACGTTCACTTGCATTTTTGTGCACAGTAAAGTTGCATCACAAGGTGCATCTCTTTTTTGATTGCATATTAATTACTTATTTTTTGATTGCATATTAATTACTTATTCAAAGTACTTTTAAAAATAAAGTATATGACTCTTAGTGTTGAAGCTATAGTTCATACATTTACTAGGAATGAGAATAAAGATATCCAGTTAACAGAGGAAGCAACGACTAGGCAGAATAAATCATATTAGAAGGTTCACGAGTTTGTTCAGTTTAAAAGATGAGCCAACAAAAGAGTTCAAGGGGAATAGGTGGGGAGCAGGGAAAGTCTAAATCATTTAATATGTAAAAGCTGCTGACTTTATGCACGACGGAAACAAATGAAACCCCGTGAGACATGCAAAATATAGAGCATGCATAGGTACAGACGGAATTAGCAAGGGAAATTAAGGCCACCCACTCCCCAACGAACAAAAATACAATCTTCCCCGGTCTGTGGAAGCTCACAGCAGTGCCAGCAAGGTCACCTAGTAGGCAGCACTCCCCCCGCCCTCATCTCTTCAAACTAGCCCATGACGTTTTAATATCATTTGCAATTAGCATACACTGAAATCACGGTGTTCCAGGACACCACATCTCCGTCGGGACCTGATCAAAGAGCTTTGTTGTGCTTTCCATATGCCCGTTCTTCATGTAGGCAATGATAATGACATTCCAAGAGATCAATTTTTGGTCGACATCTCATCGAACACCTTCAGGGCAATCATAAAGTCAGCCCCTGCACCTAGCAAGCATGACAGACCAGGCAACCACATCCCACATTGTGGTTCTGATGAAAAGTACACCAGCTACCCTAAGGTCATGTAGTTAGTGTTGAAATCGATGAGCATGTTCCTAATGAAGCCGGAAGACTCCCCTCCAGCTTGATAATCTGACCGTGGAACTGGCATCCCGAAACGTAGATGAATGCAGAGTAGAGCAGTTCCCTCAGTAAGATGGGTTTATGTCTCTACCACTGGTCGAGAAGGTCGAGGTAGCTGGGCATTCTTTTGCTCTCCCTGATAATAGGAGGAAGGCCCCCTCTGGCAGACTGGGCTTCAGATGCAGTGTTCCACACTTGCTTGGCCAGCGAGATCAGCAACGAGAGTCCCTCCTCCACCATCATCACTGCACCTGCGGGGGCGGTGTTGCAGACGGAGACGACACCCCCTCTGACGGCCAGCACAATCGAACTTAAAGGGATCGACTTTAGAAGTAGTGTCACGAGGACCCGCTTGGCCAACAAGGTCGGTAGCGATAGGTCCTACTCTACCATCGTTGCGGTGCATGTGGGGTGGTGTTGCTGACAGAGATGACCTGGCCCCCTCCGACCATCAATCGTTGGACTGGAACCTCATACAAGAGGATAGCATTGGTCGGAGGTGAAGAGTGGGAACCGGCGGTAGGAGCCCTATACTGCTGTCGGGGACAATGAATCAGTGTTGCAGGACAAGGACGAGACAGGGAGGATCTTGGAACATAACTAACTTGGTGCCACTCGCTGGATTGCTGCAATGCAGGACGGAGCAGTGAGGAGGTATGATGCGGCAAGGACAGTCTTAACTCGGCTGGTATTGTAATAGATGAGATGACGCGAAACAGAGATTAAGGAGGGAGATGGGAAATATTTACAAAGTGTGCCACCACTACCTTGGAAATGGGTAGTTTAGTTTGGTACCCGCACGGGCAACAAAAACACACACACTCTCTCTATCTCTCTCTCTCTCTCTCTCTCTATATATATATATATATATAGTGAGTGAGAGAGAGAGATCAACTATTTCCTGAGTCGGTAGGCTATCTATCCTAAAAATTTACAACTTTTTTGCAAATTGTAACAATAAACATTGAGAAAAAAAATTGTGTGATGTAGTTACATTACATGCCTAATAGTTTTTTTATTATAGTTGTACAATTATATATTAATTATATTTTTTCACTACCCTTTTTACAATATACTTTTACCTTGTTACTCTTTCACCAAAATTTTACTTTTGGGACTTAATAGTTCTTTTTCAGATTGGATAGCTACTTTTTGAGACATGAGTAGTATGACCTTATAGTACCCCACATAGATTGTGTAATCACCACTATATATATGTGTGTGTGTTTAGTGTGTATGTCTATATGTATGTATATATTTTTTATATATATACACAAACACACACACAATATATATATATATATATATATATATATATATATATATATATATATATATGTATGTATGTGTGTGTGTATGTGTGTGTGTGTGTGTGTAAACACACTACGCCGTCTTCCAGGACAATCAATTAGTAAAATGTCCATAACATTTTCTATACATAACCAAATGTGATGAAATTTATCCTTTTGTATCCAAATTTCAAATTTCCACATAATTAAATCATTAAACTCTCAATAAGTCAAAGGAGAGGTGATATCTAGGGCAACCTTTGGGAAGAATATGAAGAACATGGCAAAAATGGATGGTCTAACTATCAACCGATCATGGTTAGATAGTTTAACCCTAGAACTCCTCTTTTTCTTTCTCCCTTGCTTGACATCTTCTATAAAGATTCTCTAAGGAGATATTCTTCCCTCCCTCTTCATCCTTTTCTACTAACATTCCATTTTCGGAGGAGCAAGTATATCTACAGACCAATAGAAGGTAGACTTTGAGGTTTTAATCATGAATCCAAGATCAATAGAAAAAAATAGGACATTTGAAGCCTAGATCTGAGAACGACTTAGGATCAAATCTAGGTGAGTTAAAATCACCTCTGAAGCATGATTTGTCAAAAATATTGTCAAATAACATAAAGATATTGTAGTGTTCAGTTTGGTGATTCACATTCAAATTTTGTTAGTATTGGATGCAAAATTTTAGATACAATATGGATTGATGTAGTATGTTTGATTTTATTTACAGATGATGTTTACCCTATAATGATTTGTTATGAGACATGGTAAATTCTAAGAGTATAATTAGAGGCACAAGAGACCATAGATTGTCCTAGTCTCTATAACTAATGTATTATATTATAAATCCATGACTTTATTGGTAATTATTTCTACTCAAAAGTATATAACATATAGTGATCAAGATATTTCAATGATTCATTCAAAATGCTAATTTGTTAGTCTAAGGCTATTTGTCTATCATCAACAATTATTTATTTGATATTAGAATTTTGTGTACCCTTAGTATAGGGTTAAGATAAGTAGAAAATGTTATTTTATTGCTTGGGAAACTAATGATTTGCTAAATTTAGCTGTCTCGAATATTGTGGAATCCATCACGAAGGTCTGCCCCATGAAGGAGGAAATATGCATACCAATTGACAAACTCTAGGATGAGGTATCCAGGGCATATCCAAGGGGTACGAGACTCTAAGCCCACTGATGAATGACTCTTTAAAATGGTGGAGTACCCAACACTTTCCAAAAATTCTGGTGATACTTAGTTTAACACCGGTCAGATGGTTAGTCCTTGTGGAACCACTGTGTATATAGTTAAGCTAAAATGCTTTAACTCTCCACCTGAGTACCCTGGTTTAGTGGAGAAGTCTAGATAATCTAGTCACTATCATTAGCCATTGAGGCCAGATGTGGCGAGGCCCATTGCAGATTGGGTAGCTAGTTAGTAGACTAAGAGTCCCAAGTTCTACTCTAAGTCATGTATAATGAGATTGTAGCTTTCTGTAATACTTCTACATGTTGTGTTACACCTTATGTGGGTCCAATGCATATAATAAATATATACTTTAAAGAAATCATGATTAGATTTAGTTCTTTATATATGTCGTCAATTATCTGTATTTCTAGTCTTTTTATATAATTTTAGACTTCACCTGTCATGCTAGTAGTGTTTTGAGTTATGAACTTTATTAACACCATCTAACTGATCATCTTGGTTTCTTGTTGATTTTCTACTCACCAAACCCGTAGCTCATACAATCTGCTGAAACATTTTTCAGAAAATGATTCACTTCTACTGGAGGAGTCAGAAGCTTACTTTCATCTGGAATAGACCAATTGATTAGGTCTCTAAAGAAATAATTGGAATAGTCATATGGTCTCTTATCCTTCCTCTAGATCCTAGGAATGTGAGAGTGAGAAAAGATAACAATTTATAATATGTTGCACTTGATGTAAGTGAGGACTCTTTGTTTTTGTAAAATTCAAACTCTATTGTTATTTTTTATGTTAGTCATAAACAAGATGTGATCTATTAGTTAAATGGTGTTTTAAATATTGAGAAATAAATAAATATTTAAGGTTGATATTTTGTTAGTAATTAAAAGTGAATGGTTTGGGTTGCATCAACAACTTGGTATCAGAGAATAGGTTGAAATTAGGATAGAGCTTAGGTTTAGGGAAGGGGTGATAAGAGACCAGTAGGATTAGAATGCTTTTCTCCTTGAACAACAACTGAGCAATAGGATTAGAATGCCTTTCTCTTTGAACTATAATTTTCTAACATATATGTTTCCGTAATGGAAATGCCAGATAGAATTAAGAGGATGTGGACTTGGTGAGTAACAAGTTGAGAGCCACTATGACCATGACCCTCGAGTAATGGCTCAAGGTGAGGAAGACATGGACGAGGCATCAAGGATGTATCATATTTTTCTAGAGGCAACAATATAAGATGTCTTCATCTTCTAGTAAGAACCTGATGAGATCCTATGTGTTGGTGAAGAAGCTTGGTGGAACTGAGTTTTTAGGGACAAAAGACGCAGTCACGATAGATGTATGGATCCAAACGTTGGAAAATGTTTTTCATCTAATGGAGTTATCAGTGAATAAGAAGATCAATCATGTTGTCTATCCACTCAAAGGAGATACCAAGTTGTGGTGGTGTGGAGTGAAAGATAAGAGCAAGAATACAATGATGATATGGAGGGAGTTCATAGATGAGTTTCACCTTTAGTATTTCCCTCATACCTTCTTAAGTGATAAAACCATACCGTTGGAGAATATTAGATAGTGCAACATGTCAATTGGCAAATATAAGACATATTTCACAAAGTTGGCTAACGTTTACCCTCAGCTTGTACCATATGATGTAGGAGATTATAAGGAGGATTAAGATCTAAGATTAAGACAGACCATATCGGTTATAGGGAGAAATTATATAGAAACATTTGGAGAATTTTTTGAAGCATCAAGACATATAAAAGAATCAATTAATGTCAATAAGCACTCTGAGAGAAAAAAGATCTAGAGATTTTGGTAGTAGAAGACACAATAGTAGTGCATCCAAAGGAGGTAGTGATTTGTTCTCCAAGTTAGGATGAGATCTTGGTTATTTTGGTAGGCAGGAATATGGTTCAAGTGATGTTGTATGTTCCTATCATAGAGTAAGATTTAGCTCTAGTAGATGGAATACCCCACCTAGGTGAGCACCTTCTTCAAGGCCTTCAGGGTCATCAACATTAGTGACAGGACCACAGAGACATGATATGGCTGTGTGTAACACTTGTGGTAGAGCACACTCTAGTAAATGTTGGGGAACTAATTCTAAGTGTGTCACTATTGTGGACAGGTGGGACACTATGAGAAGGATTGTCCAAAGCTTCAATTCACATCAGCACATAGTTCATTATATCTATATCAAACTCTATAGAGGCATGTCCTATTCAGAGGAGAAAGTTCTTTAGTGGTTTTGGGATTTAGAGGGGGAACACCTAGTGCTAGTAGTATACAATGAGTACACTATATGTGAGGGAGTTCTATAGGATGTTTCTTCTATATGAGTCAATTAGAAGGAGAAGTCTCACCCAGAGTTGCTAGAGGTGAGATACTTCTCATAAATAAAATTTCAAATACAAGTTTTATAGAGCATGGTGTGATACATTATTTTATATAAAGGTCATTAGTTAGTGGATTGAATCTTTTATCTCAAGATTTATGTTGCGAGTTATTGTTAAGAGTGTTGTTAGGTGAACCAATAGTTTTGACAGTAGTGTGTACTATATGTCTCTTGAGTTTTAGTGTGTATACCATAGCAATTAATCTCATACCTTTAGATATTAACTCTTTTTAATCATTTTTGATATGGATTTCCTTGAGAAATACCATGTCCAATTAGATTGTTGGAAGAAAGAAACTATCTGTCAACAAGGTGTCTTTTCATATATCTTTACTAGAGACAAGGAAAAGTCATATCCACATGTTTAGTATCAACTACTGTAGCCGATAAGCTGATGAGAAAAGGATGTGAGGCCTTTCTAGCACAAGTGGTAGATGCTAGGGCATAGGAAAAAACAACTAATATAGAGGATGTTCTAGTAGTATGTGAGATTCTAGTTGTCTTTCTGGACGAGTTACTAGGTTTACCACCTGAGAGAGATGTAGACTTTGAGATATAGATTTTACCTAGTAGTCTCCCAATAGCTTTACCAACCTATAGAATGAAAACTTCAAAGTTAAAGGGATTAAAAAATTAGTTATAGAATTTACTGGATAAGGTCTTTATTCAACCTAGTACATCACCTTAGAAATCTCTAATATTGTTTGTGAAGAAGAAGGATGGAAGTAAATGGTTGTGCATAGACTATCAACAGTTGAATAAGATTCCCATTAGGAACAAATATCCACTGCTTAGGATTGATGACCTATTTGATTAGCTACATGAAGTAACAATATTTTCAAAGATAAATCTCAGGTCAAGCTATCATCAGTTAAGGATAAAGGCATCAAATGTACCAAAGTCAACATTTAGAACAAGATATGGGCATTTTGAGTTGGTAGTCATGTCTTTTAGACAAAAAAATGCCCCAGTAGACTTTATGGGCATGATGAATAGAGTATTCAAACCCTACTTATATTAGTGTATAGTGTTGTTTAGAGATGACACTCTTATATATTCTAGAGATCTAGAACAAAATTAAAAACATATGAGGATATCCCTACAGTTGTTGAGGCAACATCAACTATATGCTAAATTTAGTAAATGTGAGTTCTGGTTGGTAGAAGCTTCTTTTTTGGACATGTCATATTAGAGTTAGTGTAGATCCTATGAAAGTGAAATGTGTGCTTCAATGGGATCAACCTACAACCCCTACTAAGATGAGAAGTTTTCTAAGGTTGGTTGGATATTTTAGGATGTTTATAAGGAACTTCAATGTACTAGAAACACCTCTTACACATATATTAAGGAAGGATGTGCCTTTTATTTGGTATGAAACATGCGAGAAGAGTTTTCAAACTTCAAAGAAGAAGTTAACTATAACACCAATTTTGATTTTACTAGAAGAAGAAAAATGTTATGTCGTTTTCTATCATGCTTCCAAGAGAGGTTTAGGATGGGTTCTAATGCACGAAGGGAAGTTGGTGCCCTATGCTTCAAGACAACTTACTAAGAGTGAGGAGTATTATCCAATGCATGATATTGAGTTTGAAGTAGTAGTACATGCATTGAAGACATGGCTTCATTATCTCTATGCTGAGTCATATCAGGTCTTTAGTGACCATAAGAGTCTAAGGTACATTTTCACACAAATGGATCTCAACCTGAGACATCATAGGAGGTTAGAGATTATAAATGATTATAATTTTAACACTGATTATCATCTTAGGAATGCTAATGTAGTAAGTCAGCATCATATGCAAAAATGTTCTCATGTCATGTATAAAAATGACTTACTGGTTAAGATGGGAAAGTTGAATTTAGATTTGAGTGTGTCTCAACAAGGTTGGATAATTTCACACATGGATAATTTCACACATGCATGTTAGACCTACATTTTATGATCAGATCAAGGAATTTCAATTGAGTGATAGTAAATTGCAATAGATAATGCATGATATGACAGAAGGAAAAAGTACAAAGTTCACATATTTATATGATGGGTTATTGTATCAGTAGGATAGATTGTGTGTGCAAGATGACACTAAGTTAAAGAAGAAAATTCTTGAGGAAGCTCACTCTTCAACATATGGAATGCACCCAGGCAGTTCTAAGATGTACATACACCTCAATGAACTGATCGGTGACCATTTATGAAGAGAGAAGTGTTCTAGTAAGTAGCTAGGTGTGGTTTGTGCCAACAAGTTAGGGATGAACACCAGAAGACAATAGGTAGCCTACAACCATTCCCTATTCCTACAAGAAAATAGAAACACATTACTATGGACTTTGTAGTAGGGTTACCTAGAACATCGGATGGTTTTGACTCAATATGGGTGAATATGGATAGACCAACTAAATATAACCATCTTGTCCATATTAAGTCAAACTTGGATGCAACCAAACTAGCCAAGCTCTACATAGATGAAATAGTTAGACTACATAGAATACCAACTGCTATCTGATAGAGATCCTAAGTTCACATGGATATTTTGGAATAAGATACATTGTTCCTTGGGAAAAGGTTTGTAGTTTAGCACAATATTCCATCCTCAAATATATGGACATTCAGAATGGACAATTCAAACCTTAGCGGATATGTTAAAAGCATGTGTTTTACAATTCAATGGTAGTTGGGATAGTCATCTTATCCTTATGGAATATGACTATAATAGCAGTTACCATTCCAATTTAGGAATAGCCTCTTATGAATCTCTACATGGGAGAAAGTGTAGATCTCCAATTTGTTGGTATGAAGTTGGTGAGAGGCAAATTCTAGGTTCATTATTGGTAGAGGAAACAATAAAAAAGATATATGCGATCAGACAATATTTGAAAGTTACACATGATAGACATAGAATCTATAAAGAGAATATATGTAAACCACTATAGTTTGAGGTTGGGGATGATGTTTACTTGAAAGTGACATGATAGAAAGGTGTATTAAGATTTTCAAAGAGAGGCAAACTAACTCCTGCATTTGTGGATCCCTATCGAATCATTCAAGGAATTGGTCTAGTGGGATACAAACTTGAGTTTCCTTGTGAGATAGCCAAATTTACATGATGTGATTCATGTATCTATGTTAAAGAATTGTAATCCAGGTACAAATAAGATCATATATCTAGAACCGATACAATTAAGAGAGGATAGCTCCCATGTTGAAGATCCTACACAAATTCTTGATCACAGAATTTAGAATCTCAAAAAGAGGGAGATGCCTCTAGTTAAGGTTATTTGGAGGAATCATGGTATAGAAGAAGCTACATCGAAAGTAGATTTAGAGATGTACAACAAGTATCCTTTACTCTTTTATGAATTTTGAGACAAAATTTTATTTAGAGGGGGAGATTGTTACAACCTATAAATCTCCTTGCTGGTAGGTTTAAAGATAACCTTACTATTAATTATATTTTGTATTACTATAGTTACCTTATTATTTATCTTGGATATAGTTATCTTAAGCTTATTCAGTTCTTTAGTGACCATAATTATGACTTGAGAATAACATGAAATCTGAGTTTTAATTATTATAGAGATAGCCCGTGGGAAGAGAATTAATGATACGTGAGAAAATAATTAATATAGAGATCATCGTTTGAGAATAATACCATATACAATATTGTATAGAATTTAGTTACTAATCTAAAAAAATAGTTTACCAAATCAGAACAAAAATGAGAAATTTATGACAATTTTAGTTTACATGAGCATAATTGAATTTAGTTTGCTTTTTCATCGGACTGACGACCATGAAGACTGACAACCACACATGTCGACGAGCCAAGCAAGATGACAGACCATGCAGATGGATGGCCACACAAATTGAAGTCTCCATAGACTGATAATCATGTAGGTTGAAGAGCCACATAAAAGGATGATTATGCAGGCTGACGCTATGTAGACCAAAGGAATTGAAATGTGTAGCTGCCCAAGACAACCAATCACAAAAATGACCATAACTTCTACTATACATCTCCTAATCTGATAAAAAATTTATCTTTGGATTTTTATTTTGATTTGACACCCAACCAGATCCCTAAACTTCTTAAGAGATCAATGGAGAGGTGAATTCCATGGTGACCTTTAGGAAAATGTGAAGAACAAGGCAAAAAACAATGGTCTAACCGTGAGCCAATTATGGTAAGATAGTTTTAACCATAGATCTCTTCTACTTTCTCCCATGCTCAAGGTCTTCTACATGGTTAATCATAGGAGATTTTCTTCCTTCCCTCTTCATCCTTTTCCTTTAACAAGTTGGTGTTGGAGCAATAAGTCTATCAATAGAGTGATAGAAGATAGACTTAGCGTTTTAATCATGAATCCAAGTTCTATATAGAAAAATTAGAACATACAAAGCCTGGATCAGATACCATTAACCTACGATCGGATCTAGGTGAGTGGAAAATTACCTATAAACCTTAACTTTTCAGAACTCATTTCAAATATCCTAAATCTATTGTATTGTTATGCTTGGTGATTCATATTACAAATTTTATTGGTATTGAATGCTAAAGTTTAGATATAAAATTGATTGGTACCGTCTTTCTTAGATATGTTATAGATGATGTTAGACCTATAATGATTCATCATAAGACATGGCCAATTATAAGTGTAAAATTAGAGGCATCGAAGACCCAAGATTGCCCTAATCTCTACAACTGATAAATTATAGTGTGAATTTGTTATTTGATTGATATTTTTTGCTAATATAAGTTACAATGATGATGATATATTAATGATTAATTTGGAATGCTCAATTATCATCTTAAGATTATTTTATATCATCACTGGTGATTTATTTGATGCCAAAATTTATTGTACCATGATATGGTTAAGATAAGAAGTAGCAAATATTGGTTATTACTGGAAAAACTAAAGAATCACTAGACTCTAGATGCCTTGAACACTATAGAATCCATCATGGAGGTCTACATAGTGAAGGAGGAAATGTGCATACTGACTGGAAGAGCCTAGGATGAGGTAGTAGGAGTGTATCATATGGGTAAGGGAGTCTAAGACCATAGAGGAAGGACTCTTTAAAATAATAGAGTACCCAACATTTATTTGATATTATGATGTTATTCATTTTAGTACAAAGATTTGTTACAATGGTTAGCTCATTGACCCTTGTGGAACCACTGATGTAGATAGTTAAACCAAATTTCTTTGACCATCTGTCTGAATAACTAGGGTTATAGGAGAAGTCCAAATAATCTGGTCGTTGACATTAGCCACTAAGGCCAGAAATGGCAAGGCCCATTGCAAATCGAGTAGCTAGTTAGTAGACTTAGAGTCCCGATTTTACTCTAAGTCTTGTATAGTGAGATTGTATCTTGCTCATACTTCCACATGTCATGTGGATTCATGGCATATAATAAATTGATTCCTAAAAGAGATCATGATTTTTATTTTGGTTTTTACATATGAAGTCAATTATCAATATTTCATGTCTTGTTATATAGTTTAAGACTTCACCTACCATGCTAGTATTCTTCCAAGTTATGAACTTTATTAACATCATGTAACTGAATTAGCTTGGTTTCTTGTTGATTTTCCACACATTGATCCAATAGATCATATAATCTACTAAAACAGTTTTTACGCAAGGGGCCGACTTTGCAAGAGGAGTTAGAAGCTAGCTTTCATCAGAAGTAGACTAGTTGAGGTCTTAAAAGAAATAGTTAGAATAGTTTTTTGGTCATTAAAAGCAAGTTTCTCCATTTTCTCATTACTTTCTCAAAAGAGTGTATTTACAATGTTGTACAAGGAAAAAGAAAATAGATTATAGAAAAGTGTCTATAAAATGCCTGTATTAACTTTTGTATTGGTCCTGCTAATTGTATAATTAGCGTTTCTCCCTTCAAAAATGGCTTTGTTTCTGTCATTCCATATGGTATTGAAGATGAATATGATAGCAATCTTTGTAGACCCATGAAACATCAGAATAGTGTCCTCTTGAATATTAGGTGCTCATGCTATATACTTGTCCTCAACTGCATACCTCCATAAATCAACAATGTAAGGTCATTAAAATACCATATTAGATAGTTTCTCTTTTTTTATTATGCACATGATGCACATAGAGGGAAACTGTATGCCTTTTTCCTTCATCTTATCATGTGTAATCAGTTTGATTAATAGAATTATTCAGGCATTGACCAGTACTCTTTTGGGAGCCTTTGTCTTCCAGAGCCAACTAGCCCATTGAACATCAAGGCCTTTGTGACGAGTACTACTCTAGAAGTCCTTGAATTTAATAGACACCTTAGCATTCAGGTACATAATATCATCCTTATTGAGACTAGGAGAACATAGCCCCTTGACAGCTTCAATAATAGATTGTGTCTTCTAGATTTTAACTAGGACCAGTCCCCATTGGGCAACAAACAACTTAATTTAAATAGTTAGAATAGTTAGATGGGCTCTAGATCTTAGGAATGAGGGAGTGAAAAAAGAGAGCAGTTTATAATATGTTTTACTTGATGTATATAAAGCGATAACTCTTTATTTTTGTAAAAGTCAAAATCTATGGTAATCTTTTATGTTACACTAAAACATGATGTGATCTATTAGCAAAATGGTGTATCAAATATTGAGAAATAAATAAGAATTTAAGGCTAATTTTTAGTTAGTAACTAAAAGTGAATGGTTAGTTGTAATATCTCTTTGGCCGGCCCCAACCCTAGTTAGCATGTTTGGGTTGCGTCAATTTCTCTCATAAAATCTCCCCTAAGTAGAGAGGAATCTAACAACTATATCATGTCACAATCTCTAGCCTCGAATGGGTCACCTTGTCTTTTTTTGTGTGGCTACTAGAGGTCCTATACATGCCGCCCTCCACCTGCGGCTGATACAATGTTAACATACACTCAGTTCCCTCATTCCCTCGGGTTAGAGGGTTCAGGTTGAGTCCTACGCTTGCTCTCATCATCCACGATCCGAGCTAGATACTCCGGAAGCCTGTGATGGCTCGCACGCCCCGTATAGTTTTTTAGATGGTGTTTAGCCAGGCTATCAACCACCCGGTTAGCTTCCCTTCTCACGAACTCAAAGTTGATCTTTTTAATCCGCCTAGCCTTCTCTCAAATTCTGTCAGTCACATGTCAGTACCTCAAAGGAATCGTGTTCTCCTTTTTCACCCATTCAACTGCATTAGCGATATCGCTTTCCACAGTGGCCTTGCTAGTCCCCAACTTGGAAGCCAGCTCGACAGCAGCCTCCATGGCCTCAAGATCCCCTGCAATGACCATTTTCACATCGCTGCAGCTACTCCACCCCTGAATCCAACCTCCTATATTATTTCTGGGCACCGCTGCAATGGCGGCTCTGCCCCTTTTAATGGCAACATCAGTATTAATTTTGATCCACCCCTCGTCTGGTTCCATCCACCGAATCATCCCTATAGGTCTATTTTTCTACATCGCCTTCTCAACTCCGCATCCAACCCTCTTCAGCTTACTGGCAGAAGCTAGGATAGTATTCCTGTAGGTGGTATCTTTTCCTTCGAACACCTTTATGTTCCTGGCCTTCCAAATGTTCCAGGCCATGATCATCACTCTCTCCCTTCCTCCTTTGTTAGCCTTCAGGTACTTGCTCATCCAAGCCTCCAGGTTCCCAGAGAAGAAGCTTGGTATGGATTCCTCTATTCTACAGCTGAGCCACACCTCTTTAGCTGCACTGTAGTCCCGGAGGGCGTGCAAAGTGGACTCCTCCCCCACTGACATCTTGGGCACTCGACATCTGTCGTTAGATGGCGTTGGCATCTTCTTGAGTTCATAAGAATGGTGCCCCTATGCACCAGGCAGAAGAACATCTTTACCTTCTCCGGGCATCTCCCCTGCCATAGTTTCTCCCAGCAACCCACCCTACTACCCCTCCCTTCCATTCTAAGGAGTTTGTAGGCATCTGTCGAAGAGAAATTTCCGTCCTTGGTACTCTCCCAGATCCATTCATCTCTCCCTTTGATCACCTGCGGTACTTCCATTTGCACAATATGTGATACCGTCTGCTCCCCGAAGAACTCCCTCAAAAACTCCTTATCCCACCCTCCCTGTAGGTTGACCACGCTGCCCACCTGCAAGTCCTTCATTTCCTCCGAGATAGGTTTAATCACTACGTCCGCCAACTTACCTTCCTGCATACACCATTTGTTATATAAAAGGTTAGTACTCCTTCTGTCCCCACCATCTTATGGGAGTGTAGCTCAGTAAATTCCCTCATCTCGACCATAGCCTTCCAGAAAGGTGTCCCATTAGTCGCTGACCTCTCGATATCGACTTTATACCTACCACAGATGCCCCTCATCCAGGGAGCGAGCCTATTTGTTTTTATCTCCCAGGCATTCCTGCATAGCAAGGCCTTATTCCAGGACCTCATAAATTTCACACCAAGACCCCCCTCCTTCTTCTCTGTCATGACTATGTCCCATGCCACCAGTGACATGGGGTTGGTTTTGTTCCCCCCTCCCCAAATGAACCTGCGGACCGCACCATCCATCCTATCAAAGAGCTTAAGGGGAAGTTTAGCGGACTGTATGACATATGTCGGGATCGCCGCCAGTTTCGTCTTGGCCAAAGTGACTCTACCTACAAGGGACAGGGCGTGTGCTGCCCAGCCGTTTAATCTGTTTTCAATCTTCTCCAGGGTTGTTGCGTATGTCTGTTTCATGACTCTCCCATGGATGATCGGCACACCTAAATGTTTTCCCAGATCTTCAGTGTGTTTGAACCCACTGACGCTGCAGATATCACACCTTCACTGACGATCCACTCCCTTAGAGAAGTAGATACATGACTTTTCAAATGCCACCTCTTATCCAGAAACCTCACTGAATTCCTTCAAACACTCCACAATCGTCTCCGCCTGCTTTACTGACGCTCTGGCAAAGAAAATCACATCATCCGCAAAGGCTACATGTGTGATCGGGCACCCATTCCTGTGCAGCTTAGCACCAGTCCATCGTCCCTCCCTCTCCACACAGCCAATGGCCTGGCTCAGCCTTTCCAAACACAGAATGAAGATGTATGGGTACAGGGGGTCCCCTTTCCTCAGACCCCTCTTGGCCGTGAAAGGCTCAAGAGATTCACCGTCCCAAATGATGGAAGTTTGTTCTTGGGTTATAGAATTCATTACATAACTGACAATGTTCGGAGGCCAGTGTGCTTTCTCGATGGTATCTTTAATGAAGTCCCAGTTCATCCTATCGTAGGCCTTAGAGAGGTCAATTTTGATGGCCATGAGGGGTGTATACCCCCTCCTTCTCATACAATGGATCAACTCCTGGATGAGGATGATATTATCAGTGATACACCTCCCAGGCACAAAAATGCTCTGCATGGGCGAGATCCACTGATTTATGAACTGCTTTAACCTACCAGTAACCACTTTGGAAGTAATTTTAAGCACCACATTGTTAAGGGAGATCGGGAAAAAGTCACTGCATCTCACCGATGTGTTGATCGTCGGTATGAGCACCAAGGAAGCTTCACAGAGTTGGCAGTCCAACTTTTCCCCCTCCAAAGCATTGTTGATAGTGTTGATTACTGAGTCAACAATCGTTGGCCATCTTCTTTTAAGGAACAACACATCAATACCATCCGATCTAGCAGCTTTGTAGGGATCACACCCCTCCAAGATCCTGAAGATTTCAGCCTTGTCGGCCTACGCTCCAATCTCCTTAAGCTTCAGGGTGCCCGAGGTATGAAACACACCCGGGTACGTCTTGATTGCCTATTTACCAGGGTTAATATTCATAGTGAAAATGCTATAGAAATGCAATCTCACCATTTCACCGAACTTGCTTTTGTCATCCACCCAGCTCCTCGAACCATCTTTCATCATCGTTATAGTATTCCTTTTGCACCTCTGGTTTACAAACGCTTGGTATAACTTCGTGTTGCAGTCATCATCTTTAAGCCAGCTCTGGTGGCTACGCTGCTTCCAGTCCCACTCCTCCACTTTCAGGATGTCCTTCAGATCTCCAGAGAGCTTGTTAAGATGCTCCTCCAAGTCCAAATTGTAATTTGCTGCCATATTCCTCTGAACTCTATCAATCTGGTTCATAGTCCAAAGCTTTCTCCTCCTTTCCAGCCCATCATGCTCTTTGTCCCATGTAGTGATGTTCAGTTTCAAGGCCTCCAAAGCCTTGCGGAATCCCCGCGTGTTGTCCCAGACTTGGTCCACCATCTTCAAGAACTTTGTGTTCATGGACCAGGACACTTTAGTAATGAGTCTGGGGACCCTCGGTCTCCTACTAATCTCCTTGACCAGAAGTGGGCAATGGTCCGAGCGTACTCTAGGTAAATGCTCGATCACCCTATTTTTGAAGATAGCACTGAACTCCAGATTCACCACTGCTCTATCCAGCCGTTCGTGGAGTCTACTGCTTTTATAGGTGAACGGGTTGCCCTCGAAGTACATGTCATGTAGACCAGCTCTCATTAGCGTATTAGCAAACAAGGATGCTTCATTATATTAAAAAAATTGCTTCCCTTCTTCTCCGTGGGGTGCAACATAGTGTTAAAATCGCCGGCCACCATCCATGGCCCCCCTCGTCCAACTGCTCAACTCCACCAGGTGCTCCCAAAGCAGGTTTCAAACAGGGATATGTGGATTTGCGTACACAAAGGTGCATGTGATCCTGTTATTCAGCTTACAGTGAAGAAATTGCCTATGGCTGCACATGATTTGAACTGTCATCTCTTCAGAGTTGCAGAGTACCCAGATACCTCCCGCGAAGCCCCTCGCTTCCACCTGATGAAAGTTGTCGAACCCCATCTTGGCAATATCTCTATCTGCATTAGTTCCACTTATTTTGGTTCCAATATTACAACTATTTTAATGTTTCTTTATCTCTTATATTCTCTTAACAACCTGCATGTTTCATCGCCTCCAGCACCGCGTATATTCCATATCATGATATTCATTTAACAATATAGTGAGGTGGGAAGCAACACATCAGAGTTCTTCAACGCCCACCCTTTTCCTTGAGTATTTTTCTCATAAAATCTCCCCTAAGGAGAGAGGAATCTGACACCCATATCGAACCACAATCTTTGAACCCGAGAGGGCCACCTTGTCCCTGGATACCCCTTTACCTTATGAGTATTTCTCTCATAAAATCTCCCCTAAGTAGAGAGAAATCTCACAAACCCACATCCAACCACAATTTTTGGCCCTAAAAGGGTCACCTTATCCTTGGATATCCTTTTCCCTTCGAATATTTATCTCATAAGATCTCCCCTGAGGAGAGGAATCTCACCCACCCATATCTAACTGCAATCGTCATCCCTAAACATGTCACCTTGTCCCTAGATAACCATTTTTGTGAGCATTTCTCTCATAAAACCTCCCTTGCGGAGGGTGGAATATCACACTCCATTGATATCCAACTACAATCTCTAGACCCAAAAGGGTCACCTTTTTCTGGGCTATCCCTTTTTCTTTGAGTTTCTCTCTCATAAAATTTCCCCCGAGGAGATAGGAATCTCACCCACCTATATCCAACCACAATCTATAGCCCTAAGAGGGTCACCTTGTCCCTTGGTACTCGTTTCCTTATGAGCATGTCTCTCATAACATATCCCTCGAGGAGAGAAAAACCATTATAACTTCCCGTATTTAGCCTACAATCCCCAATGACACTCTCTGGTTCCAAGTGGGTCACCTTGTTCTACCATCCTAACTTTATGTATCCAACCAACAACCCCTATTGTCATGCTTTATCTAGATGCTACTAGACACACCTCATGTCAAAATTGGAAAAATCCTTCCATGTCATCTGTCTAGCGACATTTTCTTCTCTTCACTTCATGGGATCTATTAATCTACAATGATACATGAACAATCCCTTTCCACACAAAGGTGAAGTTTCATATTTCAACATAATTTTTGTCTCCTTTCCATGCCAGGGACAAATACCTTTTTCTATCATATTTTTAGCACCCACTTCTACACAAGGGGCAATTTCTATTGAGCCATAATGGGAATGTTGGGGACACAAAAAACATATATGCCATCTATTAAAGCCTCTTTCCTGACATAAGGGACAATTTGTTTACAACCACATTCTTCCCTTTTCAACTCCTTACTACACAAGGGGCATATCCCAATTTTGTCTACCAATCCTAACAACCATTCATTATAACTTCAATACATAGGATGACATCAAAAAGTCTCAGGAAGCAACATTCTTACTGGCAGTTTTAGAGAGAGATTCTTGAGATGGAGAATACTAATGAGAAGTCCAAAACTAATGGGGTGATGTAAACACTAGTTGAATACTTTCATGATGAACTAAAGATTCAGGTCAACACAAGATCTGTCCAACAGTTATGATGGGAAAATGAACCACATATCACAAAAGCACTTGACTTTGGTGGCAAGCAAAAAATCAAAGCTAGAAAGGATCATCCAAAGCCACAGATGTAGGTGTTCCCCTTTGTAGGTTATTCAAAACCATCATTACCATACAACCTACAGGGTGAACAACTACACCACCTAGTATGAATAGCACCAAGAGTATACTAGTGCAAGAGTGCTATGTCTGAGCATCTACAATAGAAAACATCTATGATACGTACAATCACTCCATTAAACAACCAAATAGATGATCAAAAAGAAGAATCAATGAATAATAATAAGTCATTCTTTATCTAGATAGAAGGCTAAAAGCTACAAAATATTAGTAGACTATAGTTCCAACAAAGAATAAGAGGTCATACACAGTCAATCTGACAATGTGCCCTCCACCTCCACCTTAGAACTATCCTCTAGTACCAGGACCTTAGTCTTCTTATAATCCAACACATCCAAGATTAGTCACAACATTGACAACCATAGTCTGCTTAGAATCCAACACATTGTGGATCACAATGTTATAGGAATATTTGTAGAAATTGGGAGATCGAGAACTCAAGCTAACAAAAATTGACACCTGCATAGGTCGCTACCATAAGACCACAAATCTTGATTGCCAAAGCATGATAAAAAGGATACATTTTAAGAAGTGACTATTTTCCCAGCTATATCAAGAAGTAGATGCCAATGTAAAAACCAAAGAGAAGGTTCACACCCTGAGGGGTCTCTCTCAGTAAGGTTCTTCTATTGATGAAGCACCTGGTGGAGTTTTAGCCATAATTAAGCCCCCAAATCTACTACCATTGAGCTACAATTCAAACACTTGTTGTAATTTCCATAGATACAAGGGACACAAAACAGACTCATGTATAGCCCTTAAGCTCATTTTTCAAGACATAATTAATGCAGGTTTTGTCCAAGTGGACATCCTTACTAAAACACTCAAAAGCATGTCATTGAGGATCTAGATGTAGCCACAAAATTGATTGAATCACTTCTCAATTCAGAGCATAGCAGGATCACACAAGCCGATGTAGTTTCAAACTTCGTTGAGCATCCACTCGAGCCAAAACCCTATCAGACAACACCAACATACACTATAGTCAAGAACACTAAAGCACGTGTGCATCATGACTGGTCTTCCTAATTGTTTTTTTTTTCTTTTATAAAATCATCAAAATTAAAAAGAAATTTTTTCACATGAAATAAAAAATCAAATTCAAAATGAAAAAATATCATCAAAATTAATTAAACATTCACTTAATCTACTATAGTTCCTGGATGCGTCCACAGTGCACCCTAAAGTGGAAGGGTCAAAATATAAACATAGTGCCTAGGACAGAAGGAGCATGTTCATTTTCTTGGGGATCCTATGGTTCACAAACCTAATCTCATTCATAAAAATCAACCAATATGTGAAATCATCTAAAGCTAAAATTATAGGATGACATTACAATCCAAAATCATTGAATGCCCTCTTCTAGGTCTTCTTAAACTGGGCACCCCAAAGGCAAGATAGAATAGACCCACTGAGTCAGGACATCTTGAAACAAATTCAGAGGTCATTCCCTACATGAACTTTATTTTAACACTACTCGCAAACCCCAATAAAGACATGTGGAGTGGAGGATAGGGAAATTTGGATCCCTTGCTACATCATTCATGTTTCACCATCTTCTTGATGATCTAGCATGAGGAACACATGGGGAACCTTCTCTAAGAAGCTCCCATTAATCTTTAGTTCAAATTCCTATCCTAAGGCTCTGAGTATCAATGTCCATAACATCGAAGAATTAACTGAATATACATTAATTGTGAAGTAGAAAGGGTGCCCAAATTTAGCCATATGATGGTGGTGAATTTCTTATTAAGCATGACATATAGGACTAGTGGAGCACATAAACTCTCTTTTGAGCATCAAATCCCATAGACTCAAGCAGATAATAATCAAAACATGAAGAATCAAGTCCAAAGTACACTGACAATGTGAATACATGTTTGTGGCACACTACATACACCAAGAAGTGTCAAGAATAGAGGCCATAGGGGTGTCTCTGACACCTAGATTCTTAACTCGACTAGGTAGGGAGTTTCCACTTGAATGCTCGCTACATGTCTCAACTTGAGTCATACAAGTATGAAATCAATAGCTAGTGGAGAATCAAATCCACCCTAAATGAATCTTCCCCTAGAAATACATCTGGCTATGATCATTCTGAGGGAAGAATGAAACTAATTCATAGAAGAATATGGAAAATCTTATACGAGCTTGGGGTCTTAAATCACCTTAAACACTAGAAATAGAAAGTGGAAAGTAGGGTGAGTTGGGTAGTTGGCATTTTCCATCAAATAAGATACAATGATAACACGATCACCCATTACATCTCATGTGGGCCTCCTGACTAACATGGGTTACCACTAACTTGCCAAAGGGGTCTCATTCCAGAAAACCTAATGTTGACCAGTGGCCTAAGCCCAAAACAAACAAAAAAACACACCAACAAAAACCCTCCAAAGTCCAGATCTTGACATCTGATGTGGTAAATAGCAACATAAGAAGCCACAAATCCTAGTACTTTGAATCAATCAACTTTAATATTAATTCTTACTGACTAACATAATTAAATTAATGTAAAAAGAAGAATTTAGAACCTTTGAAACAAAGCAATGGTGGAAAATGCCACCTCAATAATTCAAATCATGATAATCCCTTTCCTTGAAAAAGATGAAGGAAGAAGGGAGATCTAGAATGATAGTGGCCCACTCTACGTAGGCATAACGGATCATTCTAACATCAATAAGGCCTCCTTCAACAATCATGACATATATCTACCAGAAAAGCATGTTAGGGAGCCATTGGTAAAATATTAAAGACAATAAAGATAGCATAAACTATTTAGTATAGAGATAGAATCCCGACTTAAATCTTGATCCAAAAATCCTTGCATATATCCTCAGAGAAAGATATCAACAAGGCATGTCACCTATTAAAAACCTTATCTGCTCTCAAAGATAGAATACAAACCATAAACGAAGGTCACCTTTTAGCATGGACTCCCATGGCATTCTCTCCTTGCAACAGACACTGGTCCAACACAGGACATCTAGTTTGAAGACCCTATAGAAGTACAATTCAAGTATGACAAACTCATGTCACTTCAAAATTGTTCTCTTGCAACAAAGCTAGCATGATGCAACCTCTACTGATGATAGCCATGGAGCAACTTCAATCCTCTATCTTCCATGAAAGACATAGTGATCATTTTTTATATATCTAATAGGGACCTGTTAGAAATGTGACATCAATGCTACATCACCAAAGAAGATTGAATGATATGTTGGAACTTGATTCAAGACTAATACCATCATCAACCCTTTCACAACAACGTTCCTTCCCTTCAGAATTATTGAATTTGATGAGTTCAAAAGTCCATACAACCTGCATTAAAATTCATAGATAAAGTAGGATCTAGAGTCATCGGCCATGTGATTGGTGGAAGCACAATTGTTTGAGTTGTTGTCTTAATTTAAAATCCCTACATTCTACTAGGCACCTTCAACCATGACCAATTCTGTCGATGGTCACTTCTAAAATCCTTTATGGCCCAGATCATGAACTAAGAGTGAACCAAATCTACAATGATATTTTCAAATACTTCTATGGTCCTAGACCATGACCTAAAACTGAATAAAACTCACAATGATATTTCAAAATCCTTTTATGGTCCTAGATCATGAGCCGAAATTGAACCAAACCCACAATCACATTTCAAAACCTTTTTTGGGTCCTGGACCATGACCTAAAACTAGACCAATCAAGTGATTCATATTCAAATCTTTTGGATCATATACTGAGACCTTCAACTAATTGAACTCCACTTTCTAAATTGTTTTTGGGTCCTATACAATGACTTAAAACAAGAAAAATCACACACTCATCTTTCAATATTGTTTGGGTCCTAGACCATGACCTAAAAACTAGACCAATCATGTTCTTTAACTGCCAATCTATTTTGGGTCCTAGAGCAAGACCATAAACTAGACCATAGGCCATACCCTGAGTCGACACCTTTCCTTCCAATTAAAAAGTTATACATTTAGGTAGGCATTCAAACCAAAGCCTTATACTTAGATAGAATCTACATTAAATAACTATTTCAAATGGGCATACATCGATCGATTTTAACGGCTATATGATTCCTATCTTGAGTAGGCATTCCTCACAAAACAAGTCCTATCCTAAATAGGCATCCACATTCAATACCTATCCTAAATAGGTGTCTCCTTGAATTCAAGCCCTACATTCAGGTAGACACACTTAAAAGAGACCTACATTCAAATAGTTACTCTTTGCTAATGCCTTATCAATAGTTAGGAACCTCACTCCAAGCCCTATTGATAGTAGGCAAATTCCTCTCTTATCATGTTAAACAATCTTGTATTCAATAGATGCTCTAGGGAGCAGACAATTACCCACTATAGTCACTAGTCATAAACACCACCTTAAGTTTGGAAACTTGTCTATTGCTCAACATTGTCTATCTTGAGAACTTTTCAAAAACAAGAAAGATGGGATAAAGAGAGACATTCTCTCCCCCTCTCCCACACCCATGACGGAGGCCAAACGTCTGGGAGGGTGGTAAACCAAGGCGGCAGCTGGGATTCAAACCCGGGTCCTTCATGAGGGGACACCGTGCTTGACCACTTGAGCCACTCCTTGTCGGCAACAATAAAGGCATTGTTGCAACAAATAATGGATCGATACACTCACTGGTCATGAAGGCCACCTTAAATATAGAAATTTGTTTGGAGCCCAATCTTAATGATCAAATCAATACAATAAGATTCTTTAAGGATTTGACAAATGATTGATATTGTAATATCCTCAATTTTGGTGAAATTAAATTCTATAAATATACGACCTAAATTGATGAGTGAATTCTTTAAATATATTATTCATAAAATAAATCCATTCACTTTGTGGCATGGGTGCAACCCATAAGACCCATGAGACTATTTTCTTGGCAAACAAGTCCTTGGGACATAAGACAAAGAAATAAGAGATTTTTTATGCATACATAAATAGCAATGACTTTGTGAATTGTTGAAAGTTAGAAATATGAATTAATAAGCAAGTCTCCAAAAGAAAATAAGATGTGTGATTTTTAGATAATTAATGGAGTAATTGTCTAATCCACTTTGGCAACATTGGTTTAGAGGAATCAAGCGGTATTATTTCAATATGAATTTTTATATACTAAAAAGTAATAACAAAAGAAGAAAATTCTAGAAATTGGGAGGAAAGGGACTTTCCTTGAGATAATGGTAATTATTTTAAAATGCTTAAAATAGAAAGTTTGGTATATATAAATATCCCAATAAACCACATGAATTAGATATGAGTGAATCATCATGAAGTAAAGGTAATTAAGTTGAGGAGTACATCAAAGAGGGAAAAAAGGGGCAATAACCTAGATTGCAAGACATGAAGAGTTTTCTAAAAGGTTGATGATCATTAATCAAATATGATCCAAATACACCTTCCTTACTAGTTTTGTGTTTTCTAACCCAGTCTCTTCAAGTTGAGAGGGGGAATTGGTCAATCCAAAATAGAAAGGTGTGAGTAATAATTGATGGTGTTATTAGATTATATATATACATGTTATTAGATTATATATATATATATATATATATATATATATATTTGTGTGATGTGAGAATAATACTTTTTGGGAATTTGGTGGTTAAGATGATGAAGCACTTTCCATCTTTATAGACTGTAGTTTTATCTCCTACACGGTGAAGGAATCTCAGACGCTCAGTTGGGGCTGCTCCCTTTCTCTATCCCTCCTTTCTTTCTTGGTTGGTTGTAGCCATAGGTCCCTTCTAATACCTAGATAAGGACCCCCAAAACTCTTGCATTGATGACATATATAAGTCCAGTCTCTATTGTTTGTAGAATGCATGCCTCTAGTCTTTGTTCCCTGATCTTCTCCTTTCAGATGTGCCAAGACACATGGATAAGAATGTGAGGGAGCCATCGGCATGGTGGACAGTAGGTGATGCTGGTAGAAGACCTGGTTGGTCAGAGCCGAAGAACAAACAACGGTGGAGACTTGTCGAGTTTAGCTAATTGGAAGTGGGGTAATGGTTGTAGGAGCTTGAATAGACCACTTGATGGTGGAGTGATCCCGAGAAGGTTTGCACGAGTTTGACATGGAAGGTGGGAGGAAGTGAACCTACTAGGGTTTTTAGTGGTGAAGAGGAAGAAGACGATCTAGGAACCAGAAGGAAGGACTGGACCACATGATGTAGGTAGGGTTAGATGAGGTTGAGGAAGGAAGAATGGAGGCTCGTAAAGGCAAAGGGTCGATTCACCAGCCTGGTCTTTGGCCGCAACACACTCGACGAAAGCGTGACTGCATGAGAGAGAAGATGACCCCAAGGAAAAGGACTACCCTACCCTTACATGCATGTACAAGGTGCGAGGACAAATGCATCCTTTCCCAAGATCCCAATCCGTCCCAATTACAAAAACAAAATAGGTAAGTTCATTGATGTGTCAGTGTATGATTGTCCCCTTATGCTAAACATGCAATATTTGTAGAAAATAATGGATAACTCAGATGAAAATAAATTATATATGAAAATTGATTAGAAAAATGAGAGAAATCTAAACAAAATACTTATAGACTCTAATTTTTCTTCTAGTTATAAAAGTGGTTCTAACATTGGTTAAAGTGATGATTAATGCATAAAACCCTAGTTTTGATGAATGGATTGTTAATCATGTTAAATATGATTCTTTGAGATGTAGACTGATAATGTGATTATTTAACATGATTATGACCATAATGATGATAATTAGAGTTTCTAAAGTGGATAATCTTGCATATAATGATTAGGGTTAAATATCATATATATTTTGCTATGTTGTTAATAGACTTATTTTGATCTAAGTGTTCCTAATGAGAGGATATGATGGATCTAATGATTGGGATGTAAAACCTGATATTATTTATCATTAGGATCTTTAGTTGCATAATCTAACATAGTTTCTCCTAATGAAATAAAAGGCCTAACTTGATAATTAGGGTTACACATGATGTATAATGTGGACTAATAACTTTTATAAAGTTTTATGCGATGAAATTAGGGTTTGCACCCTTATTTATTATTGAAACCCTAAACCCTAGAATAGGAACCCGATTGAATTTAAGTTAAATAATGTAATGGTGAAACTATAGGATTTACATACATGTATATTAAGTGGTGATTTCTTGATTCACTTGCTGGATTGGATAATATGCCTAAAGTATGACTACATGATATCAGCATGGTTCTAAAAAAGGTATGTGATTACACTTATAATTACCCACAATATAGTTTCCTAATGTTTTTTGAGGTTTTCATGAGGATTGAACATATAAATTGTTGGATTTTTATTTACATTATGTTCAATTATAATGCCACTATGAGTATCACATAAAGAAAGATAAAATGTTCTGAATCCTAGGATGATATGCATAGAGAGGTGATGTGCACGAGCCCCGAAGGGACAATAATCACACCCAAGGGATTATACCTAGAATGGGTTACAATATGCAAAGAAAATGTCAATTCTTATTTGCAAGTACTTGATGAATTATATGTTGTTATATTTACTTGAACACCAATTGGGCATGATCGTCATCAGTTCAAACTCAATTCTGTGAGAGTGGAGCGGTGGGACATGCGATGGGATCCTAGGGCTTCCCATCCTGTGTGGCGGCGAAGTGTAGAGGGCCTTTGATATTTAGTGCTGGGGTCTGTGTGGATTGTGATAGTGCTCTCTTGCAACCCCTATGATCTTCTGGCAGAGGACCTGGTGGTGCGGTGCTTCCCCCCATTTCGATAGGTTTGGTTCACAGGTGACCTGCCCTAGTGCGGCGCCCTAGTGAGGGTGTAGTTCGTTTAGGTGACTTGCATCATCGGGGACATCGACGCGTGTAGATCGATACGGGTGGCCTACTTCCCACTAGCATTGGTGATGTGAGACGATGATGACACAGGGAGTGGGATTTCCCTGGGGACACGACCCCCTTCTCAACCACCTCCTCGATCCACCTCCCTACAACTCCCCATCGATCTCATACTTTCGTGTGAGATTCCTTACTTGGTGGTCCCAGAGTGCACTGGGGTCTGGGTCAAAGTCCCTTGGGAGGCTATTGGATGACAGAGAGTGCAAGCAGGGAGGCGAGGACAACTCTTTGGGTGTTGCCAGCGTGGGTTGAGTTAGGGATGGATCTTTTAGAGTTGGGAATGGGTCCTCTTTTGATCGTGTAATCTCTGGTAGTGATCTATGGTTGGATGTGGGTGATCTCAATGAGGTGTTTGACTTCTAGCCTGAACAAACTGTCCGTGATGGTGTGATAGACCTTGCTGCCTCTTACTACTTGGGTATTCTTCTGGTTGATGATCTCTGTGTCCCCTTGATGGTGACCTTAGAGACTAGATGTTATATATGCCAGACTACACCAAATCGGGTTAAATTTCCTACTTGTCAGTGTACTACCTAATTTATAGGCCAATGTACCCCAAAATGGGGTTAAAGTGCCTAAGTGTGGGTTAAAATGCCTAAAAATGGGGTTTGTGCGCCTATTTGTCATTGTAGTGTTAATTTAGCCTAATTTATTGTTATATGCCTCAACCAATGTGCTCAAAAATGTGGTTAAAGTGACAAAAAATTTGGTTAATCTATCCACTTGTCAACGTATTACATTTTTAGCTTAAATTACTACTATGTTCCTAATAGACTGGAAATGCTCCCAAAAATGGGTTGAAGTGCCTAAAAGTGGGTTAAAGCAACTAAGAATTGGCTTAATCCACCCACTTGTCAATCTAGTGCCTAATTTAAAGGCCAATGTGCCCCAAAATGGGGTTGAAGCGCATAAGTGTGGGTTAAAATGCGTAAAAATGGGGTTTATGCACCAATTTTTCAGTATAGTGGCAATTTGAGCCTAATTTATTTATGTGTCTAACTTATAGACCAATGCACCCAAAAATGTGGTTAAATATCCCAAAAATGGGGTTAATGCACACACTTGTCAGTGTAGTGCCTTTTTTATCCTAATTTACTATTATGCGCCAAATAAATAGGAAATGCACGTTAAAAATGGGTTGAAGTTCCTAAAAGTGGTTTAAAGAGCCTAAGAATGGTGTTAATCCATGTACTTGTTAGTGTAGTGCCTAATTTGTAGGCCAATGCGCCCCAAAATGGGGTTAGAGCACCTAAAAGTGGGTTACAATGGCTAAAAATGGGGTCTATGCACCTATTTATCAATGTAGCGGCAATTTAAGCCTAATTTACTGTTATGTGCCTAATTTATAGGCCATTGTAACAAAAAATGTGGTTAATACACCTAAAAATGGGGTTAGTGCACTCATTTGTCTATGTAGTGCCTATTTGAGCCTAATATACTGTTATGTACCAAATAAAAAAGAAATGCACCCAAAAATGGGTTGGAGTTCGTAAAAGTGGGTTAAAGCAATTAAGAATGGGGTTAATTCACCTACTTCACAGTGTAGTTCCTAATATATAGGCTAATGCACCCCAAAATAGGGTTAAAGCGCCTAAGTTGGGTTAAAATGCCTAAAAATGGGGTTTATGTTCATATTTGTTAGTGTAGTGGAAATTTGAGACTAATTTACTATTATACACCTAATTAATAGGGCAATGCACCCAAAAATGTGGTTAAAGCTCCTAAAAATGGAGTTAATCCACCCACTTGATAGTGTATTTCCTTTTTAGCCTAATGTACTATTATGCACTTAGTTAATAGGAAATTCACCCAAAAATGGGTTGAATTGCCTAAAAGTGGGTTAAGGTGCCTAAGAATGGGATTAATCTACCTATTTGTCAATGTAGTGCCTAATTTATAGGCCAATGTGCCCTTAAAATGGTGCACCTAAGAATGAGGTTAAAGTGCCCTAAAATGTACCTATTTGTCACTTGGCAGTTTGAGCCTAATTTACTCTATGTGCCTAATTTATAGGCCAATGCGCCCCAAAATGTGATTTAAGTGCTTAAGAATGAGGTCAATTGTCCTACTGTATGTGTATTGCCTAATTTATATGCCAATGCACCCAAAAATGGGGTTAAATCACCTAAGTGTGGGTTTAAATGCCTAAACATGGGGTTTATGAGCCTATTTATCTTTGTAGTGGCAATTTGATCCTAATTTATTGTTACAAGCCTAATATATAGGCCACTGCGCCTAAAAATGCAGTTAAAGCACCTAAAATTGGGTTAATCTGCCAACCTGTTAGTGTGGTGCCTAATTTTCTATTATGCATCTAATAAAGTGGAAATGAACCCAAAAATGGGTTGAAGTTCCTAATAGTAGGTTAAAGTGCCTAATAATGGAGTCCATCTACTTTCTTGTCAATGTAGTGCCTAATTTATAGGCCAATGCACCCCAAAATGGGTTTAAAGTGCCCAAGTTTGGGTTAAAACGGCTAAAAATGGGGTTCATGCACCTATTTATCAATGTAGTGGCATTTGAGCCTTATTTATTGTTATGCATATAATTTAGAGGCCGATGCACCCAAAAATACAGTTAAAGTGCCTAAAAATGGGTTATTGCGCCCACTAGTCAGTGTAGTGCTTTTTTACCCTAATTTACTATTATGCTCCTAATAAAAATGAAATGCACCCAAAATGGGTTGAAGTGCCTAAAAGTGGGTTAAAGAACCTATGAAAGGGGTTAATCCGCCCACTTGTCTATGTAGTGCCTAATTCATAGCTTGATACGCTCCAAAATGGGGACAAAAACACCTAAAATTGGGTTAATATTCCTAAAAATGGGGTTTATGTGCCTATTTGTCAGTGTAGTGGCAAGTTGCCAAATTTTCTGTTATGCACCTAATTTATAGACCAATGCGAGAAAAAATGTGGTTAAAGCGCCTAAAATGGGGTTCATGCACCCACTTGTCAGTGTAGTGCCTTTTTAATCCTAATTTACAGTTATGGGTCTAATAAGAGGAAATGCACCCAAAATTTGGTTGAATTGCCTAAAATGGATTAAAGTGCCTAAGAGTGGGGTTAATCGGCCTACTTTTCAGTGTAGTGCCTAATTTATAGGCCAATGCACCCCCAACATGGGGTTAAAGTGCCTAAAAGTGGGTTAAAATGCCTAAAATGAGGTTTATCCAACTATTTTTCAGTGTAGTGGCAATTTAAGTACAATTTACTATTATGCACCTAATTTATAAGGCAATGCAACCAAAAATGTGGTTAAATAACCTAAAAATGGGGTTAACGCACCCCCTTAGCAGTGTAGAGCCTTTATTAGCCTAATTTACTATTTTGTGCCTAATAAACATGAAATGTGCCCAATAATGGATTAAAGTGCCTAAAAGTTGGTTGAAGTGCCTAAGAATGGGGTTAATCCACCTATTTGTCAGTGTAGTGCCTAATCTATAGGCCAATGCACCCCAAAATGGGGTTAAAGCACCTAAAAGTTGGTTAAACAACCTCAAAGTGGGTTAAAATGCCTAAAATGGGGTTTATAGGCCTATTTGTCAGTGTAGTGGAAACTTGAGCCTAATTTACTATTATGAGCCTAATTTATAGGCCAATGCGGTTAAAGTACCTAAAAATGGGGTTAATGTGCCCATGTGTTAGTGTAGTGCCTTTTTTAGCATACTTTAGTATTATGCGACTCATGAATAGGAAATGCGTCCAAAAATGGGTTGAAGTGCCTAAAAGTGGGTTGAAACACCTAACAATGGGGTTAATCCACTGATTTTTCAGTATAGTGCCTAATTTATAGGCCAATGTGCACCAAAAATGGTGTTAAAGCACCTCAAAGAGGGTCAAAAGGCCTAAAGATGGGGTTTATGTGCCTTATTGTCAGTGTAGTGGTAATTTTAGCCTAATTTACTATTATGCACCTAATTAGTAGTCCCATGCGCCACAAAATTTGGTTAAAGTGCTTAAAAATGGTCGCCTACTTGTCGGTGTATTGCCTAATTTATAGGTCAATGTGCCACAAAATGGGTTTAAAACACCTAAGTGTAGGTTTAAATGCTTAAAAATGGGGTTTATGTGCCTATTTGTCATTGTAGTGGCAATTTGAGCTTAATTTATTGTTATAGTCTAATTTATAGGCCAATGCACCAAAAAATGTGGTTAATGCATCTAAAAATGGGGTTAATCCCTCACTTGTCAGTGTAGTGCCTATTTGAATCTAATTTACTATTCTGCATCTAACAAAGTAGAAATTCACCCAAAAAAGGGTTAAAGTTCCTAAAAGTGGGTTGAAGTGCCTGAGAATGGGGTTAATTTGCCTACTTGTCAGTGTATTGCCTAATTTATAGGCCAATGCACCCCAAAATGGGGTTAAATCACCTAAGTTTGGGTTGAAAGGCCTAAAAATGGGGTTTATTTGCCTACTTGTTAGTGTCGTAGCAATTTGAGCCTAGCTTACTATTATGCACCTAATTTATATGCCAATGTGCCCAAAAATGTAGTTAAAGAGACAACAAATGGGGTTAATGTGTCCACTTGTCATTATAGTGCCTTTTTTAGCCTAATTTACTATTATGTGCCTAAAAATAGGAAATGCGCCCAAAATTGGTTGAAGTGCCTAAAAGTGTGACAAAACACCTAAGAATGGGGTTAATCCACCTACTTGTCAGTGTTGTGTCAAATTTATAAGAAAATGCACCCCAAACGGGGTTCAAGTGCCTAAAAGTGGGTTAAATAACCTAAACATGGGATTTATGCCCGTATTTGTTAGGGTAGTGGCAATTTGAGCCAAATTTACTATTATGCACCTAATTTGTAGGCCAATGCACCAAAAAATGTGGTTAAAGTGCATGAAAACAGGGTTAATGTGCCCATTTGTCAGTGTATTGGCTTTTTGTACCTAATTTACTATTATGCACATAATAAACATGAAATGCACCCAAAAGTAGGTTGAAGTGCCTAATATTGGGTTGAAGCGTCTAAGAAGAGGGTGAATCCACATACTTGTTAATATAGTGCCCAATTTAAAGGCCAATGCACCCCAAAATGGGGTTAAAGCACCTATAGGTTAGTTAAAACTCCTAAAAGTGGGGTTGATGTGTCTATTTGTTAGTGTAGTGGCAATTTTAGCCTAATTGATTGTTATGCGCCTGATTTAATGGCCAATGCGCCCAAAATGCAATTAAAATGCCTAAAAATAGGGTGAAGTCGCCCATTTTTCAATATAGTGTCTTTTTAGTCTAATTACTAGTATGCACCTTATAAACAGGAAATGCGCCCTAAATGGATTGAAGTGCTTAAAAGTGAGTTAAAGCACCTATGAATGGGGGTAATCTGCCTACTTGTCAGTTTAGTGCCTAATTTATAGGCCAATGCACACCAAAATGGGGTTGAAGCGCCTAAAAGTTGGTTAAAATGCCTAAAAGTGGGTTAAAAATGTGGTTAATGTGCCTAAAAATTGGGTTAATGTGCCCACTTATCATTATAGTGCCCTTTTAGTCTAATTTATTATTATGCGGCTAATAAATTGGAAATGCACCTAAAAAGGGGTTGAAGGACCTAAAAGTGGATTAAAGCGCCTAAGAATGGGTTAATCTGCCTACGTATCAGTGTAGCTCCTAATCTATAGGCCAATGCACCCCAAAATGGGGTTAAAGCTTTTAAAAGTGAGTTAAAACACCTAAAAATGTGGTATATGCACATATTTTTTAGTGTAGTTGCAATTTGATCCTAATTTATTGTTATGCACCTAATTTATATGCCAGTATGCCCAAGAATGTGGTTAAAGCACCTAAAATGAGGTTACTGCACCCACGTCAATGTAGTGCCTTTTCTAGCCTAATTTACTATTATGCACCTAATGAATAGGAAATATGACAAAAAATGGGTTGAAGTGCTTAAAAGTGGCTTAAAGCACCTAAGAATGGGGTCGATCCATCTACTTATCAGTGTAGTGCCTAATTTATATTCCAATGCGCCCCAAAATGGTGTTAAAGCACCTAAAAGTGGGTCAAATTGCCTGAAAATGGTGTTTATGCGCCTATTTGTCAGTCTATTGGGAATTTGAGCCTAATTTAATGTTATTTGCCCAATTTATAGGCTAATGTGCCCCAATGAAATTAAACAACCTAAGAATGGGGTTAATCTGCCTACTTCTTTGTGTAGTACCTAATTTATAGGCTAATTCACCCACAAATGGGGTTAAAATGCCTAAGTGTGGATATAAACGCCTAAAAATGGGGTATATGCGCCTATTTGTCAGTGTAGTGGCAATTTGAGGGTACTTTACTGTGATGATCTTAACTTATAGGCCAATGCACCAAAAAATTAGGTTAAAACACCTAAAAATGGAATTAATGCGCCCACTTGCCAGTTGAGTTTCTATTTGAGCCTACTTTAGTAAATGTGCCTAATTTATAGGCAAATGCACCCAAAAATGAGGTTAAAGCACCTAAAAATGGGATTAATTCGCCCACTTGTCAATTTGATGCCTATTTGAGCCTAATTAACTATACTTGCCTAATTTATAGGCTAATGCACCCAAAATTGTGGTTAAAGTGCCTAAAAATGGGTTAATGTGGCCAGTTGTCAGTATAATACCTATTTGAGCCTAATTAACAATTATCCGCCTAATAAATAGGAAATGCGCCCAAAAATGGATTGACGTGCCTAAAAGTGGGTTAAAGCACCTAAGAATGGGTTTTGTTCACACACTTGTCACATAGTGCCTAATTTGTAGGTCAATGGGCACCGAAATGGGGTTAAAGCTCCAAGAAGTGGGTTAAAATGCCTAACAATGGGGTTTATGCACCTATTTGTTAATGTAGTGGAAATTTGAGCCTAATTTACTGTCATGCACCTAATAAAGAGGAAATGTGCCTAAAAATGCATTGAAGTTCTTAAAAGTGGATTAAAGCATGTAAGAATGGGCTCAATCTGCCTACTTGTTAGTGTAATGCCTAATTTATAGCCCAATGCGCCCCAAAATGTGGTTAAGCACCTAAAAGTGGGTAAAAATGCCCAAAAAAGGGGTTTATGCGTGTATTTGTCACTATAGTTGTATTTTGAGCATAATTACTTTTATGTGCCTAATTTATACTTCAATGCACCAAAAAATTTGGTGAAGCACCTAATAATGTTTTATCCACCCACTTGTCAGTGTAATGCCTTTTTAGACTAATTTATTATTATGCACCTAATATACAGAAAATGCACCCAAAGATGGGTTGAAGTGCCTAAGAGTGGGTTAAAGTGCCTAAGAATGGAGTTAATATGCATACTTATCAGTGTAGTGCTTAACTTATAGGCCATTGCGCCACAAAATAAGGTTAAAGTGCCCAAAAGTGGGTTAAAATGCCTAAAATTGGGTTAATGTGCCTACAAAATGGGTTAATGCGCGCACTAGTCAGTGTAGTGCCTTTTTTAGCCTAATATACTATTATGTGCCAAATAAATAGGAAATGCACATTAAAAATTGATTGAAGTTCCTAAAAGTGGGTTAAAGCACCTAAGAATGAGGTTAATTCGCATACTTGTCAATGTAGTGCGTAATTTATAGGCCAATGCACCCCAAAATGGGGTTAGAGCGCCTAAAAATGGGTTGCAACGCCTAAAAATGGGGTTTATGCACCTAGTTGTTAGTGTAGCGACAATTTAAGCCTAATTTACTGTTATGCGCCGAATTTATAGGCCAGTGTAACAAAAAATGTGGTTAATACGCTTAAAAATGGGGTTAGTGCACTCATTTGTCTGTGTAGTGCCTATTTGAGCCTAATATACTATTATGTACCAAATAAAAAAGAATTGCACCCAAAAATGGGTTGGAGTTCATAAAAGTGGGTCAAAGCAATTAAGAATGGGGTTACTTCACCTACTTGTCAGTGTAGTGACTAATTTATCGAATAATGCGCCCTAAAATGGGGTTAAATCGCCTAAGTGTGGGTTAAAATGCCTAAAAATGGGGTTTATGTGCCTATTTGCTAGTGTCATGGCAATTTGAGCCTAATTTACTATTATTCACCTAATTAATAGGGTAATGCACCCAAAATGTGATTAAAGATCTTAAATATAGAGTTAATCTGCCCACTTGTTAGTGTATTTCCATTTTAGCCTAATGTACTATAATGCACTTAATAAATAGGAAATTCACCAAAAAATGGTTTGAAGTGCCTAAAAGTGGGTTAAGGTGCCTAAGAATGGGGTTAATCTTCCTACTTGTCAGTGTAGTGCCTAATTTATAGGCCAATGCGCCCCCAAATTAAAAGGGGGTCAAAGTGCCTAAGAATGGGGTTAATCTTCCCTAAAATGCACCTATTTGTTAGTGTATTGGCAATTTGAGTCTAATTTACTGTATGCGCCTAATATATAGAACAATGCACCCCAAAATGCTGTTAAAGTGCTTAAGAATGAGGTTAATCAGCCCAACTTGTTTGTGTATTTCCTAATTTATATGCCAATGGGCCCCAAGATGAGGTTAAACCATCTAAGTGTGGATTTAAACGCCTACAAATGGGGTTTATGAGCCTATTTGTCTTTGTAGTGGAAATTTGATCCTAATTTATTGTTGTGAGCCTAATTTGTTGGCCAATGCACCCAAAAATGTAGTTAAAGCACCTAAAAATGGGTTAATCTTCCCACCTATTAGTGTAGTGTCTAATTTACTATTATGCATCTAATAAAGTGGAAATGAACCCAAAAATGGGTTGAAGTTCCTAAAAGTGGGTTAAAGTGCCTAATAATGGAGTCAATCCACCTACTTGTCAATGTAGTGCCTAATTTATAGGCCAATGCGCCCCAAAATGGGTTTAAAGTGCCCAAGTTTGGGTTAAAATGGCTAAAAATGGGGTTCATGCTCCTATTTGTTAGTGTAGTGGCATTTGAGCCTAATTTCCTGTTATGCATATAATTTAGAGGCCAATGCGCCCGAAAATGCTGTTAAAGCAGCTAAAAAATGGGTTATTGCGCCCACTAGTCAGTGTAGTGCCTTTTTACCCTAAATTACTATTATGCTCGTAATAAAAATGAAATGTTCCCAAAAATGGTTTGAAGTGCCTAAAAGTGGGTTAAAGAACCTATTGATGGGGTTAATCCACCCACTTGTCTATGTAGTGCCTAATTCATAGGCTAATGGGGGCAAAAGTGCCTAAAATTGGGTTAAAATTCCTAAAAATGGGGTTTATGTGCCTATTTGTCAGTGTAGTGGCAAGTTGAGCCAAATTTTCTGTTATGCACCTAATTTATAGACCAATGCAAGCAAAAATATGGTCAAAGCACCTAAAATGGGGTTCATGCACCCACTTGTCAGTGTAGTGCCTTTTTAAGCCTAATTTACTATTATGGGTCTAATAAGAGGAAATGCACCCACAAATTGGTTGAATTGCCTAAAAATGGGTTAAAATGCCTAAGAGTGGGGTTAATTGGTATACTTGTCAGTGTAGTGCCTAATTTATAGGCCAATGCACCCCAACATGGGGTTAAAGTGCCTAAAAGTGGGTTATAATGCCTATAATGAGGTTTATGCAACTATTTGTCAGTGTAGTGGCATTTTGAGCACAATTTACTATTATGCACCTAATTTATAAGGCAATGCGGCCAAAAATGTGGTTAAACTACCTAAAAATGGGGTTAACGCTCCCACTTGGCAGTGTAGTGCCTTTATTAGCCTAATTTACTATTTTGTGCCTAATAAACATGAAATGTGCCCAATAATGGATTGAAGTGCCTTAAATTTAGTTGAAGTGCCTAAAATTTAGTTGAAGTGCCTAAGAATGGGGTTAATCCACCTATATGTTAGTGTAGTGCCTAATCTATTGGCCAATGCACCCCAAAATGGGGTTAAAGCGCCTAAAAGTGGGTTAAAATGCCTAAAATGGGGTTTATAGGCCTATTTGTCAGTGTAGTGACAATTTGAGCCTAATTTACTATAATGAGCCTAATTTATAGGCCAATGTAGTTAAAATGCCTAAAATGGGGTTAATGCACCCACTTGTCAGGGTAGTGCCTTTTTTAGCATAATTTCATATTATGTGACTAATGAACAGAAAATGCACCCAAAAATGGGTTGAAGTGCCTAAAAGTGGGTTGAAACACCTAACAATGGGGTTAATCCACTAATTCGTCAATGTAGTGCCTAATTTATAGGCCAATACACCCTAAAAATGGGGTTAAAGCGCCTAAAAGAGGGTCATAATGCCTAAAGATGGGATTTATGTGCCTATTTGTTAGTATAGTGGCAATTTGAGCCTAATTTAATGTTATGCAGCTATTTAATAGGCCCATGCACCCCAAAATTCTATTAAAGTGCTTAAAAATGGGGTTAATCCACCTACTTGTTGGTGTATTGCCTAATTTATAAGTCAATGCGCCCCAAAATGGGTTTAAAATGCCTAAGCATAGGTTTAAACACCTAAAAATGGGGTTTATGCACCTATTTGTCATTGCAGTGACAATTTGAGTCTAATTTACTATTATAGTCTAATTTATAGGCCAATGCACCCATAAATGTGGTTAAAGCATCTAAAAATGGGGTTAATCCCCCACTTGTTAGTGTAGTGCCTATTTGAAACTAATTTACTATTATGCATCTAATAAAGTGGAAATGTACCCAAAAAAGGGCTGAAGTTCCTAAAAGTGGGTGAAGTGCCTGAGAATGGGGTTAATTTGCCTACTTGTCAGTGTAGTACCTAATTTATAGGCCAATGCGCCCCAAAATGGGGTTAAATCACCTAAGTTTGGGTTAAAAGGCCTAAAAATTGGGTTTATGCACCTATTTGTTAGTGTAGTAAGAATTTGAGCCTAGCTTACTATTATGCACCTAATTTATATGCCAATGCACCCAAAAATGTGGTTAAAGAGCCAAAAAATGGGGTTATTGCGTCCACTTGTCATTGTAGTGCCTTTTTAGCCTAATTTCCTATTATGTGCCTAAAAATAGGAAATGCGCCCAAAATGGGTTGAAGTGCGTATAAGTGCCACAAAGCACCTAAGAATGGGGTTAATCCACCTACTTGTCAGTGTTGTGCTTTTTGTATCTAATTTACTATTATGCACATAATAAACATGAAATGCATCCAAAAATAGGTTGAAGTGCCTAAAAATGGGATGAAGCGTCTAAGAACGGGGTGACTCCACATACTTATTAATATAGTGCCTAATTTATTGGCCAGTGTGCCCCAAAATGGGGTTAAAGCACCTAAAGGTCGGTCAAAACTCCTAAAAGTAAGGTTTATGTGTCTATTTGTCAATGTAGTGGCAATTTTAGCCTAATTGACTGTTATGTGCCTAATTTATTGGCCAATGCGCCCAATATACAGTTAAAATGCCTAAATATGGGGTGAAGTTGCTGATTTATCAATATAGTGTCTTTTTAGCCTAATTACTAATATGTACCTTATAAACAGGAAATGCACCCTAAATGGATTGAAGTGTCTATAAGTGGGTTAAAGCGCCTATGAATGGGGGTAATCTACCTACTTGTCAGTGTAGTGCCTAATTCATAGGCCAATGCACCCCAAAATGGGGTTAAATCGCCTAAAAGTGGGTTAAAATGCCTAAAAGTGGGTTAAAATGCGGTTAATGTGCCTAAAAATTGGGTTAATGTGCACACTTGTCATTGTAGTGTGATTTTTAGTCTAATTTATTATTATGCGGATGATATATAGGAAATGCACCTAAAAATGGGTTGAAGTACCTAAAAGTGGTTTAAAGCGCCTAAGAATGGGTTAATCCTCCTACTTGTCAGTGTAGCTCCTAATCTATAGGCCAATGCTCCCCAAAACGGGGCTAAAGATCTAAAACTGAGTTAAAACACCTAAAAATGGTGTTTATGCACCTATTTTTCAGTGTAGTTACAATTTGAGCCTAATTTATTGCTATGTGCCTAATTTATATGCCAATATGCCCAAAAATATTGTTAAAGCGCCTAAAAATGAGGTTACTACACCCACTTGTCAGTGTAGTGTTGTTTCTAGCCTAATTTACTATTATATGCCTAATAATTAGAAAATGTGGCAAAAGTGGGTTGAAGTGCCAAAAAGTGGCTCAAAGCACCCAAGAATGGGGTTGATCCATCTACTTATCAGTGTAGTGCATAAATTATATGTCAATCTGCCCCAAAATGGTGTTAAAGCACCTAAAAGTGGGTCAAAATGCCTAAAAATGGGGTTTATGTGTCTATTTGTCAGTCTATTGGGAATTTAATTCTAATTTAATGGTATGCGCCTAATTTATAGGCTAATGCGCCCTAAATGTGGTCAAAGCACCTAAGAATGGGGTTAATCCACCTACTTGTCAGTGCATTACCTAATTTATAGGCTAATGCGCCCATAAATGGGGTTAAAATGCCTAAGTGTGGGTTTAAAAGCCTAAAAATGGGGTATATGCACCTATTTGTCAGTGTAGTGGCAATTTGAGCCTACTTTAATGTGATGATCTTAATTTATAGGTCAATGCTCGAAATTTTTTGGTTACAAAACCTAAAAATGGAATTAATGTGCCAACTTGTCAGTTGAGTTTCTATTTGAGCCTAATTTAGTATATGAGCCTAATTTGTAGGCCATTGCACCCAAAAATGAGGTTAAAGCACCTAAAAATGGGATTAATTTTCCCACTTGTCGATTTAGTGCCTATTTGAGACTAATTCACTATACCTTCCTAATTTATAGGCTAATGCGCCCACAAATGCGTATAAAGTGCCTAAAAATTGGTTAATGCAGCCAGTTGTTAGTGTAATACCCTTTTGAGCCTAATTTACAATTATTTGCCTAATAAACAGGCAATGCACCCAAAAATGGATTGAAGTGCCTAAAAGTTGGTTAAAGCGCCTAAGAATGGGTTTAATTCGCATACTTATCACATAGTGCCTAATTTATAGGTCAATACGTACCAAAATGGGGTTAAAGCGCCAAAAAGTGGGTTAAAATGCCTAAAAATGGGGTTTATGCGCCTATTTGTTACTATAGTGGACATTTGAGCCTAATTTACTATCATGTGGCTAATAAAGAGAAAATGCACCTAAAATGCATTGAAGTTCTTAAAAGTAGGTTAAAGCTTCTAAGAATGGGGTCAATATGCCTACTTGTTAGTGTAATGCCTAATTTATAGGCCAATGCACCTCAAAATGGGGTTAAAGCACCTAAAAGTGGGTTAATGGGGTTTACGCGCGTATTTGTTAGTGTAGTGGTATTTTGTCATAATTACTTTTATGTGCCTAATTTATATTTCAATGCACCAAAAAATGTGACGAAGCACCTAAATCCACCCACTTGTTAGTGTAATGCCTTTTTAAGACTAATTTACTATTATGCGCCTAATATACAGAAAATGCACCCAAAGATGGGTTGAAGTGCCTAAAAGTGGGTAAACGTGCCTAAAAATGGAGTTAATCTACATACTTATCAGTGTAATGCCTAACTTATAGGCCATTGTGCCCCAAAATGCGGTTGAAGTGCCTAAAAGTGGGTTAAAATGCCTAATGGATTAAATATGTGGTAATGCACCTACAAATGGGGTTAATGCACCAACTTGTCAGTTAAGTGCCTTTTTCAGCCTAATTTATGATTATGTGCCTAATAAATAGGAAATGCACCCAATAATGGGTTGAAGTTCCTAAGAATGGGTTTAATTCAGATACTTATCAGTGTAGTTCCTATTTGTAGGCCATTGCGTCCCAAAATGTTTTTAATGTTCTTAAAATCGGGTTAAACGCCTAAAAATGGGGTTTATTTGTCTATTTGTCAGTGTAGTGGAAATTTGAGCATAATTTATTACACTACAGCAAAAATGCCCAGTAGTGGCCTTTCAGAAATGCCACTGAAAAAAATTAACACCACTAAACATGTTTAGTGGCATTTGTTGACACTTAAAAAATGCCTCTAGTACCAATGCCACTAGAAAGATAGTGGCGTAAGTTGTAAATGCCACTAAACATTTGGCTTTAGTGGCTTCTAATAAATGCCAAATAAAGGCCACTAAACCATCATTTGTCATTTATAAAAAGCCACTATCCATTGATTGGCTTTTACATAAATGCCACTTTTTTGTATAATGTTGATGTATGAAACAGTTCTGATTGAGTGTAATGGCGTATAAAAAAAGCCACTAATGACATACTAGTTCTGTATTACTACATTTTCATGGATTTTAGTCACTAAATTTTCAATTCATTATCAGGTTTTTAAAGTGAATGCCAATTGCAGTCGAACTCAGTTTTCCAAAAGTATGAAGATTTTTCATTTATATTGAAATGACAATTACATGGGGAGGACATTTTACCTTTCCCCTTAGATTGAATACAACACCAATGATATACTTTCATATATATAATATTTTTCTATTCAATACAATAACTTCTACATCATTGGATCTGTCTCTTCCATAATATGACTATCTATTTTTAAGCATACTGACTTCAGATCCCATTTTGGAAATAGCTTCAGCAGCCCATTCAGCAAGCACCTTCTCATATGGTAACACACTTGGGCCTTTCAAGTGGCAAGCCTAGAGCTCTATCCCATACCAAATGTGAGCAGCTTCCCATGCTTCTTGAGACACCGAAGAGAATAGTGTAGTATCTCACTTCCTACAAGAGAAAATGATTTAGAAGCACACCACTGTGAGCATCGACATTCGGCCATGGATTCTTTACTATTTGGAAGAGAGGATCATCAGGTAAATGCTTCAAAGCAAATTCCCTTTGACATGTATATCTTGGATCAATTTTACGTAAAACTCCATGTGACCAAATCTAGTCATGACCTTGCCATTATTAAGTGTTTTCCATACATAATCCCTCAGCTGCTCTGTACTTAATTTGCTTCCTTCTTGCTCCATAATAGACTTGATCCACAATAAGACTTCTTGATTAGCCAAACCATGGAGTGGGCCAGCTAAACCATAAAGGGAAGCAACAAAAGAAAGATAAGGGTCAGAAAGTGCACTTGCGACTAGGTAAGCAGTATGTGCACTCACGTTTCCACCTTCATGGTCTGTATGAATGGTAACATATAACCTCATGAGCTCCAACATTTAAGGATCGTCAAAACCTAACATGTGAGAGAAATTGCCTCGTAATCTAGAGACTCATCAGCTGATATAGTACTTCCATTCTTGTATATCCTTATATAGATATAAGAAGCAACAACAGGAAGTCTTGCAATCAAATTGATAGAATCTTCATAAGTAGGCTCCCAGAACTTTGTGTTAGGCATTCCTTTCTCATATGCCTTCTGGAATTCACTCTAAGTCTGAAGTGCCATCACCCCGGTGGTAAATTGAGTCATTGGATGAGAATCGACAGGGAGAGCATCAATAGCTTTGTATACATAATCTAGAACTTTAGAGCGATTACACAATTCACTTGACAATGCATCAACTTGCTCTTTGGATGGGACCTTCCCTGTCAAAATAATCCACAGCCTCTAAATGTCCTATTTCCATCGAGAACATCATTCCAACTGTCAAATTACAGGTTGCCCTTTGTGTTGGTGTCTATATAGAGTTGTTTACCATTGTCCGTAAATACTGAAATTGATCGTGTAACATGATTATGTGTTCTGCATACAAACAAAGTTTCAGTTACAAGACTAATATGTGAGAGGCATGTGTCAATTGTGTGAGAAATGTGTTCATCGCTAACAAGACTAATAGTATCAAAAATTTATATTCAGATGGGATAGGAACTTGAATGCGAGCCTATTATAGAGTCAAGAATTTGTGATCTTCATATGCAGGGGTGACTGGTTCCTTAGATCTGCAAGATTGCTCATGAGGAGGATAGTTGGCATGCTAATTTTTGTTATTCAAGAAAGTCGTGTCTATTTGCTAATTTATGTTGTCTTAGAAGTAGCTCAATCCTCACTCTCATACCCTGGTATCTATAATAAAAAATTAAAAGGCATCAATAACAAAGTCCAAAACAAGGCACTTAAACTAAAAATGTCAATTCAATGATAGAACTTACTCAGAAGACCATAAATGGCCAATAATAATAGCAACCGACTGCAAGTTCAACAACTTAGACATCAGATATCACATAAATTGATAGAAATAAAAAAAAAATGATATGATAAAAGGATAGAAAACTAGTATCAACAAGTCTCAAACCTAAAGTATATAAAGCCTCGCTTCCAACTTGTGATTATAACGCTCATCATCATCCATTTAAAGGAAAGAATAGCAAAAGGTATAATTAAATAATTACTAATGGTGGCCGGGAAAGTATGGATAAGGAAAGACCTCAAGATCATCCAAATTAAGCCTATCAAGACGGTCTGCTTCTGCTTTCACTCTGTTAGAATACCTGGAATAGAATACTAGCAAGAACTTACATGGTGCGTAAAAACCCAACACTTTATTTCTCATTCTGGTTTTATAGGGTATCTAGGCAATGGAGTTAGCTAGTTGTCATCAACTCGGTTTCTTAACTAGTCCTTTTTAGGTTCCATGCCAGATTATACTGGAATAGAATGCTGGCACCCAATTTCGAATCTTATGGTATGGTGTTTTATATAATATCCAACAGAATCAAGTCAGTCTCAGGAGAAAATGATAATATGATAATGGGTCTATATAATTGATTTATTAAAATTTAGTATACACTATCCAACCTTCCTGCTCTTTGTTAAAGGTGTCCCACCTGAAACCAAAATTTAAGCTGGTAAATGAAATTGTTCAAAGTTGAAACCATTTTGAAAAGCCAACTTCAAACCACATAGGACTTGATCCTTACACATTATCAACATCAACTACAACCATGGAGTTAGATTCAAGGATAACTCTCGAGTGACCATTCATCTAGGCCAACTTTGAGCTAGACAACATTTTATAGCTCAGCTTTTTAGGCTACGACATGATCTCATGTCTTTAGCAAAAACATTGTTTCAAACACCACAAGACTATCAAATGAACAACCCCCAGGCTCCACGAATAGCCCTTCTGGAACTCTCATAGACCACCCACATCGAGTTGAACCATCCATTCAATACCAAACTACCAATTAATTAAATCTTCAAAGAACCTCAGTTTCATTTGTCCCATGGTTACCCAATCTCTGATGATATTGATAGCACATGCCTTAATGCTTATGGATGCAAGTCGGTTAACATCAATTTTACTCTTATTCAAGATCTTATCATTGTGGCCCTTTCAAGTATCTAAGTAGCAACACTGCACGTAATCTTTAGATTCTAATCTCTCAACATAATATTCTAGGTTCACCTTCATCGAATCAGCATAATCCAAGTTGAGAACAAAAACTAACCCTTAGTAGAAATGATCACATGGGCTATACCTTCAAACCACCCCATTTTTTTTGCAATCTCTTCAAATTGGAAGAACATATTCATCATGGCTCCTGCATCTTTCACATTTCATAATATGTCATAATGCTTCTGCCTATTTCATGGAAGTCCATTGTGGACCACCATGATCCACTAGACATCAATGCGGTCATATGATCCAGTTTTTGATACATATTTCAATGATGAAGCTTTATTTGGTAGACAGCTGCGTCTATTAAAAATATACGGAAACCATTTTTTGCAGTTTTCAAAAGTGTTGTGTCTCCCTTAAAATAGAGAAAAATGACACACTGGAGCATTTAAAAATTGAGTGATGGGGAATGAATTCCCTAAAAGTCAAAATTCAATAATTATCATTTGCCTAGACATATACCTAGGGTCCTTGAGGTTGACATCTATAAGACGACTAAAACATAATAGTCACGACAATTGCAACTAATTGCCTAATTAATAACCAAATGAAAGTTGATTATACTAACAAAACATGGACTTGCAAATAAGTCACTGGAAATCGACGAAGTCCCTGAAATAGAGAAATCAACAAAAAACTGATGGAAAACCCTAATCTAAGTTGATTGAATGACTCAACCCTGATGACTAATTGGATCATAGGATATCCTCCATCCTTGAGCTTATAATATGATAAGGATTTAAACAACTACATAAGGCCAGTGCAAAGCAAGCCATAATTTTTTGTCCAACTATTCATGAATGATCATTGATCATGCACTTTAGTATAATTTTACCTTGATCAATATATATATATATATATATATATATATGTTGACATTGTCACTGACTTTGTTGTTTTAATAGGCTGTGAGGGCATGCAAGAGTAAAAATAGAGTAAATAATCAGCACCTAGCCACCTACTTTTTTATTCTAAGGAATGCAGTTGTGAATAATAACCAAAAGAATCGAATCAACCACCTTTACCTATTACTGCAAGTTTGATGGTTGGGAATACCTCTCATGAGATAGTGATAAAAAAAATTAAATACATACCTGATTTTTTCCTTATTATGTTTATCATGTTCCCATTAGTATACTACCTAAAGATACTTTAACTTACATATTCATGCCACATTCTAAGGTATCATTTTATTTTCTTAATTGGTTGAGTCCAAACTTTTTACGTAAAGATCTGTCTGATTAATGGCATCTCCATTCTCCACAATGCCTTCTAATGTGTCATCTTTATTTTTATAAAACATATGATTTGAAGTTTATACCTAAAGATCAATGAGTGATGGACAATAATGGGTCTCCAAGGTTCCCTAGACACAGCTACAAAACAGGCACTATCAAGTTTGTGGGAAAGATTCCTCATAGGTTAAAACAAGAAGAAATGCTTCTGAATGAACAATAGGGAAAAAATACAAATGTACTTCGATTGTTGTTTAGCAATCATTTATTAGATGGCCTCCAATACTTGATAACAATATGCGAAAACTAAATCTACATAGTTTTTAGTAGAAAACCCATACTAGCAGAAAAATTATCAGTCACAAGCCAAATCTTGTTTAATCCAAATGCAATTAGTGTTTTTGCAACAACTTTTGTAGTATCAATATACATTTATAGAACATAAAAAGGCATATAGAATTATCGTACCATAACCTCGACAAAAGATCTATAAAATGAGATAAATCTGAAGTAATTAACCAATTCTAGCTTCAAACAAACCTGAAGATCTGGAGCAATTGTTTGAACAACATGTAATAGAAATCAAGCAAGGCCTCAGTAGAATTGTTTGAACAACCTACAACAGAAATCAATAAACACCCAAAAGACAGGAATAATGCAAGAGCTGACCAAATGACCTATGTCAAGCTAGTAGCGGAGTACTGCTTCAATCCCACCAAAGCCTTAGCCCTCACCAGAATTGGTAGTCCTCTTACGACCAACTTGTCCATCTCCTCCAGCTCCTCATTGGTGTCAGAGTCTCAAAGATTCTCTTAGTCAGATACCTAAATCCCTAGCCAGTTTTCTAACCATTATTTGGATGATTTCAATGCACACAACAAAGAATTCTAAAGTTGACTAACCCATGAGGACCATGATAGAGGTTGTAGTCTACATGGATGAGGAGAATCAAGCCATGATAGAATATCATCATACCTAATGCCTACTACTTTAGAGAGATATCAAATACTCCATCAAGCTTAGACTTTAGTTCAGAATCCAATCAGAAAAAATAAGAAACTCATCAACATTGTTAGGGTTAGATGTTACAGAGGACCTACCGAGGAACTTGGAGTGTCAAATATCAATTTGAATAAAGATTTCTTAGTCAATGTAATTAATAGAAAACACATTACTACTTATTTTTAATTGGTTTAATCTTGGGTCACATGATTGTCCTTGAAGTTTGGATTAATGGTTATCAAGTATCAAGGTTCCCTCTTTGAATTTTAGTAGTACATCATCCGATGAATATCCCACCTCTTCTCATGAATCCAAGAGAGGGTCCTTATCCCCTACCTCACTATTCCTTCCTACATGTGGGGGAAACAACCATTGCAACTTTATCTCTCTCCCCAACACACATTGCTTGGTCTCACTACACATTATCTTGCCTTATGCATTCTTAGCCTCCAATTGAAGACAAGAATCCACCAGATCATCTCCTCATTCACTGTAAATTCTATTGTTGTGCCCCTCATCTTCCCCTACTCTCCTCTTCCATACCCTAATCATACCCTTCAAAACTTCCATCACCCAATGTATGCATAAATATAGTTAGTTTTTTTAAATAAGTCTATCAGTGAACTAACAACAGAGTATCCACATAAATAAAGTCTGACTTCTTTAGATAAGCCCATCCCTATTCACGTTTATGATGTAGAAGTGTGCAACTAGACATCATCATCTGTGATGTAGACATTAGGTGGTGAGATGTGTTAACCATAAGTACACATAAGTAGAGAAAAGATTTAATATAGTATCATGTGGGCCTCTGGCCCACATATGAGATATTAATATCATAAGAACCGATACTACACTTAATCTTAGCCAAAAGGCTAAAAAAAGTATTAAGTAGAGCAAAGATGAAATATGGTTTTATATAAAAAATATCATAAACATGACAAAATGACAGAGAACTTACTGTTGCATCATGATTATGTATCAATGCTGAAAGAGCATCTACAAGTTCTCCCAAATTATGAGGAGGAATATTCGTAGCCATCCCAACCTGATCCATTACAGTAAAAAGGAACCACCAAGAATAAACTTATCTAGACATTAAGTTGAAAAATATAGCACCATTCTACAAGATAGAACTCATACAGAAATCCCTGAAGAGCCATTCAACAACAGTGTTGGAAGACGTGCAGGCAAAAGAGATGGTTCTTTTTGTGAATTATCAAAGTTGGGGACAAACTCAACCTGAAAGAAATTGTCAATACTGGAATAATAAAAGATGTTGGCTAAATTGGACATTGTTATAATCCCTTTGTTTTGATAATGATAAACATTTCATTCTTGTGGATCTAACGTGCTACTTGAGTGTTGCAGGAATAAGGTGGATGGCAAATACTTGGAAGATCTATATGCTAAAATTGCTTTAAGTCATGAATGTAATCAAATGTAAAAACTTATACAAGTATATAATGTACAAGTACTTAGATATCATGTAAATCAAGCGTTAGATCTTCCCTAGCCAATCAAAACACTTAGATAGGTCATCCCCTACAATAGTATCACAAATGCACACTCATACACACTTATTAATTGATTTAAAAACATTGAAACAGGGTTAATCTCGGTCGACAAAATTCTCGACCGAGACACTCTCGGTCGACAAACTCTTCGACTGAGAATGACCCAGGTAGCTGTTAGACACATCAGACAAGGTAGTTGGCAGTTGGAGAAGAACATTATATACATTTTCTCCAGACAGTCCCTCGGTCGACAAGTCCTCGATCGAGAAGGACTCTCGGTCGACAAGTCTTCGACCGAGAAGAGTTCTGTCTGCAATTTTCAGAGTTAATTAACTAGCCATTTCTAAGGCAACTAATGTATACCTAATGGCTAGTTAAGCACTTAGAACCCCTAGAAAGCGTCTAGAATGTCCTTATGCACTTGTAGGCCATTCCTATAAATAGGACAAGCCTTAGGACACCCTAATATACACTTGTGCAATACTTGAGCTTACATACTTGCAATTGGCAATCTATTTTGAGAAATTAAGCAAAACTAGTACTTGCTACTCATTTCCCTTACTCCAAATTCATGTCCTATAGGCTAGCATCTCCTATCCACTAAACATACACTTCCATACTCATTGGTTAGGAGATCAATACGCTTGATATAGGAAATCAAGCCTTGTGCTTCAAGTGGTAATTGTAATTTCCATTTTCCTTCTTGTTCTTTCTTATTCTTTGTACTCTCCTTGCTACTCCTAGGGTTGGAGGCTATGGATTGGAGAGAGTTTGATCTTATTGGTGAAGAAGGAGATCTTTGGACTACTTCTATAAGGCTGTCTCAATGGGAAGCTACTTCAAGAGGAAGGCTACTTCAAGGGGGAGCTTGAAGTTACTTCAAGGTTGGTGAGACTACTTCAAGGTGAAGGCTATCCAAAGGGTGTAGAAAGTATTGTAATTTTATGTAATATCCTTGCGAGGTAATAAAATTTAATACTTTCAAAATCCCAGTTGGGTAAGCAACCGGGTAGTGGATTGACTGCCTTAGTATTTGCTAAGGTTGGAATCACTCTAAACACCTTGTCTCCTTCTTATTACTTCAATTGTGGTTATTTGAGTTAAATATTTTAAAATAATCATAAAACCCTATTCACCCCCCCTCTAGTGGTTTTTCAAAAGAGTTTTCATCTTGATAGTTAGAAAATGGAATATAGGGATTATGATGCACCACTTTGAGGATATCCAACTACCATATACTCTCCCAACCTTCTTCTTATTCGATCCACAAACTAAAGGATGATCTCCATCATACACCAATGAGAACGTAGCTACTACACAAACTAAAGGATGATGACATTCACAAAGAATCCCTTAGGTCATTAGGAACTCTATAAAGTGTGTCAAGAATTAGAGTTTCTAGTTTTTCCATATTAAGGTTGCTCAATCATGGTTTTGGAATGGTCTAATAAAACATAAGATGTCATATGTATTTATATTAGACACCTACATTTGTTGTATCAATGAAGCTTTAGATGGCATCATATACTACACTCAAGAAGAAATCGATGAGTGAATACCCATATCATATTCGTGACTAAAGTCTATTATATATCTCTTGACCTTTGTATTTTAGTGTATGATTGATAACAACCATTCGAGAAATATTCCCATCCCTCAATTATTCTATTCAACTCCAATATGTGACTATGGTGCACTTTTAAATCTTATCGGTTTGTCACCAAAATCCTTATTTAGGTGAATTCATAGGACATAACTTCTATTATTGGTTGACCTTAAATTGGAACTCTCAAACTAGAAGTAATACATATTCAAAAACTATCCTATGTGTGACCTTGAGTCCCTTTCTTTGTGAGTATCATTCGAATCAATAACTCTCCATAACTAGACACAAGAGTTTCAAGGTCATCTTTAAATAATAGAGCATGTACCCTAAGGCAAACTAGTAGAGTAATATGTAGACATAGGCACCAAGAGAATTGATTATTTAAGTACATTTTTCTAGGATTTTGGAGAAGTTGTTCATAAAGTGAGAATGCCCAATTTTTTGTATTGTATAGTGTAAAGGGGATGTTTAATTATAGAAATGGGACACGAAAGGAGTCCCTCCTACTAACCTAGAAGATTCATTATAGTGGAGGACACCCTAGATTTTATAAGTTTGGTGCCTTTATTCTGTAATAGGGCATTATGGATTGCCTCTTAATCCATTCCAATGCTTCTTCAAGCATACATAGTGTGGGCTCTGATCTCCAAACCATGACATAAACACGATTAAAACTTAGCGGAAGCGAATCGGTAATCAGCGGAAGACAAAAATCACGGGAAATTAAAACTTTTCATGACAAGAGCTTGAATCCATAAAAAGCTTCTTTCATAAAGTGAGGTGAACTGTTTACATCTCAGGATAATTACTTCTTGAGTAATTATATACATCAAGATACAAAATCTCAAGATCACTATACAAAAGACTCCAAGACCTGAGTACAGAGGACACATAGGACTGACTCTAACTACACCATATGGCAGGACAATCTCCACCTGAGATTACTGCTGCCCCTGATGTTGCTACTGAGATTGATCACCTGTAGGCTGGTTCCTTCGTCTCCGATGTCCACCTAAAAAGTTGAAGCCTACAGGGTGAGACAATTATACATAATTGTCCCAGCGAGAGTTATAACTCTTCGCCAGAAGCTTTATTATAACATCAAAGAATATTTTAAGCAGTAAAGCCTTCAAAGTATTCTATAACAGTTGCAGGTATAACAAGATCTCTATAATTTAGGAGATATGGAGAATATAAACATTATTGCAATGTAACATCAATCAACTAACTTGGAGTCATCTCTAACAAGTTATACTACATGGTTGATTATGTTTTACAAACAACATTATGCCCTGTGGAGATGAGGCTTACCACTCATACTCCAACTGATCGCTGAGAAGTCACATCAGTATCATACATAGGTCATTAAGAGAGCCGGATTCTCATGACCTTCACCTTCCTCAGTCAGTAAGAGGATCACTTGTAGGACATCTCGTGTCTCTATTACTTTAGCTCACCAGGGTATACTGGTCCTTCGCTATTCTAGAGTCACAGTGGCATTCTGTACTCTCTTCGTCATCAGGAGGTTTCATGTTTACCTACCACTGATACGGATATCTGTGCTTTCTTCATCATCAGGAGGTTTCATGTTTACCTACCACTGATACGATATGGAAATATAGTGAAGGATGGATGGATTACACATCTACATCACTTTACTACACTAGGATGTAAGGTTCTACACATCCATGTACCCCACATACTCAAAAGTATGTGCTCCAGGAGTTCCCTGAGGAAAACCTGTTTCACCATCACTTAATTTCTGACAATGATGGATCTATGATCAGGGCTCTACATTATACTTGATTAGTTAGGTACATTCAGTATTCTTTAACAGCATACATTGTTCTTCAAACAATAACAGTAGCATAGCAGCTATAAAAGAAGAATACTAAATGTAACAGGCCTAACTCATATCAATCATCATTTCTCATTATCCTCATCACAAGTCATCTCTAAGGCATGACCTTGATGGTATTCATGGCTCTCATAGCCCATTATCAGCATATGATGCCACTGGCAAGGCATCAGATTACTTTACTTATTCATAAGGCTAACAACATGCCTTTAATGAATATAACATCAACATCCATACCTGGATATGATTACCTTCATATCAGAACCTGCATGGTTAATACATCTGATAAAGGTAATACAACAATAAGGAATGTACTTCCTACTCTTGTCATAAGAGTTAAATCTCTAATTCACATCAAATAGAGTTTAATACTCAAAAGCATGCCATTTCCCTTGAGTTAGGGTTTACTATTCACATTACATGTCATTACCCTTGAATTAGGGTTTACTATTCACATTACATGTCATCACCCTTGAATTAGGGTTTACTATTCACATCAAGGTGAATTAAACTCATAACATCATCATGTATGAGTAACATCTTCATTGATGCTCTTGGATTAGTTAAAGGTTCATCATTTATCATAATTAGGGTTTCTATGATCTCACACAGGTGGATGATACCCTAATTATGCTCATTCCTGTGCATTAGAGATGCTTCAATTGAGTTTCCACTTAAAAAGGGTACTTTTTCTCTCTAGAAGTACTTTCTCTCTCTAGAAGTACTTTCTCTCTCATCATAAGGTTAGGTGATGTTAACATCACCCTAGATCAGGTCGGATTAAGTCATCATAGGCTAACATGGCTAAAACATCATCATCATGTGATTAGGGTTTGAATTGAGCAAGATATAACTCAATTGGCCCTTCAGGGGTATTTTGGTAATTCACCCCATTGATCATCATCATGGTCCCAACCTTAGTCAATTAACCCCCTAATATCCCAGGTTGTCATTAGGGTTCGATTAGGGCAACATTGGACCATTTTTATCATCAATTGATTGAATGAAGTCAACGCTAAATCACATTGATTGATTTCGATTATCAACCTTCAATCGAATTGAGATCGTTTGAAAGTGTTGACCGTTTGCCCACTTTGACTTTCCAAGACCGCGAGCCCTCTTCTATCTTCAAGACCGCGAGCCTCCTTAGGCTTCAAGACCGTGAGCCTCTTCAAGTGGTTCAAGACCGCGAAGCCCTTCAAGTGGTTCAAGACCGCGAAGATCGAATTGAAGTTGAGACCGCGAAGAGATGTTGACCGTTTGCCCACTTTGACCTCAGGACCGTGAGTCCCCTCGCGGTCTTGAGACCGTGAGCCCCCTCACGACCTTGAGACCACGAGACCTCTCACGACCTTGAGACCGCGAGCCTCCTCACGACCTTGAGACTGCGAGCTCACATGGTCTCAACCGCTTGGACCATCAACAAGATTCAAAGATACAACCAATAATGTCAACTCATGTTGAAGCCCTCAAAAGGTTGCCATGTTGACCACTTATGGATTGGGTTAACTTAGATTATGCTTGACCACTTGGTCATTCAATTGACCCTTAATGGTTGACCAATTAGGGTTGAATTCGATTTAATTAGGGTCTATCAATGTTCACCCATCAACACTCAACAATGTGCATCAACACAAGGTTGAACCCTTCAATTGGGCTCCAATTGGGCCCAAACTTGGCCCAAACGGTCTTGAGGTCATGTGGGTGGACCCCACATGGTCTTGAGACCGTTTGCCCAAGATTTCATTAAAATATAAGGTGATTTGATAGAGATTGAACCATGATTGGGTCACCAAATCAGTATTTTAACCAATTGATAACTTATTTGCAATTGGGTCCTCAATTGGTCGAAATACTTAACCCTAGACCTTCAAACGGTCTTGGGTGATTGTCCTCTCGGTCTTGAGACCGTTTGGATGAGTTCCAAACGGTCTTAAGACCGTTTGCTCATCAAATTTTGGATTCTAGTGCAAATTCATCAAGGTCTGACCCATTGAGTTGATGATCATGTCAATATTTTATTGCAATGTAATTTGGTGTAATTGTACCTTCAATTGGTCAACTAATCTTGACCCCAGACCTCCAAACGGTCATGGTTGATTGCCCTCACGGTCTTGAGACCGTTTGGGTGACCCCTAAACGGTCTTGAGACCGTTTAGGTCAATCCACCCTAAAAACCCTAATTAGGTCACCATAATTTCAGTACTGATTTCATCTTGGGTTAGCCCTAGTATTCACCCTTCAATTCTTAGCCCGTTTGGAATTAGACCATCCAACTTGGTGAGTTGTTAATTAACATTATTTTGAACAGTAATCTCATACGGTCAACGCTTAGTCAACGAACTTACACGGTCTTGAGACCGTTTGCCCAAAAAGGCAATTGCAGACCGTTTGAAAATCAGGAATAAATTCAGATAAAGTTGTTACTTAAAAAGGTCATATATCCCGATTCCTTTGGAGTTAGCCTCCCAAATTTTGAGGGTAATTATACTATATAATTAGGAACAGATTTATTATACGGTCCACGCTCGGTCAACGGGGACAAACGGTCTTGGAGACCGTTTGCCCTGTCGCGGTCTCGAGACCGTTTGCTCACCTCGCGGTCTTGAGACCGAGAGAGCAAACTTTTGAGACCGTTTAAGGACGTGAAAAGCGGTGGGTTTTTCTTGGAATTCACGCCTTCATCTCCTAGATTAAGAACAGTACGAATATCCCATGGATTTGCTTGCAAAATAGCAGGGAAAAGTAGGGAAACACTAAGAGCTATCATCAAAATGCATATAAAGATGCACATAGTAAAGCATGGGTTTAGAGTTATAAAACCCGCCTAAAGCTTGCTCCTTGAGCTCCAAGCTTTCAATCTCCAAGCTCTAATGGCGTACTTGAGTTCCCACAGGTTGGCCAAGGTGAAAACTCCAAGGAAGGTCAAGGAAAGATGGCTAGAAAGATAGGATTTCGAGAGTTAGCCATGAAGCTGACCTTGAATTCGAGTTCTAACCATGGAATTAGGCAAGAAGAGGGGTTTAAACCTACCTTGCACCCCTTGGTCGTCCTCCTTAGCTCCAAGGCAGTCCTTGGTCGTCTTTGGTGAAATGAAACAGTAAGGGAACGAAGGGTAAGTTCCCTTGCAACTAAGGGAAGGAGAGCTTATATACATGGGGTAGGATTTTCAACATTAGTTCATAAGTTGTCCATAATTTCAACTAGGTCCCTCCTTCTTTACTTGATCGTCCCTTCCTATTTATTCTAAGGACAAACCTTCTCTTAAGGTCTTAGGAAAAGTAGGTAAAGTAGAGCAAGCTAATAATGAGGTACATGCATAAAGAGATATTACACATATACCCTGATTATTCAATCATAAGGCATATTTCATAACTTGATAACTCAATTGAGGTGACTTCCTCATCATTTCTTCTCTAAATGATGGCAAGAGTCTAAAAAGATACTTTAGATGACATATTTTACAAATTGCATCCCTTAATTTGGGTAAATTGCATTTTACCCCAAATTAGGGTTTCAAGCACTGGGATTGCTTCCACAGCTGCACCTTGGTGCCCTAGCTTGGGAAATCCCTCAAACTTTACCAAAAAGATTCTAATGATGTCTCATAATTAGAGGAACATCTCAACATGTGCAAATTGCAAGCTAACCCTTTTAACTGGGTAAATTGCACATAGGTCCCTGTATATCAAAACAATGCTATAACTTTAAATAAAAAGGAGCAAATACTGAAATATACATTTCTGAGAAACTTAATTACATGCTCAGAGTTAATCACAAAGATTTAATTACATATTTAGGCAAAACACCTAGGGTTGACTCATAACCCAGGTCAGGGATGTTACAAATTATCCACCCCTTACAAGGATTTCGTCCCCGAAATCGATAAAACATACTACGAGAAAAGGGCAGGATACTTCCTTCTCATCTCATCCTCTAACTCCAAAGTGGCTTCTTCAATACCACGATGGTTCCAGAGGACTTTCACAAGACTTATATCTTTCTTCTTTAACTTTTTAATTCGTTTATCAAGGATTGACACTGGTCCCTCCTCATAGGATATGTCATCATTCAATTCTACCTCCATAGGTTGTAGAACTGACTCGGTGTCTGGGTGACATTTCTTCAACATAGAAATGTGAAACACAGGATGTAACCTCTGTAATTCTGGGGGAAGCTCTAGTTTATATGCTACCTTTCCAATCCATTCAATGATTGGATAAGGCCCCATATATCTAGGAGCTAACTTCCCTTTCCTTCCAAAACGAAGGACCCCTTTCCAAGGTGAGACTTTAAGATACACTCTGTCTCCAACCTGGAACTCTAAGGGTCTACGACGTTTGTCAGCATAAGATTTCTGCCTATCCTGAGCAGTCTTAATCTTATGTTGTATTACTTTGATCTTTTCTGTGGTTTGCTGCACCAGGTCAGGACCTAACAACTGGTGCTCACCAGTCTCAAACTAACACAAGGGTGATCTACAACGTCTACCATATAAGGCTTCATAAGGTGCCATATCAATACTATGCTGATAGCTATTGTTATAGGCAAACTCTATCAAGCTTAGGTGTAGATCCCAACTTCCGGTGAACTGGAGAACACATGCTCGCAACAGGTCTTCTAAGGTTTGTATGGTCCTTTCTGACTGTCCATCGGTCTGGGGATGAAAGGCCGTACTAAACCTCAGCTTAGTGCCTAAGGCTTTGCGCAACTGTTCCCAAAAATGACTGGTAAACTGAGGACCTCTGTCAGAAACTATTGTGACAGGAACTCCGTGCAAACGCACTATCTCTTGAACATACAACTCTGATAACCTTTCAGCAGAATAGGTTGTTTTGACAGGTAAGAAATGTGCTGTCTTAGTCAACCTATCAACAATTACCCAAATGGAATCATGTCCTTTGCTTGTCCTGGGTAGGCCAACAACAAAGTCCATGGTCACATGGTCCCACTTCCATTGTGATATGGGTAAAGGTTGCATTGTTCCTGCAGGCTTCTGGTGTTCAGCTTTAACTTGCTGACACACGGGACACCTCAGAACAAACTCTGCAATGTCCTTTTTCATCCCAGGCCACCAATACAGATCCTTCAAATTCCGATACATCTTGGTGCTCCCTGGATGCATAGCATACATGGAAGAATGGGCTTCTTCCAGGACTAACTTTCTCAAGTTGTCCACATCTGGCACTATCATCCTTCCATTATAACAAGCTACTTGATCTTCCGAGTCATGAAACCTGTCTTGCTTCTCATTTCCATATTCAGATCTTATATGGTTAACTACAGCATCACCTAGCTGTGCCTCTTTAATCTGCTCTCTTAGAGTAGGTTTAATATGCATCTCAGCTAACAAACATGTTAACAATGACACCTTCAACTGTACATTGTCTTGCCTTAAAGAGATAAGCATATCTCTTCTAGAGCATACTAAAGAGTTTAGTTGTGCTCTATTCATGGTTGATGTTGCTGATTTCCTACTCAAGGCATCTGCAACGACATTGGCATTGCCTTGATGATAATCAATTGTACAGTCGTAGTCCTTGATTAATTCCATCTAGCGACGTTGCCTCATGTTGAGCTCATGCTGAGAGAAGATATACTTAAGGTTTTTATGGTCTGTGAAAATCTGGAATGTCTCTCCGTAGAGATAATGTCTCCAGAGCTTCAAAGCATGAACCACAACAGCTAACTCTAGATCGTGTGTTGGATAATTCTCCTCGTGTTTCTTAAGCTGTCGGGAAGCAAAAGAAATCACTTGTTTATCCTGCATCAACACACATCCAAGTCCATTCTTGGAAGCATCACTGGAAAACTATATACCCTTTTCCTTGTTCAGGTAGCACTAGCACAGGTGCACTTGTCAACCTCTCCTTCAACAACTGGAAAGATTGTTGACACTTATCACTCCAAGAAAAAGGAACATCTTTCCAGGTCAAATTGGTCAAAGGTAGGGCTATAGAACTAAAGTTCTTAATGAACCTTCGATAATAGCCAGCTAACCCCAAGAAACTTCGAATCTCCGTCGGTGTCTTCGGTTGTTCCCATTGTAGAACAGATTCTACCTTTGTAGGGTCAACACGAATTCTCGAGGCGGATATCACATGTCCAAGAAAAGATACCTCCGGCAGCCAGAACTCACACTTGCTAAACTTGGCATACAGCTTATGTTCTCTTAGCAAAGTCAAAGCTTGGCGAAGATGCTGCTCATGCTGCTGGGCATCCTTACTATAAATCAGTATGTCATCTATGAAGACGACAACACACTGATCAAGAAAAGGTCGAAAAACTCTATTCATGAGTTCCATGAATGCAGCTGGTGCATTGGTTAGTCCAAACGACATAACCGTGAACTCATAGTGACCATATCTTGTCCTAAAGGCAGACTTGGATATGTCACTATCCTTAATACGGAGTTGATAATATCCAGACCTCAAGTCTATTTTTGAAAAGACGGTTGCACCACGCAACTGGTCAAAGAGATCATCAATCCTCGGCAGAGGGTACTTATTCTTTATTGTTACTTTATTGAGTTGTCTGTAGTCGATGCACAACCGCATTGACCCATCTTTCTTTTTAACAAACAAGACCGGAGCACCCCAAGGTGAAGTACTCGGTCGGATAAAACCTCTCTCAAGTAACTCTTGAAGCTGTTTCTTGAGTTCTTCCATCTCGGCAGGCGCCATTCTATACGGAGTCTGAGCTATGGGTTTCGTATCTGGGATCAGATTGATTTCAAAATCAATCTCCCGAGGTGGTGGTATACCAGGAAGTTCTTCAAGAAATACATCTTCGAATTCCCTGACTATAGGAACTTCAGCAGGATTGAAACTTTCCTTGGTAACATCTACCACATGGGCTAAGAATGCATAACATCCTTGCCTCAACAGCTTATCAGCAACCATAGATGATACAAGACAGGTGGGCAGAATCTTTATTTCTCCTTGAAAGATCTATGTGTTGCTTTCATCAGCAAACACAACCAACTTGGACTCACAATCCAAGACAACTCTATACCTTTCTAAGGTATCCATCCCGAGGATTATATCAAATCCCTACATATCAAGTGGTATAAGATTCACTTGAATGCGATGGTCAGAAAAGAAGAGGATGCAGGGAGAACATACCTCCTGCAAAACGGCAGACCCACTTATCGGAGTCTCTAACAACAAACTATCTGTCCTATGACTAACAGTCATATTGCAGTTACGAATCACTTCACGAGTGATGAAAGAGTGCGTAGCACCCGGATCAATCAGAACGGATACAATACACGATGTAGACATATCAGAATATAAAAGTTTCATCTGACCTGCCACTACCCGTGGATTGACCACTGCCTCAGGTGGGTTCATAGCATAGAACCTCACAGTCGCCTGGTGTTGAGGTGGTGCTGATGATCCAGCTCGAGACGCTTGTCCACGTCCTCGAGCTGCTCCTTGATGTTGTCTATTCTGAGATCCCTGTTGATTCTGTCTCGAGGGTTGTTGTGTCACACCGACAGGCCTAGAACGGCAATCCTTCATCAAGTGTCCCACCTTACCACAGTTGTAGCAACTCCTCCTGTTGCTGTGGTCTGGGTGGTCCAGTAACTGACACTGATGCAGAACTGTGCGTCCCTTGAAGCAGTTGACTCCGTCCTCTACCTCTGCTTGGTGTCCATTGAGTTTGAAAACTCGATCTGGGTGGTGGAGGGTTAGGTGCAGAGAATCTAGGTCTCTTGGAATCCCTAGATGAAGAACCATGGAACTGTGGATATCTTTTATGGGTTTGTCTTTTCTCAACCACAGATCTCTCTATCCTTCGGATTGACTCAACGAAGGTAGAGAATCTCTCTCTGTTTTCTAAGGCACACAGGGGTTGACATATCAGAATTCAAACCCTTTTCGAATCTTCTGATTCTTTCTTCGTCCGTAGCAGCCATGTGCGGACAGAACCGCAACAACTCCATGAAATTAGCTTCATACTCACTAATGTTCATCATACCCTGCCTTAGTTTCTCAAACTGAGAGATCTTCTCATCTAGGAAGGTCTTTGGAAAATATCTATTGATAAATTCCCGACGAAACTCTTCCCATGAGAACTCTACTCCAGGTCTCTTCTGCTCTTCCATGTTCCACCAGTGACCAGCACTGCCTTTGAGAAGATAGACAACATGTCTAACCATCTCAGCTTCCGGAATCATAAGAATCCTGAAAGCCTTCTCCAACTCTGTCAACCATAAGTCAGCATCTGTAGGGTCGGCAGTTCCGAAGTACTCGGTAGCTCCGACACGACGAAGTCGTTCGAATGTCTTACCGATACCTTGTGCTTCAGGCTGGACAGGTGCCGTAGGTGCAGGAATGGGCATCCTATCAGTTATATGTGTCATGGCAGTCATGAACTGCCAGAACATCGTCTGTACAGCTGGATTACTCATGTCAGCTGGGTCAAACTGGGGTGGCTCTCTTGGTGACTCAGGTGCATGTTGTTCTATCCTTGGTACCCTTGCACCACCTCGAGGTGCACTAGCACTACTCTCTGCCACGTACTCATCATGATGTTCTGACATCCTTAGGTATCTTCTTCTCCTGAGGAGCAGAAGATTCTATTAGATAAGGAAGGAGTACTAAAGGTAGACTCGACAACCTAAGTCCTATGCATCTGTAGACTCAACTGACCTAGAGCTCTGATACCACTAATTGTGGGCTCTAATCTCCAAACCATGCCATAAACACGATTAAAACTTAGCGGAAGCGAATCGGTAATCAGCGGAAGACAAAAATCATGGGAAATTAAAACTTTTCGTGACAAGAGCTTGAATCCATAAAAAGCTTCTTTCATAAAGTGAGGTGAACTGTTTACATCTCAGGATAATTACTTCTTGAGTAGTTATATACATCAAGATACAAAATCTCAAGATCACTATACAAAAGACTCCAAGACCTGAGAGTACAGAGGACACATAGGACTGACTCTAACTACACCATATGGCAGGACAATCCCCACCTGAGATTACTACTGCCCCTGATGCTGCTGCTGAGATTGATCACCTGTAGGCTGGTTCCTTCGTCTCCGACGTCCACCTAAAAAGTTGAAGCCTACGGGGTGAGACGATTATACATAATTGTCCCAGCGAGAGTTATAACTCTTTTCCAGAAGCTTTATTTTAACATCAAAGAATATTTTAACCAGTAAAGCCTTCAAAGTATTCTATAACAGTTGCAGGTATAACAAGATCTCTATAATTTAGGAGATATGGAGAATATAAACATTATTGCAATGTAACATCAATCAACTAACTTGGAGTCATCTCTAACAAGTTATACTACATGGTTGATTATGTTTTACAAACAACATTATGCCCTGTGGAGATGAGGCTTACCACTCATACTCCAACTGATCGCTGAGAAGTCACATCAGTATCATACATAGGTCATTAAGAGAGTCGGATTCTCATGACCTTCACCTTCCTCAGTCAGTAAGAGGATCACTTGTAGGACATCTCGTGTCTCTATTACTTTAGCTCACCAGGGTAAACTGGTCCTTCGCTATTCTAGAGTCACAGTGGCGTTCTGTACTCTCTTCGTCATCAGGAGGTTTCATGTTTACCTACCACTGATACGGATATCTGTGCTTTCTTCGTCATCAGGAGGTTTCATGTTTACCTACCACTGATACGATATGGAAATATAGTGAAGGATGGATGGATTACACATCTACATCACTTTCCTACACTAGGATGTAAGGTTCTACACATCCATGTACCCCACATACTCAAAAGTATGTGCTCCAGGAGTTCCCTAAGGAAAACCTGTTTCACCATCACTTAATTTCTGACAATGATGGATCTATGATCAGGGCTCTACATTATACTTGATTAGTTAGGTACATTCAGTATTCTTTAACAGCATACATTGTTCTCCAAACAATAACAGTAGCATAGCAGCTATAAAAGAAGAATACTAAATGTAACAGGCCTAACTCATATCAATCATCATTTCTCATTATCCTCATCACAAGTCATCTCTAAGGCATGACCTTGATGGTATTCATGGCTCTCATAGCCCATTATCAGCATATGATGCCACTGGCAAGGCATCAGATTACTTTACTTATTCATAAGGCTAACAACATGCCTTTAATGAATATAACATCAACATCCATACCTGGATATGATTACCTTCATATCAGAACCTGCATGGTTAATACATCTGATAAAGGTAATACAACAATAAGGAATGTACTTCCTACTCTTGTCATAAGAGTTAAATCTCTAATTCACATCAAATAGAGCTTAATACTCAAAAGCATGCCATTTCCCTTGAGTTAGGGTTTACTATTCACATTACATGTCATTACCCTTGAATTAGGGTGTACTATTCACATTACATGTCATCACCCTTGAATTAGGGTTTACTATTCACATCAAGGTGAATTAAACTCATAACATCATCATGTATGAGTAACATCTTCATTGATGCTCTTGGAGTAGTTAAAGGTTCATCATTTATCATAATTAGGGTTTCTATGATCTCACACAGGTGGATGATACCCTAATTATGCTCATTCCTGTGCATTAGAGATGCTTCAATTGAGTTTCCACTTAAAAAGGGTACTTTTTCTCTCTAGAAGTACTTTCTCTCTCATCATAAGGTTAGGTGATGTTAACATCACCCTAGATCAGGTCGGATTAAGTCATCATAGGCTAACATGGCTAAAACATCATCATCATGTGATTAGGGTTTGAATTGAGCAAGATATAACTCAATTGGCCCTTCAGGGGTATTTTGGTAATTCACCCCATTGATCATCATCATGGTCCCAACCTTAGTCAATTAACCCCCTAATATCCCAGGTTGTCATTAGGGTTCAATTAGGGAAACATTGGACCATTTATATCATCAATTGATTGAATGAAGTCAACCCTAAATCACATTGATTGATTTCGATTATCAACCTTCAATCGAATTGAGATCGTTTGAAAGTGTTGACCGTTTGCCCACTTTGACTTTCCAAGACCGCGAGCCCTCTTCTATCTTCAAGACCGCGAGCCTCCTTAGGCTTCAAGACCGTGAGCCTCTTCAAGTGGTTCAAGACCGCGAAGCCCTTCAAGTGGTTCAAGACCGCGAAGATCGAATTGAAGTTGAGACCGTGAAGAGATGTTGACTGTTTGCCCACTTTGACCTCAGGACCGCGAGGCCCCTCACGGTCTTGAGACCGTGAGCCCCCTCACGACCTTGAGACCGCGAGCCCTCTCACGACCTTGAGACCGCGAGCCTCCTCACAACCTTGAGACCGCGAGCTCACATGGTCTCAACCGCTTGGACCATCAACAAGATTCAAAGATACAACCAATAATGTCAACTCATGTTGAAGCCCTCAAAAGGTCAGAGCCATGTTGACCACTTATGGATTGGGTTAACTTATATTATGCTTGACCACTTGGTCATTCAATTGACCCTTAATGGTTGACCAATTAGGGTTGAAGTCGATTTAATTAGGGTCTATCAATGTTCACCCATCAACACTCAACAATGTGCATCAACATAAGGTTGAACCCTTCAATTGGGTTCCAATTGGGCCCAAACTTGGCCCAAACGGTCTTGAGGTCATGTGGGTGGACCCCACATGGTCGTGAGACCGTTTTCCCAAGATTTCATTAAAATCTAAGGTGATTTGATAGAGATTGAACCATGATTGGGTCACCAAATCAGTATTTTAACCAATTGATAACTTATTTGCAATTGGGTCCTCAATTGGTCGAAATACTTAACCCTAGACCTTCAAACGGTCTTGGGTGATTGTCCTCTCGGTCTTGAGACCGTTTGTATGAGTTCCAAACGGTCTTAAGACCGTTTGCCCATCAAATTTTGGATTCTAGTGCAAATTCATCAAGGTCTGACCCATTGAGTTGATGATCATGTCAATATTTTATTGCAATGTAATTTGGTGTAATTGTACCTTCAACTGGTCAACTAATCTTGACCCCAGACCTCCAAACGGTCATGGTTGATTGCCCTCGCGGTCTTGAGACCATTTTGGTGACCCCTAAATGGTCTTGAGACCGTTTAGGTCAATCCACCCTAAAAACCCTAATTAGGTCACCATAATTTCAGTACTGATTTCATCTTGGGTTAGCCCTAGTATTCACCCTTCAATTCTTAGCCCGTTTGGAATTAGACCATCCAACTTGGTGAGTTGTTAACTAACATTATTTTGAACAGTAATCTCATACGGTCAACGCTTAGTCAGCGACCTTACACGGTCTTGAGACCGTTTGCCCAAAAAGGCAATTTCAGACCGTTTGAAAATCAGGAATAAATTCAGATAAAGTTGTTACTTAAAAAGGTCATCTCTCCCGATTCCTTTGAAGTTAGCCTCCCAAATTTTGAGGGTAATTATCCTATATAATTAGGAACAGATTTCTTATACGGTCCACGCTCGGTCAACGGGGCCAAACGGTCTTGGAGACCGTTTGCCCTGTCGCGGTCTCGAGACCGTTTGCTCACCGCGCGGTCTTGAGACCGAGAGAGCAAACTTTTGAGACCATTTAAGGAAGTGAAAAGCGGTGGGTTTTTCTTGGAATTCACGCCTTCATCTCCTAGCTCAAGAACAGTACGATTATCCCATGGATTTGCTTGCAAAATAGCAGGGAAAAGTAGGGAAACACTAGGAGCTATCATCAAAACGCATATAAAGATGCACATAGTAAAGCATGGGTTTAGAGTTATAAAACCCGCCTAAAGCTTGCTCCTTGAGCTCCAAGATTTCAAGCTCCAAGCTCTAATGGCGTACTTGAGTTCCCACAGGTTGGCCAAGGTGAAAACTCAAAGGAAGGTCAAGGAAAGATGGCTAGAAAGATAGGATTTCGAGAGTTAGCCATGAAGCTGACCTTGAATTCGAGTTCTAACCATGGAATTAGGCAAGAAGAGGGGTTTAAACCTACCTTGCACCCCTTGGTCGTCCTCCTTAGCTACAAGGCAGTCCTTGGTCGTCTTTGGTGAAATGAAACAGTAAGGGAACGAAGGGTAAGTTCCCTTGCAACTAAGGGAAGGAGAGCTTATATACATGGGGTAGGATTTTCAACATTAGTTCATAAGTTGTCCATAATTTCAACTAGGTCCCTCCTTCTTTACTTGATCGTCCCTTCCTCTTTATTCTAAGGACAAACCTTCTATTAAGGTCTTAGGAAAAGTAGGTAAAGTAGAGCAAGCTAATAATGAGGTACATACATAAAGAGATATTACACATATACCCTGATTATTCAATCACAAGGCATATTTCATAACTTGATAACTCAATTGAGGTGACTTCCTCATCATTTCTTCTCTAAATGATGGCAAGAGTCTAAAAAGATACTTTAGATGACATATTTTACAAATTGCATCCCTTAATTTGGGTAAATTGCATTTTACCCCAAATTAGGGTTTCAAGCACTGGGATTGCTTCCACAGCTGCACCTTGGTGCCCTAGCTTGGGAAATCCCTCAAACTTTACCAAAAAGATTCTCATGATGTCTCATAATTAGAGGAACATCTAAACATGTGCAAATTGCAAGCTAACCCTTTTAACTGGGTAAATTGCACATAGGTCCCTGTATATCAAAACAATGCTATAACTTTAAATAAAAAGGAGCAAATACTGAAATATACATTTCTGAGAAACTTAATTACATGCTCAGAGTTAATCACAAAGATTTAATTACATATTTAGGCAAAACACCTAGGGTTGACTCATAACCCAGGTTAGGGATGTTACAAATTATCCACCCCTTACAAGGATTTTGTCCCCAAAATCGATAAAACATACTATGAGAAAAGGGCAGGATACTTCCTTCTCATCTCATCCTCTAACTCCAAAGTGGCTTCTTCAATACCACGATGGTTCCAGAGGACTTTCACAAGACTTATATCTTTCTTCTTTAACTTTTTAATTCGTTTATCAAGGATTGACACTGGTCCCTCCTCATAGGATATGTCATCATTCAATTCTACCTCCATAGGTTGTAGAACTGACTCGGTGTCTGGGTGACATTTCTTCAACATAGAAATGTGAAACACAGGATGTAACCTCTGTAATTCTGGGGGAAGCTCTAGTTTATATGCTACCTTTCCAATCCGTTCAATGATTGGATAAGGCCCCATATATCTAGGAGCTAACTTCCCTTTCCTTCCAAAACGAAGGACCCCTTTCCAAGGTGAGACTTTAAGATACACTCTGTCTCCAACCTGGAACTCTAAGGGTCTACGACGTTTGTCAGCATAAGATTTCTGCCTATCCTGAGCAGTCTTAATCTTATGTTGTATTACTTTGATCTTTTCTGTGGTTTGCTGCACCAGGTCAGGACCTAACAACTGGTGCTCACCAGTCTCAAACCAACACAAGGGTGATCTACAACGTCTACCATATAAGGCTTCATAAGGTGCCATATCAATACTATGCTGATAGCTATTATTATAGGCAAACTCTATCAAGCTTAGGTGTAGATCCCAACTTCCGGTGAACTGGAGAACACATGCTCGCAACAGGTCTTCTAAGGTTTGTATGGTCCTTTCCGACTGTCCATCAGTCTGGGGATGAAAGGCCGTACTAAACCTCAGCTTAGTGCCTAAGGCTTTGTGCAACTGTTCCCAAAAACGACTGGTAAACTGAGGACCTCTGTCAGAAACTATTGTGACAGGAACTCCGTGCAAACGCACTATCTCTTGAACATACAACTCTGATAACCTTTCAGCAGAATAGGTTGTTTTGACAGGTAAGAAATGTGCTGTCTTAGTCAACCTATCAACAATTACCCAAATGGAATCATGTCCTTTGCTTGTCCTGGGTAGGCCAACAACAAAGTCCATGGTCACATGGTCCCACTTCCACTGTGATATGGGTAAAGGTTGCATTGTTCCTGCAGGCTTCTGGTGTTCAGCTTTAACTTGCTGACACACGGGACACCTCAGAACAAACTCTGCAACGTCCTTTTTCATCCCAGGCCACCAATACAGATCCTTCAAATTCCGATACATCTTGGTGCTCCCTGGATGCATAGCATACATGGAAGAATGGGCTTCTTCCAGGACTAACTTTCTCAAGTTGTCCACATCTGGCACTATCATCCTTCCATTATAACAAGCTACTTGATCTTCCGAGTCATGAAACCTGTCTTGCTTCTCATTTCCATATTCAGATCTTATATGGTTAACTACAGCATCACCTAGCTGTGCCTCTTTAATCTGCTCTCTTAGAGTAGGTTTAATATGCATCTCAGCTAACAAACCTGTTAACAATGACACCTTCAACTGTACATTGTCTTGCCTTAAAGAGATAAGCATATCTCTTCTAGAGCATACTAAAGAGTTTAGTTGTGCTCTATTCATGGTTGATGTTGCTGATTTCCTACTCAAGGCATCTGCAACGACATTGGCCTTGCCTGGATGATAATCAATTGTACAGTCGTAGTCCTTGATTAATTCCATCCAGCGACGTTGCCTCATGTTGAGCTCATGCTGAGAGAAGATATACTTAAGGTTTTTATGGTCTGTGAAAATCTAGAATGTCTCTCCGTAGAGATAATGTCTCCAGAGCTTCAAAGCATGAACCACAACAGCTAACTCTAGATCGTGTGTTGGATAATTCTCCTCGTGTTTCTTAAGCTGTCGGGAAGCAAAAGAAATCACTTGTTTATCCTGCATCAACACACATCCAAGTCCATTCTTGGAAGCATCACAGAAAACTATATACCCTTTTCCTTGTTCAGGTAGCACTAGCACAGGTGCACTTGTCAACCTCTCCTTCAGCAACTGGAAAGATTGTTGACACTTATCACTCCAAGAAAAAGGAACATCTTTCCGGGTCAAATTGGTCAAAGGTAGGGCTATAGAACTAAAGTTCTTAATGAACCTTCGATAATAGCCAGCTAACCCCAAGAAACTTCGAATCTCCGTCGGTGTCTTCGGTTGTTCCCATTGTAGAACAGATTCTACCTTTGTAGGGTCAACACGAATTCCCGAGGTGGATATCACATGTCCAAGAAAAGATACCTCCGGCAGCCAGAACTCACACTTGCTAAACTTGGCATACAGCTTATGTTCTCTTAGCAAAGTCAAAGCTTGGCGAAGATGTTGCTCATGCTGCTGGGCATCCTTACTATAAATCAGTATGTCATCTATGAAGACGACAACACACTGATCAAGGAAAGGTCGAAAAACTCTATTCATGAGTTCCATGAATGCAGCTGGTGCATTGGTTAGTCCAAACGACATAACCGTGAACTCATAGTGACCATATCTTGTCCTAAAGGCAGACTTGGATATGTCACTATCCTTAATACGGAGTTGATGATATCCAGACCTCAAGTCTATTTTTGAAAAGACGGTTGCACCACGCAACTGGTCAAAGAGATCATCAATCCTCGGCAGAGGGTACTTATTCTTTATTGTTACTTTATTGAGTTGTCTGTAGTCGATGCACAACCGCATTGACCCATCTTTCTTTTTAACAAACAAGACCGGAGCACCCCAAGGTGAAGTACTCGGTCGGATAAAACCTCTCTCAAGTAACTCTTGAAGCTGTTTCTTGAGTTCTTCCATCTCGGCAGGCGCCATTCTATACGGAGTCTGAGCTATGGGTTTCGTATCTGGGATCAGATTGATTTCAAAATCAATCTCCCGAGGTGGTGGTATACCAGGAAGTTCTTCAGGAAATACATCTTCGAATTCCCTGACTACAGGAACTTCAGCAGGATTGAAACTTTCCTTGGTAACATCTACCACATGGGCTAAGAATGCATAACATCCTTGCCTCAACAGCTTATCAGCAACCATAGATGATACAAGACAGGTGGGCAGAATCTTTCTTTCTCCTTGAAAGATCCATGTGTTGCTTTCATCAGCAAACACAACCAACTTGGACTCACAATCCAAGACAACTCTATACCTTTCTAAGGTATCCATCCCGAGGATTATATCAAATCCCTGCATATCAAGTGGTATAAGATCCACTTGAATGCGATGGTCAGAAAAGAAGAGGATGCAGGGAGAACATACCTCCTGCAAAACGGCAGACCCACTTATCGGAGTCTCTAACAACAAACTATCTGTCCTATGACTAACAGTCATATTGTAGTTACGAATCACTTCACGAGTGATGAAAGAGTGCGTAGCACCCGGATCAATCAGAACGGATACAATACACGATGTAGACATATCTGAATATAAAAGTTTCATCTGACCTGCCACTACCCGTGGAGTGACCACTGCCTCAGGTGGGTTCATAGCATAGAACCTCGCAGTCGCCTGGTGTTGAGGTGATGCTGATGATCTAGCTTGAGACGCTTGTCCACGTCCTCGAGCTGCTCCTTGATGTTGTCTATTCTGAGATCCCTGTTGATTCTGTCTCGGGGGTTGTTGTGTCACACCGACAGGCCTAGAACGGCAATCCTTCATCAAGTGTCCCACCTTACCACAGTTGTAGTAACTCCTCCTGTTGCTGTGGTCTGGGTGGTGCAGTAACTGACACTGATGCAGAACTGTGCGTCCCTTGAAGCAGTTGACTCCATCCTCTACCTCTGCTTGGTGTCCATTGAGTTTGAAAACTCGATCTGGGTGGTGGAGGGTTAGGTGCAGAGAATCTAGGTCTCTTGGAATCCCTAGATGAAGAACCCTGGAATTGTGGATATCTTTTATGGGTTTGTCTTTTCTCAACCACAGATCTCTCTATCCTTCGGATTGACTCAACGAAGGTAGAGAATCTCTCTCTATTTTCTAAGGCACACAGGGGTTGACATATCAGAATTCAAACCCTTTTCGAATCTTCTGATTCTTTCTTCGTCCGTAGCAGCCATGTGCGGACAGAACCGCAACAACTCCATGAACTTAGCTTCATACTCACTAATGTTCATCATACCCTGCCTTAGTTTCTCAAACTGAGAGATCTTCTCATCTAGGAAGGTCTTTGGAAAATATCTATTGATAAATTCCCGACGAAACTCTTCCCATGAGAACTCTACTCCAGGTCTCTTCTGCTCTTCCATGTTCCACCAGTGACCAGCACTGCCTTTGAGAAGATAGACAACATGTCTAACCTTCTCAGCTTCCGGAATCATAAGAATCCTGAAAGCCTTCTCCAACTCTGTCAACCATAAGTCAGCATCTGCAGGGTCGGTAGTTCCGAAGTACTCGGTAGCTCCGACACGATGAAGTCGTTCGAATGTCTTACCGATACCTTGTGCTTCAGGCTGGACAGGTGCCGTAGGTGCAGGAATGGGCATCCTATCAGTTATATGTGTCATGGCAGTCATGAACTGCCAGAACATCGTCTGTACAGCTGGATTACTCATGTCAGCTGGGTCGAACTGGGGTGGCTCTCTTGGTGACTCAGGTGCATGTTGTTCTATCCTTGGTACCCTTGCACCACCTCGAGGTGTACTAGCACTACTCTCTGCCACAAACTCATCATGATGTTCTGACATCCTTAGGTATCTTCTTCTCCTGAGGAGCAGAAGATTCTATTAGATAAGGAAGGAGTACTAAAGGTAGACTCGACATCCTAAGTCCTATGCATCTGTAGACTCAACTGACCTAGAGCTCTGATACCACTAATTGTGGGCTCTGATCTCCAAACCATGCCATAAACACGATTAAAACTTAGCGGAAGCGAATCGGTAATCAGCGGAAGACAAAAATCACGGGAAATTAAAACTTTTCGTGACAAGAGCTTGAATCCATAAAAAGCTTCTTTCATAAAGTGAGGTGAACTGTTTACATCTCAGGATAATTACTTCTTGAGTAGTTATATACATCAAGATACAAAATCTCAAGATCACTATACAAAAGACTCCAAGACCTGAGAGTACAGAGGACACATAGGACTGACTCTAACTACACCATATGGCAGGACAATCCCCACCTGAGATTACTGCTGCCCCTGATGCTGCTGCTGAGATTGATCACCTGTAGGCTGGTTCCTTCGTCTCCGACGTCCACCTAAAAAGTTGAAGCCTACGGGGTGAGACAATTATACATAATTGTCCCAGCGAGAGTTATAACTCTTTTCCAGAAGCTTTATTATAACATCAAAGAATATTTTAAGCAGTAAAGCCTTCAAAGCATTCTATAACAGTTGCAGGTATAAAAAGATCTCTATAATTTAGGAGATATGGAGAATATAAACATTATTGCAATGTAACATCAATCAACTAACTTGGAGTCATCTCTAACAAGTTATACTACATGGTTGATTATGTTTTACAAACAACATTATGCCCTGTGGAGATGAGGCTTACCACTCATACTCCAACTGATCGCTGAGAAGTCACATCAGTATCATACATAGGTCATTAAGAGAGTCGGATTCTCATGACCTTCACCTTCCTCAGTCAGTAAGAGGATCACTTGTAGGACATCTCGTGTCTCTATTACTTTAGCTCACCAGGGTAAACTGGTCCTTCGCTATTCTAGAGTCACAGTGGCGTTCTGTACTCTCTTCGTCATCAGGAGGTTTCATGTTTACCTACCACTGATACGGATATCTGTGCTTTCTTCGTCATCAGGAGGTTTCATGTTTACCTACCACTGATACGATATGGAAATATAGTGAAGGATGGATGGATTACACATCTACATCACTTTCCTACACTAGGATGTAAGGTTCTACACATCCATGTACCCCACATACTCAAAAGTATGTGCTCCAGGAGTTCCCTAAGGAAAACCTGTTTCACCATCACTTAATTTCTGACAATGATGGATCTATGATCAGGGCTCTACATTATACTTGATTAGTTAGGTACATTCAGTATTCTTTAACAGCATACATTGTTCTCCAAATAATAACAGTAGCATAGCAGCTATAAAAGAAGAATACTAAATGTAACAGGCCTAACTCATATCAATCATCATTTCTCATTATCCTCATCACAAGTCATCTCTAAGGCATGACCTTGATGGTATTCATGGCTCTCATAGCCCATTATCAGCATATGATGCCACTGGCAAGGCATCAGATTACTTTACTTATCCATAAGGCTAACAACATGCCTTTAATGAATATAACATCAACATCCATACCTGGATATGATTACCTTCATATGAGAACCTGCATGGTTAATACATCTGATAAAGGTAATACAACAATAAGGAATGTACTTCCTACTCTTGTCATAAGAGTTAAATCTCTAATTCACATCAAATAGAGCTTAATACTCAAAAGCATGCCATTTCCCTTGAGTTAGGGTTTACTATTCACATTACATGTCATTACCCTTGAATTAGGGTTTACTATTCACATTACATGTCATCACCCTTGAATTAGGGTTTACTATTCACATCAAGGTGAATTAAACTCATAACATCATCATGTATGAGTAACATCTTCATTGATGCTCTTGGATTAGTTAAAGGTTCATCATTTATCATAATTAGGGTTTCTATGATCTCACACAGGTGGATGATACCCTAATTATGCTCATTCCTGTGCATTAGAGATGCTTCAATTGAGTTTCCACTTAAAAAGGGTACTTTTTCTCTCTAGAAGTACTTTCTCTCTCTAGAAGTACTTTCTCTCTCATCATAAGGTTAGGTGATGTTAACATCACCCTAGATCAGGTCGGATTAAGTCATCATAGGCTAACATGGCTAAAACATCATCATCATGTGATTAGGGTTTGAATTGAGCAAGATATAACTCAATTGGCCCTTCAGGGGTATTTTGGTAATTCACCCCATTGATCATCATCATGGTCCCAACCTTAGTCAATTAACCCCCTAATATCCCAGGTTGTCATTAGGGTTCGATTAGGGCAACATTGGACCATTTATATCATCAATTGATTGAATGAAGTCAACCCTAAATCACATTGATTGATTTCGATTATCAACCTTCAATCGAATTGAGATCGTTTGAAAGTGTTGACCGTTTGCCCACTTTGACTTTCCAAGACCGCGAGCCCTCTTCTATCTTCAAGACCGCGAGCCTCCTTAGGCTTCAAGACCGTGAGCCTCTTCAAGTGGTTCAAGACCGCGAAGCCCTTCAAGTGGTTCAAGACCGCGAAGATCGAATTGAAGTTGAGACCGTGAAGAGATGTTGACCGTTTGCCCACTTTGACCTCAGGACCGCGAGGCCCCTCACGGTCTTGAGACCGTGAGCCCCCTCACGACCTTGAGACCTCGAGCCCTCTCACGACCTTGAGACCGCGAGCCTCCTCACGACCTTGAGACCGCGAGCTCACATGGTCTCAACCGCTTGGACCATCAACAAGATTCAAAGATACAACCAATAATGTCAACTCATGTTGAAGCCCTCAAAAGGTCAGATCCATGTTGACCACTTATGGATTGGGTTAACTTATATTATGCTTGACCACTTGGTCATTCAATTGACCCTTAATGGTTGACCAATTAGGGTTGAAGTCGATTTAATTAGGGTCTATCAATGTTCACCCATCAACACTCAACAATGTGCATCAACATAAGGTTGAACCCTTCAATTGGGTTCCAATTGGGCCCAAACTTGGCCCAAACGGTCTTGAGGTCATGTGGGTGGACCCCACATGGTCTTGAGACCGTTTGCCCAAGATTGCATTAAAATCTAAGGTGATTTGATAGAGATTGAACCATGATTGGGTCACCAAATCAGTATTTTAACCAATTGATAACTTATTTGCAATTGGGTCCTCAATTGGTCGAAATACTTAACCCTAGACCTTCAAACGGTCTTGGGTGATTGTCCTCTCGGTCTTGAGACCGTTTGGATGAGTTCCAAACGGTCTTAAGACCGTTTGCCCATCAAATTTTGGATTCTAGTGCAAATTCATCAAGGTCTGACCCATTGAGTTGATGATCATGTCAATATTTTATTGCAATGTAATTTGGTGTAATTGTACCTTCAATTGGTCAACTAATCTTGACCCCAGACCTCCAAACGGTCATGGTTGATTGCCCTCGCAGTCTTGAGACCGTTTTGGTGACCCCTAAATGGTCTTGAGACCGTTTAGGTCAATCCACCCTAAAAACCCTAATTAGGTCACCATAATTTCAGTACTGATTTCATCTTGGGTTAGCCCTAGTATTCACCCTTCAATTCTTAGCCCGTTTGGAATTAGACCATCCAACTTGGTGAGTTGTTAACTAAGATTATTTTGAACAGTAATCTCATACGGTCAACGCTTAGTCAACGACCTTACACGGTCTTGAGACCGTTTGCCCAAAAAGGCAATTTCAGACCGTTTGAAAATCAGGAATGAATTCAGATAAAGTTGTTACTTAAAAAGGTCATCTCTCCCGATTCCTTTGGAGTTAGCCTCCCAAATTTTGAGGGTAATTAGCCTATATAATTAGGAACAGATTTCTTATACGGTCCACGCTCGGTCAACGGGTCCAAACGGTCTTGGAGACCATTTGCCCTGTCGCGGTCTCGAGACCGTTTGCTCACCTCGCGGTCTTGAGACCGAGAGAGCAAACTTTTGAGACCGTTTAAGGAAGTTAAAAGCGGTGGGTTTTTCTTGGAATTCACGCCTTCATCTCCTAGCTCAAGAACAGTAAGAATATCCCATGGATTTGCTTGCAAAATAGCAGGGAAAAGTAGGGAAACACTAAGAGCTATCATCAAAACGCATATAAAGATGCACATAGTAAAGCATGGGTTTAGAGTTATAAAACCCGCCTAAAGCTTGCTCCTTGAGCTCCAAGCTTTCAAGCTCCAAGCTCTAATGGCGTCCTTGAGTTCCCACAGGTTGGTCAAGGTGAAAACTCCAAGGAAGGTCAAGGAAAGATGGCTAGAAAGATAGGATTTCGAGAGTTAGCCATGAAGCTGACCTTGAATTCGAGTTCTAACCATGGAATTAGGCAAGAAGAGGGGTTTAAACCTACCTTGCACCCCTTGGTCATCCTCCTTATCTCCAAGGCAGTCCTTGGTCGTCTTTGGTGAAATGAAACAGTAAGGGAACGAAGGGTAAGTTCCCTTGCAACTAAGGGAAGGAGAGCTTATATACATGGGGTAGGATTTTCAACATTAGTTCATAAGTTGTCCATAATTCCAACTAGGTCCCTCCTTCTTTACTTGATCGTCCCTTCCTATTTATTCTAAGGACAAACCTTCTCTTAAGGTCTTAGGAAAAGTAGGTAAAGGAGAGCAAGCTAATAATGAGGTACATACATAAAGAGATATTACACATATACCCTGATTATTCAATCACAAGGCATATTTCATAACTTGATAACTCAATTGAGGTGACTTCCTCATCATTTCTTCACTAAATGATGGCAAGAGTCTAAAAAGATACTTTAGATGAAATATTTTACAAATTGCATCCCTTAATTTGGGTAAATTGCATTTTACCCCAAATTAGGGTTTCAAGCACTAGGATTGCTTCCACAGCTGCACCTTGGTGCCCTAGCTTGGGAAATCCCTCAAACTTTACCAAAAAGATTCTCATGATGTCTCATCATTAGAGGAACATCTCAACATGTGAAAATTGCAAGCTAACCCTTTTAACTGGGTAAATTGCACATAGGTCCCTGTATATCAAAACAATGATATAACTTTAAATAAAAAGGAGCAAATACTGAAATATACGTTTATGAGAAACTTAATTACATGCTCAGAGTTAATCACAAAGATTTAATTACATATTTAGGCAAAACACCTAGGGTTGACTCATAACCCAGGTCAGGGATGTTACACATAGAGTCACTTCCTTACAACTCTAGTCGATGGATATTGTTAAGATTCATTTATTTGTGTTATCCTATCTCATTATTTCCTTAAACACATCATCTCCCCTATAGGTTTAGCTTCATAAATAGTGTAACAATTATTATTCAAATGCCACACTCTAGTAATTTCATGATGTGGAAGAAATATTAGAAAATAATATCTAGAAAAAAGTAAAACAATCAAGTTGAGTGGTAAAAATAGCTCTCTATATCTCTGTGGTTTGGTATAATAGGTTCTACACTAGTAATACAATCTTCCTGGTTTATTTGGTCATATAATTTATATAATGGAAGATTGCAATGAGTTTATAGAGGTTGCAGTCCAGTGTGAGATATAACAACTATGGATTCACCTGAGATATGCATATTTCATGTTAGGATTAAGGTTAGTGTGATGAATTTATTGATGAGTGTTATCATAATTGTGTAGACTGGCATAAACATTCAATGCCATATTTTCTGAAGTTAAAACTTATCCAATCATAGGATATGGTAGACATTTTCCTAGGCATATATTATCTTTATTTACCATTTAAATGAAGCTTTGAATAATCTAATATCCTAAATGTAAAAGGAAATTAATGGGTGAATCCTCACATTATATTCGTGACTCAAGTTTTATCTCCTTCTCTTTATCTTTTCCTTGCCGTGTACGACTAAAAAGAATCAACTATAAACATTTTTATCCCTCATTTGGTCATTGTAATATTTTCCGCCCTCATTTGTGCCTCATTCCCATGTGACTATATCTGCACTTTATCCTTATTATGTTTGCCCTCCCAAGCATCCCTAGGTGAACTGGGATTTATGTTTCTATTTGACATTGAAATGGAACTCTCCAACCTAAAGCAATTTTCAAAGAATAGGCTATACATGACCTTGATTTCTGTTTCTACAAGTATGAATCAACTACAAATCATATACCTTCATAACCAAACATGTATGAGATTCTAATTAACCTTAAAGGAAAAGAGCATGTACCCTATGGTACATCACTAGAGTCAGTCGTACATGTACGTTCGAGGAGAATTGACTCTATCAAGTCCAAACTATATTTTCTTGGATCCAGGAGAAGTCGTGTGTAAAGTGGGCATGCCAAGTATATAATATTCACAGTAGAGAGGGGGTATTTTATTATAGAAATGGGGCAAGAAAGAAGTCCTCCCTACTAACCTAGATTCTCTATTTATAGTGGAGGATACATGTATTTGATAAATTTGGCAGGCTTCTTTGATAAGTGGGGATTATGGATGCCTCATCAATCACATTGATTACCTTTTTAATAGTTTAGTCATTTTTTTTTTGTAAATTTTGTCTACAGTGATTATTAAGAGACATATGTTTGGAATATTCCATCTCATAAGTCCTTTAAAACATCGACCAATCTATATTCTTAGGTTTACATTTAATGGAATGCTCGTTGTTCAAATGTTACACTCTCCTAATTTGATGCCTCTTAAATATAGTCAACCAATCAAGTATAATGAACCCAAGAATCTTTATCTCCTTAATTAACATCTCTGTCAAAAAAAGCATTATTAAAGGATTTGCATGTGGAAACCCATAAGAAAAGGGATATATAACTATCTACATAGGATTACATGTAGTAAAAATAATACTTGATGTGTCTTCACGTTGGGTTAGACTAAAGATTGTGAACCAAACGTATGGATTTGTTTTGATTCTTTAAATTTTATTGACTATAAAGCAACATGTTATTTCTTAATAAATGCACCAATGAGATCATCATAATATTGACGAACCCTATTAACACGTCAAAGGACTTAGCTCTAGTCTAGAAGACTGAAAGTATCACAATCAAAGTAAATGTATTTGTGGATTTTCATATTAGAATTATACATGGACATAAAATGAAATGTGCTCTTTTATATTTCTACTAGAATTTAATTATGAAACTAGTAGTGTAGGTGTGAATTTCCATGCATATTCATATTATAAAATCATGTTTTAGGATTTAAAAATATGTATAGACTCATTGGATAATCACTCATCTAACTATTTCCATAGTAAAGTAGTCTTCAATCTGGGAGTGTGTTCTCGTCAAGTAAGTCTTGATTAAGGAGATGGTACGAATGTCCCAAAGAACTAGGGGCCATTCGGACCTCGCCATCGTAACTTATGGTATTCATCAATAAGAATTTGTACAACTATTAGGACCATCACGGTTGTTGCAGATAAAATCAATGGCCCAGAACAACAATTTGACGTGTAAAAATGATAACAGCAGCCTGGAGACTTCCTTTTTAAGTCCTTCCATGCATGACATGACCTGAAATCCTGCCTGGTCCAAGGATACAACTACCAAAGAGAATATCGGTGCATATTTTAACCATCCATCTGGAATACTATTTGAATGTGAATATAGGTAATCTAAATGATGGGGGCCAACCGCCCCCCTATTGTCACTTCACTAGCCTGAGGAGAAGTCAAAAAAGAGGAATGATGAGTGGTAAAGGTAGATAGGTGTTGTTTTGACATGTTGATGGTCCAATCCATTGAGCAAGGGAAGCAACATAGGAGAAGATTGAAATCACATCATATGATTGTACTTATCAGCCACAAAAAGTCAAGTTTTAACTCCTCTTGAGGATCATCTCCAATAGATGCTATGTTTGTAGATTTGGATAGGAAACCCATGTACCTCATAACAAGTCTCCTTACCATAATAGTGAGAGAACTCTGGGTGTTTAAAAGGATTACTAGGCTTACCTTGACTGAAGATCTAGTGTCAATCATCCTAGGTGCTGGTGCTCCTCTCCCAGCCGCTGTTGCCCCTTTCCCAACCGTTGGTTCTCTTTCCAAGCTGCTACCTGATCGCCGACACCGATCGGAACTAGTAGCCGGCTCGTGCCCTCTCCTCCTCATCTGCACTCAGCCTCCGGCTCGCTTCGTCTCCTCCTCATCCGCATGTAGGATCACCACTGAGATCGTGCCACTGATATCGTGTTTGGGGGATCGCATGGGAGAAGCCAGGGGGAGAGGGATCACGGGGGAGAATCACGGGCGAGGGAGTGGGGAAATAGCGCGAAGCCTAATTGCAGGCAAGCGGGCTACCCACTATCAAATTATCCAATTACAATATCAAATTGGCATTTTTTAATTTCCACAAACCATATATATAAATGCCTTTCAAATTTACTATTTTTGAGAAACTAAATAGTAGGGGGATTAAAGGCATTTTATATAAAATGCCTATAAATTAAATAAATAGTGGCATGTTTTTTATAAAATCCACTAGAATAAATGCCACTAATGGGAATATTTCTTGTAGTGTTAATATGTGCCTGATTTATAGGCCAATGCGTCTCAAAATGGTTTTAAAGTGCTTAAAATTGGGTTAAATACCTAAAAATGGGGTTTATTTCTCTATTTGTCAGTGTAATGGAAATTTGAGCATAATTTATTAATATGTGCCTGATTTATAGGCCAATGCACCCAAAAATGTTGATAATGTGCCTAAAAATGGGGTTAACGCGCCCAACTATTAGTGTAGTGCCTTTATTAGCCTACTTTACTACCATGCACCTATTAAATTGGAAATGCATTGAAAAATGGGTTGAAGTGGTAATAGTGGGTTAAAGTACCTAGGAATGGGGTTAATCTTCCTACTTGTCAGTGTAGTGCTTAATTTATTGGCCAATGCGCCTCAAAATGGCATTAAAATGCCTAAGTACGGGTTTAAATGCCTAAAATGGGGTTCATGCACCTATATGCCATTGGTGGGGTAACTTGAGCCTAATTACTATTGTGTGCCTAATTTATAGGCCAATGCACTCAAAAATGTGGTTAAAGTGCCTAAAAATGGGGTTAATGCACCCACTTGTCAATATAGTGCCTATTTTACTATAATGTGTATAATAAAGAGGAAATGGACATGAAAATTGGTTGAAGTTCCTAAAAGTGGTTTAACATGCCTATAATGGGTATTATACACCTACTTGTTAGTGTAGTGCTTAATTTATAGGCCAATGCGCCCCAAAATGGGGTTAAAGCGCCTAAGTGTGGGTTAAAATACCTAAAAATGTGGTTATGCACCTATTTGTTAGTGGTGGCAATTTCAGCCTAATTTACTATTATGCACCTAATTTATAGGCCAATGCACCCAAAATGTGGTTAAAGAGCCTCAAAATAGGGTTAATGTGTCCACTTGTCACTATAGTGCCTTTTTTAGCATAATTTACTATTATGCACCTAAAAAGTAGAAATTGTGGCCAAAAATGGGTTGAAGTACCTAAAAGTGTATCAAAGCACCTAAGAATGGGGTTAATTTGCCTACTTATCAGTGTAGTGCCTAATTTATAGACTAATGCACTCCAAAATGGGGTTAAAGCGCCTAAAAGTCGGTTAAAATGACCAAAAATGGGGTTTATGGGCACATTTATCATTATGGTGGAAATTTGAGCCTAATTTACTACTCTGCACCTAACTTATAGGGCAATGCACCCAAAATTGTGGTTAAAGTGCATAAAAATGGGTTTAATGTGCCCACTTGTAAGTGTAGTGCCTTTTTGAAGTAATTCACTATTGTGCACCTAATAAATAGGAAATGCACCCAAAATGGTTTGAAATGCCTAAAAGTGGGTTGAAGAGCCTAAGAATGAGGTTAATCTGCCTGCTTGTTATTATAGTGCCTAATTTATAGCCAATGTGCCCCATAATGGGGTTAAAGCGCCTAAACGTGGGTTAAATGCCTAAAATGGGGTCTATACACCTATTTGTCAGTGTAGTGGGAATTTGAGTCTAATTTACTATTATGCACCTAATTTATAGGATGATTCCCCAAAATGTAGTTAACACGCCTAAATATGGGCTTAGTGCGCCCACTTGTCAGTATAGTGCCTATTTCAACCTAACCTACAATTATGCGGCTAATAAAGAGGAAATGTGCCTAAAATAGGTTGAAATTCCTAAAAGTGGGCTAAAGCACCTAATAATAGTTTTAGTCCACCTACTTGTCAGTGTAGTGCCTAATTTATAGGCCAATGTGCTCCAAAATGGGGTTAAAATACCCAAGTGTGGGTTAAAACACATAAAAATGGGGTTTATGCAACTAATTTTCAATGTAGTGGCAATTTGAGCGCAATTTACTATTATGTGCATAATTTACAGGACAATGCTCCCAAAAAAATTATGTCCCTAATTTATAGGCCAATGCACCCAAAAATGTGGTTAGTGTCATTGGTTCTAAGCAAGAAATCGATGCTATAATCAAATTGTGTTGTTAGTTCTATCACCAAAACCAACATTGTACTTCCTTATCAAGTAAAATTTTAACTGATAAGGATAGATGTGTCGTCGGTTGTGGTTAATAAACTGACTCCATAGGGTAATAGTGTCAGTTTTGTTAAAAGAACTGACACTATAGGGTATCTGTTTCATCAATTCTATCACCAAAACTGATGTTGTATTTCCTTATCATGTACAATTTTAACTGATAAGGGTAGATGTGTCATCGGTTTTTGTTAAAAAAACAAAGCCATGGATCTACAACATCATTTTTTATAATAATCGATGCCATAGTTATTTTTCAAATAGTAGGCTTGTAAACATGTTGTCCAGTTGTTCAGCAGGATGTAAAACTTGTAGTTCATAAGAACTGCATGTTCCATCTTATTTTTAGCTTAACAACATGCCAGTACACCTGTAAAACCAGAAATAACAAACACATACATAGAATTCATCCACCCACATACATTCTTGTTACGACCCCACCTCCCGATAACCCCCAATTAAGGGAGAACGAGAGGTTGAAGCCGCACCCATAACTTCCGGATCAAAGGTTCGACAATTAACCAAGAATAATTATCAAATTTTAACAGACTATACTGAAAAGCTGTAAGAAAATAAATTTTTGCATACCTTTTTGAAAACATGGATCTCTAAACTTCTATCCACTTAAGGATTCTACTCTAACTAATCCTCCTTGTATTTTACTTCATGTATTTCACAATATGACGATTTACTATTTGTCCTTTTGGCTTGTACCTAAAACGCCGAAAAACAAAACGTCAGTCAGCCGAAGCTGGTATGTGGGGGAAATAATAAACGTGTAAATACGTTAACAACGTAATCATTCAATTAATCATTTAACAACCAAGATTACATTTTAAATATAACTCCGCGATCCAAGGGTACCCTATCCTCTGTGTTGTCCCTATTAAACCCCTCATGATCCACATATCAAGTGAACCAGTTTCTAGGGTTGAGTCACATGGAACTACTCATAGGTAGACCACTCCTTAACTCAGGGTGTGCTAAAGAGTCTCATGGCACTACTCGTAAGTATCCCAGTTTCTAACTCTCGGTAACCTAGACCTTGCTCTAGGATTACCCCTTTTTTTAGCCTTTTTAAAGCAACAGAGGTGGACCCGGATCTAGCCAGTTATATATGAACATTTATAGTGATAATCATAGTCACTTTATTGTTGCATGAAATAAATAAACATCCAACAGTTATTTTCAAGCAACCGATTAAAACTTTGGGAATCACCGTGAAACTAGAACGATTATTCATAAGCGTAACCACATACCTGATTTGATGAGTCATGCAGATTATTCAACATATACTTCATGTATACACAATCAAGCCAATCAACAGATCCAAGCAAGTAATTCAATCATCACATAATTCCTAAAAAGAATATGTACTCTATTTATTACACACTTTATCAAGAATCTACTTTATTGATTTGGATTCTCTTTCTAGGGTTTCTAATCCGCATTAAGGTTTCATTAATATTCATTAGGGTCTCTTAGATCAATTTCTCAAACTTTATCCCTTTTAGGTTAACAAACCCTAAAATACTCTTTTCCATTTATATGAACCTTAATGGCTCAACTATTCATTTTAATAGTCTTTTATTACCCAAATTGATTTAGGATCATCATATCCCTATTTATTCATGGATTTGAACAATTAAATCAATTAAAAGATATATTCTCCTAAATTAGGGTTTTTAAGCTCATTAATGCATAATCATGCACGAAACCCTAAATTAAGCCAATTATATAAAAAGATCATCTTTTTAGATCCTATTTTCATTTTTATTAACAATAGGCTAATCTCAGCTTGAATTATCCAAATAACGTCATTAAGTCCATCTATCATCAAATTTAAGGGTTTTTCCTTAATTAAATCATTAAAGATGATAACTTTATGTACTTTTCAAATTTTAAGCATATTTATGCACATAAACTCTAAATTAGACTAATCACGTGCAAAGTTCTTCCTTTTTGAACATAATGTACCTTTTTACATTTAACAGGTTAACATCAACTCTAATGCTCCATTAAACCCTATCAAACACTTTATTTATTTCAAAATAGGGTTTCTTAATCTTTAATTCATTAAAGATGATAATTTACACTACTTTTCGAATAGAAAAAGGAATTAGCTGCTAACTATATTTTTATTGTATTCCTTGCATTCTCCTGATCAAAATTCATATATTACTTGTCCTAATCGGAGTTACCAATCTTTATTTATGAAATTTGCAAGGAAAAGTACCTTTCGGCCAATCAGATGGTGCCACGTCGTCCTTTACCATGTAACGCTTGCTGGTTTGGGAAACATAACCAATTGTCGATTTTTCCCTCCACTTAAGAAGTTCGTCCTTTGTCACGCTGAGGGTAGAACCGTCCAATCTGTTCTGGTCGTCTTCAAGCTTCGAACAACCCTTCCTGGCCGCCGACAGCAGCCCTGTGTGGGGCTCTCCTTGCTTCCATGGACCTCGAAACTCACCACCAACATCTTCCCTAAGTCCGCCGCCCCCTTGCGCACCTGGGGCACCGCCTGGTCGCAGCCAACACGGCCGTTCTCTTGCTCGTTAGGCCAAGTACTTACAGCTGTCTCTGTAGCCTAGGTGCTACTACTGCACAAGCTCTAGGGCACGGATTTTATGGCAAAGTTTCTCCTTGACTCCGTAGAACACCAGGCCTTCGTCGCACCCCTCTGCTTCCCCCTCTTTGCATCATGCTCATGGTGATACTCGGGGTTAGGGTTGAAGATGAAAGCAAGGGAGGAAAGCGATGTATGGGATCCTCTGGGCTTGGCCCAGGGTCGTACCCCTTATATAGGGGAGGGTAGATAGGGCCTAGGTGGCTTATCCACGAGATTCAAGAAGAAACAAGTCCCATACGTAAAGGAAACATATTCCTCCAAAAAGAAGTAATATATTCTCTCTCTTCCTCTTTATCCTTTTGATATACCTTTTTCTATAAATATTAGGATTTTGAAAATTACTTTCTCTTTATTCTTTGTACTTGCCTTTTAATTTATTGGCATGAAATTTCTGTTTTCTTTTAGTAGAAAATATTTCCTTTGTACTAATACCACATAATTCATTAATAATGTATAACATTATCCTCTTATTTTGTAATTTTGGTATTTTCTCTTTTTTCCTCTTTATTGGGACTCCTTGGATCCCAAGAAACTCTATTATTTCTAAATCCTTTTTATTGGACACTCATTATCCTTCTAGATGCATCTAAATGCATTATTTCACATTATTCCTCATTATCTTGTTTATTTCTTATTAAAATAGTTATTTTTGAGGATTTCTTTTTATTTCTTCTTTTATTTTCCTCATTGGTGTTCCTTTTATTATTAAGAATCCTTGTGATACGAAATTCCACCAAGAATAGCTCCATTACACCTCTTTTCACTTATTTTCCATATTTTTCCATTGTTTTCAATTTCTTTCTTAATAAAGAAATACTTAATTAATCTTTTCTTTTCTTTTCTTATTGCTTTCTTTTTGCAACTTTGGACTCCTTGGAACCCAAGGAACCCAAGAGGCACGAAATCCATCCTTGGATTACATCTCTTTGCCTTCTAGAGGTTTCTACCTCTTTCTTTTCTCAAAACTCAATTATTCATTTACTAATTTAATAATTAAATTTCCTTTCTTTATTTCCTTGTTATTGGGCCTAATAGCCAATGAATCCCATAACACAATCATCAAGGCTATTGTAAATGAAATCCATTTATTCAAAACAAATTATATCATTATTTGTTCAATTATCTTTAATATGAGAAATTACATTTCTCACCAAATAAACCCAAAAATTGGGGTTGTAACAATTCCCATTCTTTAATTCCACTCTCTTCAACACTTAATTCCATTCTCATTCACATACACAATTTAGAAAATACACAAACAAGATTCATTCTCCAATTCTATTCTCAAGACATGTACAAAGGCAATTCTCATTGTATTCATTCATCTTCACATTCATTCACACACATCATTCACATATGCACCAACAACTCACTTGTGTCAAATTTAAACTTGCAAAAAATCATATCCACCACATGTACATAGAAATAAATGACATCAAGATTTAGAAAACTCATATTGTATGCAATCATATTCAAAGTCAACTCCATTAATGGAGGTGTGTGCCCACTCTTCTCAGATCTCATCCTATCTCTTCTTTTGTATAGGGCTCTATCATGTCAAACAACTGCAAAGAGAATGATATTATTCATGAGTTTAATTTGATTATTTTATTATCATATGAGAATATTTACTTATGATGATCAGGACTATATAGATTACCTTTTGTATACAATGGATGTCTAGTGTCGCATGTCTTACAATCAAGTCCATATACCACATCACATGTATATGCATCCCCAACATTGTCTTGTATAGGGCACTATAAATTTACAATTATTCAAAATGTTAATAAATAAAAGTAAGCATAGTTGGCATATATATGCATTAGAGTCAAAAAACTACCTCAAAATCCTTCCAACTTAATGATTTCTTTTTCTTATCTACCTTTCCTCCGATCTGTTTGAATTCTTTTATAGCCCTAGAAGTTAAAGTTACACATTGAATTGGATTAGTAAATATTCATGTAACTAATGATGCAAACATTAATATGTGTTGACAAATATAAAATTTACTCACATCAATAATGCCTTTTTCATTGTGTGTCCCCATTATCTACTTTCTCACCTAAAGGATTTAGATAATACGTAGTTAGCGTCTAGAGGACAATTACCAAAAACACCCGATGATTATTACCAACTGAAAAGAAGGCAAACAAAAGAAAACACAAATTCCATAATGAATAATAATTTATAATTCAAAATTCTATGTGAAGTGCCTGAAACTTACCTTACATTGAAAGGAGCTATAATCACACTATTTCTCTTATTACCAAAATATTTAAATGTGGTAGAGCGATAATCACTAATAGATTTTGGGGTAGAGCGGTAATCACTAATAGATTTTGGGTCTTTATCTAAATGGTTATTTGACGATGGACTCAAAATGCTACATTGGTCAGTGCAAACTCTCCACACACCCTATATAAGTGTCTGTAAAATGTATATGTATGTGTTAATATATAACAAAATATATCAACATATATTTTCACATACACTAAATGAGGTATCTAACCATAAGATCTCACCATATTGAAAGTTCTATCATAGTTGTATTTGACCAAGCATAAGTAAACAACTCCACAAATCTTGCATGATTACACCAGTATCATTAGCTTGACTTTTAGAGTCCTCCTTAATATGGATCATCATAGTCAACCCTTCCTTTAATTCACTTAGATATAGTGTCAACCCCCTGCACCTAGGACCTAGCGACTCAAATAGGTCCTTTGAAATCCAAGTTTGACACTGAATGTATAGAAGAGGAAGTAGAGGATGAACTATTGGGGGTTTCTTAGGTGTTATGACATGTATATATATTATCATATCAATTACCAATTATATACACAAGTAAACAAGATTCACAAATACAAACACCATGAAAATTCTACATACATAGGTGTAGAAAGCTCCCACTTTGGGCACACACAACCACGCCACCGTCTGCATCACCTATCATCTTGTGGTTGGGTGGGCATGTGGCATTGGTGTCTATTTCCAAGTGTCATAGACAGCCATGATAGAAACATGAATTGCATCATCGGGCATTGGATGGCCATGAATCATGTCATCTATAAGGGGTGGGTAAGCTCTTGCCCAGTGCAACAACATATTTTTCTAGTAAAATATGACATGGCTTAAACCCCTAAAAATTTGTATGTAGTGTTATATATGCCTAAACACAAATATATTATAAATCCACCTAAAATAATATTATATCACAAAAAGACTTATATTGGGCATGCTAGCTGGAAGGTCCATGGTATTACTCTTAACCACCTCTATTGTAGGGGGGTCCACCTCATATGAAGAGCGGGGCGACACAATGACGTGGTCTATTATCACACTAACAAACTCAATCGGGGTTGAAATCCCAGAGTTTTTAACCATAACTTGTGCAATAATACCACCCGCAAGTGGACGGGTCTTATCGCAGTATAGTTAAGGATTGAATCCCAAGGGACAATGTTTTTAAGAATCATTGCTAGTCTAGTCTAGCTCAAGTAAGACTAATATTTAAAACAAAGAATGATTTGAGTTTAACTAAACTAAGTGCAAGAAAGGTAAAGTACAAGATTAAAGTTGAATCTAGATTAATGATGAAGATCGCTGGGGCGGTCTCGGGTTTCACCACCACTACACATGCAAACATATCCAATCACAAACATCCAAGAAAGATCTAACTATCCAAATAGAACTGCTGCGAACCCTTCCGGAGGGATGTTTAGGTTCGCGTAAGCATCACTTTAGACATCAGATTTCTCATCACCATCCAGATCATGCACTTATGGTTCCGAAGATATAGATATCCAACTGAAGTTGTGGCCCTCTGTTAGGATGTTTAGGCACACAGAAGCGTCACTGTGGGATAGATGGCTCATCCCCTCATGGACCACACACTTATGACCTCAGGGAATCCCATATGATTTCTCGTTAGGGAGTCAACCGCATTAATTGACATTCGAACCTACATATAAATGCAAGCAGGTGATTAATCCACAAGCACACATCGACGATTAACAATGAAATGAAACGTTACATACATGCCATAGAATGTTTAATGAAAAGACATATAAGCATGGGCAGCGGGGCTAGTCCCCACACCCCAGCGAAAGGAAACTACTCGCTCATGATGCGAGGAACAAAAAGAACAAGAGAGAGGGAAGATTCCTCCATGAACATGATGCAGAAGATAGTCACAACTCGATGAAGATACGGTCTTCTACACCACTTCGGAGTATATCTCAATGAGGAGGAAGAACCACCAAGGCAGACCGGGCAGATCTTCCTCTCCACCTTCCTTCTCTTCTCATCATTCTTGCTCACAGCAGGAGGAGCAATCTTTGGATGTGTATGTAGCATGGGTGCATGTAGATGGATCGTGGAGAAGAGAGATGGATTGGGATCCCTTTCCAGGGGTTGGGCCTGTGTTTAGGCAGCCTGGCGGCGTCTCCGATCCGATACCCAAATGAGGACCCTACTAGTCTTATTTATAAGCTTGGATAGAGTCCTATTCAGTTTGGACTGCTTCTGCAATTTTCACAATTTGGGGGACCATTTAATTTCTCATGATCTTGAGAAAACAAATTTCTTCCAAGCATTTGAAGAATGATTAGTGTCTCACAGTTTAGAAATTTTTCAGTTTCAACCTCTCAAACCGCTAGGGTTTTCTAATCGGTTTAGAAACTGATTGTGTTTCTCTCAGTTTGCTACTTTGGTTTCACAGACTTCTGTGTTTTGTCTCCCAAGCGGTCTCTGACCTAGCGGTCTTGAGTTACATGATCTTCACGCGCTCTTGGTTTTGCGCTTCTGCCTTCATGGTTTTGCAAGACCTAGCAGCCGCATGATCTCAGATCGACATTCTCCTCTTCACGCGGTCTTGCTTCTGTGGTCTTCACAGTCTGCCGCTTACATAATTTCAGGCTCTTGGTTTCTCTTCTCATTCTTGGTCTTCTCGGTTTCACGGTCTCTTATCGTATCGCTTCACGGTCTTGGGCTCACAGTTTGTGCCTCTGCCCCTCACACAGTCTTGAAACTGCTAGAACGCTCACATTCTTGAGACTGTGAGGAAGCGATCGGTGTGGAGCGGGAAGACCCTTGCAGTATGGACGGGTCAATGACAAGGAGGAGAAAGTAGAAAGCGATGACCGTAGATTGGAGAGGAGGAGGAAATACGGCACTGTAGGTTGTAAATGTCACTATGGACAGGCGGTTAGAACCTGGAGGACGAGGAGTAGATGGACAGAGAAGAATCCTGATCTACTTTTGGCCATGAGGGAGATGATGTTGAAGAGGAGGCTGTAGAGACATTGCGATCGTGGAGGTAGAGGAAAATGAGGAGCAGGTGGGAGCTGAGATGTTGCAGGTGCGTCGGTGGTCCGGCGTTGCTGCTCCTTGCGGTCTTAGGAACTGAGGGTTCTCAAGGTCTCAGGACCGTGAGGATGAGATCGTGTGAGGGGGGCAGACTGAATGAAGGATCAAACCACTAGGGCAAGAATGAGAGGTCAAGACCGCTAGGGAAAACCACGAGGATAGTTGGTAGTGGTGATGATGGTGGTCGAGATGTAGGATTGCAGACCGTGATTCTTGTTATGTTGTGAAGAAGATGGTTGACGGAGGTTGAATAAAAAAAATGGATGTAAGGGCTAAGAAAGGTGGGCCCACAACTAGAGAATGGGCCCCGTTGAAGATCTATCTCCATAATGGCTTGCTCAATCTGCATGAAATCACAAAAACCCTGGTCAAGAAGCAAGATGGCAATTTGTAATATTTAGGGGATAAAAGTGAATGTAATGAGTCGAATTGGGCCCATGATGGTGACTAAAAATCATGATGAATATGGATTCATCAAAACACCCCGAACTTAAACGTTGCTCATCCTCGAGTAACAAAAAATCTAAAATAGTCGCCAAATGAATGATTTCTACTCATGTGATTGCCTCATCTTTACATCACGATTGTTTCCTTTCTGCTTCGTATGACTAGGCATCTCAACTTCCTGAGATCACTAAATACATCTTACTATATCTTTGTTCCTGAGTTTGTTTTCCAACATCATTTCCTCCTCACCTTTTCCAACAACAAGCATTTCTAAGGGTTTCGTAAGAGTCCAGAGATACCCATAGAACAACAAGTGTGCACCTGATCTGACACTGGTGTATTTCAAGATAGTGGAGGCATTCATTGTGCCTTTAGGTGGAAAAAGGAGTGAAGGGTGGTATGGAAGTAAATTGTATATCTCTCCTCTATTCGACTCAAGATTTATAATATGGTTGCAATTACATTGATTGCATTTTTTTGTTTTGTGCGAATCTCTCCTCTATTCGACTCGAGATTTCATTTTTTTGTGTGCACATTGGCATCTTTTCTTGGTGATACACCCTATCAATTAGCGAGGGGTATGGAAGAAGAAGATATATAGAGAGAGGTGGTGTGCCACCCCAAACTTAGGGTTTGGTACAAAGATTATGGAAGAAGTGTAGAAGAGAGTTCAGATCAGAATGCAACTTGATTTACAATTCAGTGCACTGGGTCTTTCTCTTTATCATACTCTTCTCAAATAATGACTTGATGAGGATCCAGTGGGGGTTCCATGTTATTGTTCCACTTGTCAGTTAGGAAGCATGACGTGTTTGATCCCTATCAGTTCGACAGACACTTGCCATTTTTGTAGAAGGATCATGATGTTAAGATTCATATTCTTCACAAGATGATTTCAATCAAATGGCTAGTTTAAAAAAGTGGTCCTCTTAAGGATTTGCTTCGAATAAGGAGGGTGTAATGATTCAAAATGCATAGAAGGAGAAACTAGCCGACTAGGTAATGGCTTTTATTGAAACAAAAAGCGTCAAAACTTCTTCAAGAGTCTATACAAATTCTTTGAAAATTTTGATTAAAAATGAAACTATGAGATCTTAAGTCTGAAACAGATAGGAGCGAGTGGAAGGTAAAGTACGTACCACCCACCCTCTACCCCAAACTTAGAAATTTGCTTGTCCTGAGCAAACTCTATATCTGAGATGGAGGGGAAAATTCATGCTGGTTGGACCACCATATGTGATTGTGTTCCAATCAGCGTGCGTCCTTCATATGAAAATCTCAAAAATGAAGACTAGTCAAGACTTAAGATAGCATCTCATGATGCAATTTTTATTCAGTGCAAATTTTTCTAAAAAGTAAAAATAAATGAAGAAAATTTTCTATTTCAGAATTAAAAGTGAAAGCAAAATTATTGATCGGGTTGCCTCCCGACAAGCGCTTTGTTTTATGTCAATAGCTCAACGTGGATACTTCAATTTTCTGGTAGGTACGGTGGATTGGTAAGATCTAGTAGTGCTTCAGTGCCTATGTCAGCTGAGGTGAAATATCTCTTCAAGCGTTGACCATTAGCGACAAATTCTCCTGACTGTTCACTCCATAAAATGAAAGCACCATGCGGGTACATGCTTTTGACAATGTAAGGTCTAGACCAACAAGAATGGAGTTTCCTTGGGAATAAACTTAGTCTTGAGTTGAATAGAAAAACTTGGTCTCCCACTTGTATGTCCTTTCTTTTCAGATGACCACCGTGCCAAAGCTTGGTGTGTTCTTTGTAGATTCGTACATTCTCATAAGCTATCATCCAGAGTTCTTCCAACTCTTGAAGTTGTAGAATCCTGGCTTCGCCCACTTTCTTCATGTCAAAATTTAGTTGTTTGATTGCCAACAATGCTTTGTGTTCAAGTTCTATAGGAAGGTAGCATGGCTTTCCATAGATTAATCGAAATGGTGTAGTTCTGAGAGGAGTCTTAAAAGCAGTTTGGTAGGCCCACAAGGCGTCATTGATTTTCACTAACCAATCTTTTCAGTTGCGGCCTACTATCTTTTCCAAGATAGCCTTGAGTTGACAGTTAGAAAAATCTACCTATCCACTTGTTTTTGGGTGGTAGGGGGAAGCTACTTTGTGTGTTGCACCATATTTTCTTAACAACACTTCAAAGCTTCTTTCCAAAAAATGAGAACCTCTGTCAGATATCACAGTGCGTGGGACTCTGAAATGGGGAAAAATAATATTTTTGAACATCTTGATAAGTGGTTTGGAATCACTAGTTATAGTTGGTATGGCCTCTACCCATTTTGAGACATAATCCATCGTGACTAGGATGTAGGAAAATCCATATGAAGATGGGAATGGACCCATGTAGTCCACACCCCCAAACATCCAAAATCTGGACTTCTTTCTACAGTTTAAGTAGCATCTCATCTCTTTTCGTAATGTTACCTATTCTCTAACATTTTCCACATGCTAGGACAAAGTTGTAGGAATCTTTAGATATGGTTGGCCAAAAGAAACCACATTGCAAAACCTTCAAAGTAGTTTTCTTAGAACTCATATGGCCTCCAACCGGGCCAGAGTGACATTGCTCTAAAATAAGTTGGGCTTCCTCCTCAGTGATACAATGTCTGTAGAGACCATCACCGTAGAGCTTGAATAGGTACGGTTCATCCCAGTGATACTGCTTCACATCATGTGTGAATTTCTTCAGTGCATTTCTGATGCATTCAGGGTGGATGACACCAGCGATGAGGTAGTTTACATAATCTGAGTACCAAGGGGTAGCTTCTGAAACTTTCATGAGTTGGTCTTCCGAAAGAGAATCATTAATCGAGATCTTCTCGGTCTCCAGAGTGTGTATGCGACTGAGGTGGTCTGCTACAACATTCTATATACCTTTCTTATCTCTTATCTCTAGATCAAATTCTGACAAAAGGAGAATCCATCTGATTAACCTGGGCTTTGCATCTTTCTTTGCCAGGAGGTAATAGATAGCAGCATGATCTGTGTAGAAAATAACTTTAGACCCAATGAGGTAGGATCTAAATTTGTCAAAGGCATACACGATTGCAAGGAGTTCCTTCTTAGTAATTGCATAGTTCCTCTGAGCTTCGTCAAGGGTCTTCGATGTATAGTAGATCATGTAATGTTTCTTTTCTTTGCATTGCCCTAAATCATCACACACCTCATAATCACTGACATCACACATAATTTCAAATGGGTGATCCCAATCAAGAGATCTGATGATGGGTGTTGTTGTAAGAGCGTGCTTCAGTTTGTTGAAACTCTTGGAACATTCTTCATCAAAATGGAAATCAACATCTTTTAGCAAAAAAATCATCATCAACTTGGTTATCTTTGAGAAGTCCTTTATAAATCTTCTATAAAAGCTTGCATGACCAAGGAACGCACGAACCTCTCTTACATATGTCGAGATAGCGAGTTTGGAAATCACTTTGATTTTCACTCTGTCTACTTTGATACCTCGGCTACTGACTCTATGGCCAAGAACAATGCCTTCCTTTACCATAAAGAGACACTTCTCCTAGTTCAACACAAGATGTGCTTCTTCACACCGTTTAAGGACAAGGGAGAGGTTCTTTAGGCATGAGTCGTATGAATCTCTATATACAAAAAAATCATCCATAAAAACTTCCATGATAGTTTCAATGAGACCAGCGAATATGGCCGCCATGCAACGCTGGAAAGTTGCAGGCACATTATAGAGACCGAACGACATCCTTTTAAAGGCATACGTTCCAAATGGGGAAGTAAAAGTTGTTTTCTCTTGGTCATCTGGATGTAGAGGAATTTGATAGAATTTGGAGTAACCATCGAGATAGCAGAAATATTCTTGGTGAGCCAACTGTTCTAAGACTTGGTCAAGAAAAGGCATCGAGAAATGATCCTTACGTGTCACCTTGTTCAACTTCCTGTAATCAATACTCATCCTCCACTCGGTGACTATTCATGTAGGGATGAGTTCATTATCTTCATTCTGTATAACAATAGTGCCACCTTTCTTTGGGACTATATGCACCAAACTTACCCATGGCGAGTCAGATATAGGATAGATGATCTCTGTAGTAAGTAATTTGATAACTTCACGACAAACTACTTCTTTCATGTTTGGATTAAGCTTCCTTTGATGTTTAACAGTCAGCTTGTGGTCTTCTATCATGGGTATTTTGTGCATGCAAAGCGCTTGACTGACCCCGATGAGATCACTCATCTTGTAGCCGATGGCTTTTCTTCTTTCTTTTAATTCCGTCAGGAGTTTATCTTCTTGTTCTGCTGTTAGATCTGAATTTATGATGACTGGGTAGACCTTGATATCATCTAAAAACACGTACTTTAATCCCTCAGGTAGGGTTTCATTTCGGGAGCTTCCAGTTTCTCACACGGTTCTTCAGTAACATTCACAACCTTGAGTTTCTCAAATTTGGTTTCAAGATCTTCTCCAGTAGTGTCGAGGTGGAGAACATAATCATGTATTTGTTTATCAATGGAGTCATCATCAGATGGGTTTGTTAGAGCCTCTTATAACAGATCGTCATGTTCATAATCTTGTTGTGTGAAGAGTGACATCTGCTCTATGAAATTAATCAAGTAGACTTCTTCTTGCATGCTTGGTCTTCACATACTTTCAAAAACTTTGAACTCGAGAGTTTCTTTACCTAGTCTGAGGAGCAAGGTTCCTGCTTCAACATCAATCAGAGCTCTTGCAGTGGCAAGGAACTGAAGGACAAATATGAGAGGGTATCTGGCATCTTCTTTTATGTCCATGATGACAAAGTCACACGGAACCTAGGAATCTTTGCCTACCTTGACGGGTACATCCTCAATAATTCCCAAGGGGAGAGTTATAGTGTTATATGCAAGCTATATGGTCATGCCAGTTGGAAGCAGTTATGCAAACCCTAGCCTCTTGCAAAGGTTAAGTGGCGTGATAGAGATGCTAGCTCCAAGATCAGCCAATCCCTTCTTACATGAAGAATCACTGATATGGCACGAAATCCCAAAGGATCCTGGGTCTTTCTTCTTCTTGGGCATCTTGCTATGAATGATATCAGAAGTGGTTGTTTCTAACTTAACTGTCTCGTATTCTTCAGTTATATACTTCCTTGTGAGGAGAGACTTCAAGTACTTTGTCCAAGCTGGTATCTCAGCCATCGCATCTAGAAATGGTATATCAACATGGTGTTTCTTCATAGCTTCTTTGAATTTGTTGAATCGAGTGTCAAGCTTTGTCTGCCTCAAACGAGCTTGGAAAGGAGGGTGAGGCTTGTACACTGACATGTCTGGATATGGTGTTTCTATTTCTGCAACAATAGGTTTTTCAAAACTTTCCTTGTCTGTCTTATCAGCAGTTACTGGCCCTTTTGGTTGAGACTCAGGTGTTGTAGAGTCTTGGACAACCACAGAGTCATCCTCGTATGTAATAACCATAGGTGTCTTGACAGGAGGATCAGAATAGTCTTTTCCAGACCTAGTGGTGATAGCCTTCAGTTGCTCAGGGTGCTTAGGATTGTTCTCTGGTTGGCCAATAAAGGTTCCAGCAGGTGGCTTCATGCTAGCTGCAAGTTGAGCTAGTTGAGATTCAATAGCCTTCTGATGGGCTTGCTAGTTAGCTATCATAGTCTGCTGTGACTGCAACATCTTCTCAATGGTTGTTAGCTTGTCATCAGGAGAGATGGGACTGGCTTTTTATCCTTGTTGTTGATAAGGGACTTGGTTGGGATTCTGGAACTGAGAATTGTTCTGATAATTGTTGTAGTTCCTATTCGAGAAGTTACCTCTAAAGTTTCCTTGATTTATGAAGTTTTGCTATTGGTTGTACTGGAATCCCGGTGGAACTTGTTGTTGGTTGTTTGAACCAAGTTGCTGAGAGTTTTCCGCTCCTGAAGGATTACCATATTGAAAACTAGGATGGTTCCTATTCTGATTCAGATTATAATATCCTTGACTAGGGATGGTGTTGACAACATTAAGATTTTCCATTTGACCATTATCTCCTTGGCCATAAACGTTGCTTAGAACAAAATCATAGAGAACATTGCAGACTAGTATAGAATGATCAGTGCCTTTACATGCTTCACAGAACAATGAAGCTGACTTGATCTGTTCTTGTTGTTGTGGGAGTGAGCGTCTTCTTTCATAGGCAGCAAGAGATGATTTGAGATGGTCTTGTTTGACAACTAAGAGCTTGAGGGATTCAGTGATAGACTTGTACTCAGGATTAGCTTCAGCCATATCTACCTTCAACTCTCCTTTACCTACAGATCTACTCCAATTAGCTTGATTTTTAGCTCCAAGGGTGACAACCTTCCATGCATTGTCATAACTCTGATGCATGAAGTTTCCTCCAGATGAGGAGTCTAAGAACCTTTTGATGTCGTCATCCACACCCATATAGAAGATCTCAATGAGCTAATTCTTAGGAATTCCATGGTGTGGACACTTGCATAGAAGCTCTTTAGATCTTTCCCATGATTCATCTAGGGATTCTCCAGGGACCTGAGTGAATTGAGTTATACGTCCCCTGATTTCATAGGTGAGAGAAGGAGGGTAGAATTTCTCCAGGAAGACATTTTGAAGTTGTTCCCGGGTGGTGATGGGTTTGCATTGCAAGGAATTGTACCAACTTATGACTCTATCAGTAAGAGAATACTTAAAGAGATGGAGTCAGATGGCATCGTTGGATACTCCATTTTGCTTTGTCATAGCACATAGATCAATAAACCTTAGAAGATGTCCCTGACTATCTTCTCCTTGCTTACCATAGAAAGGGATGTTTTGAAGCAAGGTGATCCAATGTGCCCTTATCTAAAAATTTGAAGCGTTGATAGGAGGAGGTTGTACTGGGTGATGAGCATCAGCAGCTTTAGGGATTGCAAACTCCTTAAGGTCTTTTTGTAACTCAGCTTGTTGAGTTGTCACTTGAGCTGCTTGGATTTCTTCTTGAACTGCAGCTCGGGCTTCTTGCATGAGCCTTTCTCTTTGTGCATTAAGGGCTTGAGCTACCCTTCGGGAAATTTCCTATTCTTGAGCCATTCTAGCTTGGTTCTCTCAGTTCTGACGACGAAAGCTTCTGTCTATCTCAGGATCAAAGCTAGCAGAGAGTCTGGGACTGTTCAAGCGGTGCATGCACTAGTCTTTGGGGGTACCTGGGATGGAAATATCTTTCGGAAGTAAGATTGACAGAGTAGAACCGAATTCAAGTAGATGATCGATTGTATCAAAAGAAAAAGTAAATCCTAGATTAGCCTCAAAAGAACTAGATTTGACTAGTTGATTCTGTTGTCCCCGACAATGATGCCAGAATTTGACGTGGTCTATTATCGCACTAACAAATTCACTCGGGGTTGAAATCCCAGAGTTTTTAACCAGAACTTGTGCAATAATACCACCCGCAAGCAGATGGGTCTTATCGCAGTATAGTTAAGGATTGAATCCCAAGGGACAATGTTTTTAAGAATCGTTGCTAGTCTAGTCTAGCTCAAGTAAGACTAATATTTAAAACAAAGGTATATTTGAGTTTAACTAAACTAAGTGCAAGAAAGGTAAAGTACACGATTAAAGTTGAATCTAGATTAATGATGAAGATCACTGGGGTGGTCCCGGGTTTCACCACCACTACACATGCAAACATATCCAATCACAAACATCTAGGCAAGATCTAACTGTCCAAATAGAACTACTACGAACCATCCCAGAGGGATGTTTAGGTTCGCGTAAGCATCACTCTAGGCATCAGATTTCTCATCACCATCTGGATCATGTACTTACAGTTCTGAAGATATACATATCCAACTGAAGTTGTGGCCCTCTATTAGGATGTTTAGGCACACAGAAGCGTCACCGTGGGATAGATGGCTCGTACCCTCACGGATCACACACTTACGACCTCAGGGAATCCCATCTGATTTCTCATCAGGGAGTAGTCAACCACATTAATCGACATTCAAACCTATATATTGAAGTTCTCACAACATAGGAAAGAACAAGATAAATGCAAGTAGGTGATCAATCCACAAGCACACATCGATGATTAACAACAAAATGAAAAGTTACATACATTCCATAGAATGTTTAATGAAAAGACATATAAGAATGGGCAGTGGGGCTAGTCCCCACACCCCAGTGAAAAGAAACTACTCACTCATGATGTGAGGAACAAAAAGAACAAGAGAGAGGGAAGATTCTGCCATGAGCATGATGCAGAAGATAGTCACAGCTCAGTGAAGATACAGTCTTCTACGCCACTTAAGAGCATATATGAATGAGGAGGAAGAACCACCAAGGCAGACCGGGCAGATCTTCCTCTCCACCTTCCTTCTATTCTCGTTGTTCTTGCTCGTAGCAGGAGGAGCAATTTTTGGATGTGTATGTAGCGTGGATGCATGTAGATGGATCGAGAAGAGTGATGAATTGGGATCCCTTTCCAGGGGTTGGGCCTGTGTTCAAGCAGCCTGATGGCGTCTCGAATCCGATACCCAAATGAGGACCCTACTGGTCCTATTTATAAGCTTGGATAGAGTCCTATTCGGTTTGGACTGCTTCTACAATTTTCACAATTTGGGGGACCGTTTGATTTCTCATGGCCTTGAGAAAATCGATTGCTTCCAAGTGGTTTGAAGAACGATGAATGTCTCACAATTTAGAAACCGTTCAGTTTCATCCTCTCAGACCACTAGGGTTTTCTAATCAGTTTAGAAACTAATTGTGTTTCTCTTGGTTTGCTACTTTGGCCTCATAGACTTATCTATTTTGGCTCCCAAGCGGCCTCAGACCTAGTGGTCTTGAATTACACGATCTTCATGCACTCTTGGGTTTGTGCTTTTGCCTTCACGGTCTTGTAAGACCCAGCAGCTGCACGATCTCAGATCGACGTTCTCCTCTTCACGCAGTCTCGCTTCTGCGGTCTTAACGGTCTTCCTCTTGCTCGGTTTTAGGCTCTCGGTTTCTCTTCTCATTATTGGTCTTCTCGGTTTCACGGTCTCTTGTGGTATCACTTCATGGTCTTGGGATCATAGTTTGTGCCTCTGCCCCTCACACGGTCTTAAAACTGCTAGAACATTCACGTTCTTGAGACAGTGAGGAATCGATCAGCGTGGAGCACGGGCAGACCCTTGTAGTATGGACGGGTCGATGGAAAGGAGGAGAAAGCAGAAAATGATGACCGCAGATTAGAGAGGAGGAGGAAATACGACACTAAAGGTTGTGAACGTTGGTGCGTCCCCGCTAGTGCTGCTTTTACACCCCCACGAGGTCGGAGCACACATGATATGGGATCTTATGCTTTCGAAATTTGTAAGACCTACACTAACTACCTACGTCTACTAAGACACTATGCCCGCAAGCGCACGGGGTCGTGTCGTAGTATAGGTGAGGCGGAAAGTACAGGGTCGATCCACGGAGATAGAGGGGGCACTAGAGTTAGACAGTGCAAGCTATGCTCCTTTTGCAGAGCTTAGGGTTTTAGGGTTTTAAAAGGTTATGGTTGTTGATTAAGCTAATAGAACAAGTAAAAAATGCGAGAAGGAAACTAAAAAATGGAAGAGCAAGCAAATTAGTAAACTAAGTTAACAAACTAACTAAGCAAGAGCAAGAAGAGCTACACTACTCTAGCAAGGCAAGAAGCAATTAAGAACTAAACTAACCACTAGCAAGAGCAAGAGCCTAAGTTAACACTAAAGAGCAAAGCTTAGCAATTAACTAGATTAAGCGAAAGCGACTAAACTAGACTAGCATAAATAAGCAAACTAAGCAAGATGGGCTTTAAGAAGTTGATTAGGGTAGGTGGGCCATTTGGGGGATGTAACTTTGATATTAGTTGGGGGAGATCATTAAACATGCAAGGTTCTCATTTCATATCTAGATTACCAAACCAAACAACAAGGACAATGCCATTAGAATATACCCTATACTACTAGTAGAAGACTAGGGTAAGGTGTAATTCTAATGGGATTAGCCAAATCTAGGTTTCTAGGGTAAGTGATAGTGAGAAATTGAGGGTTGAGGGTGGAGATGGGAGTAGAAATGAGGGTATTTGACCTCATTCCACTAGCCACTCTAGCCTTTAGAAGGCCCTAGGCAATTGCATCACTCTCACTTACACTAGCTACTTAAATCTCACACTCACTTGTAGAAGGAGGGATGTGTATGCAGGAACCAAGGGGGCTAGCTAGGGATCTACTAATTGGACCTAGGAGCCATTCGTAAGATTGCCACATACACCCCAATTCCTCCTAGAAACCAAGTGTCATCAAAGACCTCAAAACAAGCAATTCATACAAGAAGCACAAACCACATGCAATAAGATAGGAAAAGAGATAGAAGCAAGAAGTAATCATCATAGATATGAATTAAGTTCATTACAAGAAATTATCCCCCAACATGGTATCGAAGTTACATTTAAATCCCAAACAGCCCACTACTAGGGGCTTAGCTACACATGATCAAGGAAACAAGAAAAGAAAGGGGTAGAAGAAGTAGGGACTCCAAGAAGCTTGATGTAGAAGCCTCCTTCTTCACCTCCAAGCTTGCTGTAGACATCCTCCCTCCTCCAAGGGTATAGGGGTGCATGAAATGGTAGGGGATTATGGATGAAAACCTAGGGAACTAGGTTTCCATGGTGGAATGAGGGTGGAAATGGTGGATGATGAGCCCAAAATGCAAGGAGATTGCACAAAGAGCTCAAGGATGGAGAGTGGAGGCTAACAATAGATAGGGGGCATATAACCTAGTGATGTGGCTGCCACATATGTATATATAGGTGGTGGGGAGGCACTAGGGTAAGTGGGGGGTAGTTTAGGAAAATCAGTGAAAAGTAGGGTAGGGTCGGTGGATCACCACGGCCGTGGTGTAGTGCCACGACCGTGGTGAGGGTAGTAGGGAACGGTTGTGGGGTGGAGGGAGTGGTGAAAAAGTGAAGTATGGTGGTAGCCACGACCGTGGAGGGATGCCACGGTCGTGGTAGGTGAGAGGCACCACAGCCGTGTTGGGTAACACGGCCGTTTTGAAGGAGGGAGAGGTGGTCGTGGCGCAACAAAACAGACATTTTAGTCTTCATCGGCCACGGTCGTGGCGATCTGGGGGTGACAACCTATAACTCTAGCCAATTAGATGCAATAATTCCCACGACCGTGGTAGGGTTCCACGACCATTTTCTCTTCTACTGACCACGACCGTGCTGATGCCCACGGTCGTGGTGTCTTCAATGGCCACGGTCGTGGGAAAGGGCCACAACCGTGGGATTCTGTAGGATTTCCCTGTTGAGCTTGGTGTCATATTTCTAAAAAAGGCACGACCGTGGCATAGTGCCCACGACCGTGGTGAGGTTGGCCTCACTTAATTACACTTCAATCTTCATCATTTTTGGATGTCTTTGCTTGGGGATGATTCTTGACCATTGGAGGTAGGTTGAGGGAGACTTTGGGGCCTTTTTTGGGTCCCTCCATGAGTGGGGGAACCCTAGAAATCCTTATTTCTCTCTCTTCCATCTAAGCATGGTTCAAGTACCTGAAAAACAGTGCAAAGAACATCCATAAGCATATTTGCAATGATAACCATATTCGGGGAAAAGACTTGTAATCTAACATGTTTAGATGCAACTTAAGTACAAAATGGCACAGGATGGAGCCCTAAAATAGGGCTACATCACCACCCTAAACTTAAAACATACTTGTCCTCAAGTATGCTCTAACTCAATCTCTCTACAAATTTTCCGCAAAAGAAATGACAAATGCAATGTAAAATATGATTATTGCTGAATGGTATCAAAGATGACTGAGTGCATGCATTTCACCTCTCTCCTCTCCTACTTTCACAATCCAATCATGAAAAGAGAACGAAGAACATGAACTTCAAATAGCACATAGAATATACAAGTTATCCATATCCCTTTCATTATGTTCCGGGTAAACCGTTTCATGATAGTGTTAATCGAGGATGACTAGGAGTGTTGTTTCACATTCATGCATTCAGTCTTATATTTCAAATCAAACCAGATGACCCACATGGCTGCAGAAAAAGGCAAAATGAGCTAAGTTTGATGCTTCTTATCTCAATGGGTATGAAAGTGGAAGAAAGGGTTGCGGTAAGATTTTTGGAGTGTTTTTACACACTCATCTTTTCTTTATTTGAATGCTCTTAAATAGGAGCATCCTTTTATTTTGTTTTTGCCTTTCTTTTTCTTTTCTTTTCTTTCTTTCCCTTGGTGTAGATAGGTCAAATGGTGGATAGAGTGAAGCGTGGAGATAAAGATATGGCCACCCCAAACTTTTGGAGGTGGCCAAGGCTGGTTATGTGCACTAGGGCATCTTTTTATGAGGCGGAGGGGTATGAAGATGGTGGAAGAAGAATCGGGTCAAAGAGGGGTCATTGGTATGATTTTCCACATAAGACATCCTGCATGAAAGTTAATCCAATACTTCATCCTAGATATCACACCACATGAATGAACAAGATGAAATTGATATATCAAACAAGTGATTCCACAAACACGAAGCGTTCAAAGCTTGCTCAAGTTCACGATTCAAACAAATCAATCACAATCATAAGAGAGGTGATGCACATGTAAAAAGTCAAACATTGATACCACTTAGCAATAAAACATAACATTTCACTTACATTAGTCAAAGGTCGTCATTTTTACTCAAAACAATAGAGATTGGGTCAAAACATACTTTTTAGATAAGAAATCTCAAATTTGGGAAAAATTGGCCAAAATGGTGCCAATTTGCACTAAATCACATCTAAACTTACTTTAGGGGAATTTAAAGCATAAAGCAACAAATCCTACTTAACATGCATATGAAATTATCAAAAACTACATGAGAATGCAATGCATGATATGGAATAGGAAAAAGAGATTTTTTTTTGAAAAATTACACAAAAATGCGAGAAGTCAACTACATGCCATGCAAAGATGCAATGAAAAGAACAATAACAATAAAACTAAACTTGATGGCAGAGGTGATAACAAAATGACAAAATGAGAGAGAGAGAGTGGTGCATACCGTCCTACCCACCCCAAACTTTAGAATCATGCTGTCCTCAGCATGAAACTATAGCTTAGGGGAGATATGGGAAGTGGCATGGTTGCGGTGGCTGGTCTGGCATATGTGGAGGATTTGGAGGAGGAGCTGAGGATGGAGTTGAGCCTGATGGAGGATGCTGGTAGTAGTGCCCCCAGTAGTCGTCCTGGGGTGGAGGGTACGTCTCTAGATATCCAGCCAAACCACCCCAAAAATCTGCACCCCATTTGGGGTTTCGTGCTTCTTGGGCGTGGTTGTAGTGATACAAGTGGTTGATCTGATGGTGCATATATTGTTGATCCTACCACATGTACTGCTGGATAAGCTGCATGTCACCTTGGGTCTTCTAAATACTCTCAAGGTGTGCCTGGATGGTTTCCATGTCATAGACGTTCCCTGAGGGTGGTTGCAGCTGTGATGTCTCCTCATCCCTCCTTCTTGTTCTTCGGGGCTGCCCTTGTTCTGCATCTTCTTGCTCCTACCCTTGTACATTAGATTCAACGATGTCTTCATGTATGGCAGTGGATCCCCTTGTATACATCTCTCTTGGGTGTTCTTGCTTCCATTTCAAAATTTTTTCTCTCAATCTGAAAAGAACTCCCAACGCGGATAGAAGAGGCGCCACGTGGTATGGCAGCTCAAGCTCGAAGTCCGGCATACTAGTAGTAAGATACATCATCTTTTTGTACTTAACCTTAATAGTGTGTGAGTGGACCAGGTAATTGAGGTCAAAAAATTCCACCTCAATTCGGTCTTGTAACCCAGAGAGATCATATCCCAGCGCTAGTGCAATTGAAGTCACAAACCCACCCATGACAAATGGCTTTGAGCTCTTATAGGGTATGGACTTCATATTGTCAATCAATAGAATGCCAAGGTCTAGGTATTTCTTGAGGTGCATCATTATCAAGACAAACATATCTTTTTGTGAAATGGAGCCTTGATTATCATACCTCCCCACAATTATGTTTGCCAAGACCTTCTACACATAGAGAATCATCGGGTTGCTTATGGCGGCTGTTTTTGATCTTCCTGCATCATACACACTGCTGCCTATGATTGACTTCCAGAAATAGGCATAATCCAGATCTTCCCCTCTCTCTAACAAGCTGTCATCCATTTTCACGCCTTCTTCAAAACTTGCAGCGAATATCCCATTCAGCTCAGCGAATATCCCATTCAGCTCAGCGAATATCCTTTCGAGAGTGGTGAAGAATTCCCGGGTCAAGGTGACGTAGGCTGGTTGGGGTGTGAAAAGGATATCCCACAACCCTATTCTCTTTATGTTTTCTTCCACTGCCTCCTTGATCCCTAGATCATCAATTACTTTTTGAGACCCGTTCTTGGTGGCGACGACTCACCTTGTCATGCACTCGGGGTAGATAAGATCAACCTTCTTTTGCATGTGTCCTCTACCATAGGACACCCCGCCGGTGCTTTGCCCAGGGTCTTTTCTCTATCTGCCTCCAGCTGTGCCAGAACATCATCTCCTTCATGCTCAAGCTCTACCTCATCCTCCTCACTGTCACCATCGTCTTCCTCCATCATGTAGGACTGAGACCCCGAACTAGTATCCAAGTTATACCAGTGGGTTGATTGCTCCTAATCTTATCATAGTTGCCGCGAGGGTTGCGGCTGCACACCACGCCTCGCCGTCACCTGAGACGTCGAGTGGCGGGCTGGTGTAGGCTTCGGCGGGAGCCTGGATGTGGACGGTGACGCTTTAGATCTCTGGCTTCTCTTTGCGGCCGCCGGCTCGATCTCATCAATAAGGTGGTCCAAATGGATCCCCATTGATTCCTCATCTTCATCATCTTCACCCTCGTAGGTGGCGTCGGTGATGTGGTGGCTATCGGATGAGCGGGAGTGTGATCCGCTCACCGATTGCAAACGACGGAAGGAATGGTGGGCGGAGGTGGTAGGTGAAGGTGTGTGGGATGGCACAGATACATCGGAGGAGGCATTTTTGGAATGTCGCCTCCCTCCAGTGAGGATGTTGGTTCCCTTGGTTATGACCTTTCCAATCTTTTCATGGTGGAGGTGAGGTGATTTTTGGATTTTTATGTGGAGAGTGGTATGGATGTGGTTTTTTCGGTGGAATGGAAGGATAGTGATGTATGGATGGTGGAAATGTGATTGGTTATTGATTTGGGCAAAAAGTGAAGGGTTTTTGTGGGATTTTGGTGGAGGTGGCTGTTGGGCGGATGTGGAGATGGATGTGGAAATGGAGGAGTGATTGGGGAAGAATAGGCAGTGGAAATGGTAGAGGGATGGCTGGGAATCGATTTGGGATTGATTGGAGGCTGAAGGGAGGTGTTTTTGGTGGTTGGAGGTGGAGTTTGGAGGACCACGGGGTCATCTTCCGCCACCAGGGTCGAGGTCTGAAGCTTGAAGGAGAGCAAATGAAGAGGGGGGTCGGGTTTGGGTGTTTAAAAGATTTTTTTTTGCTGAACCGGGCTCGCTATGGTCGTGGAAGGTGGCTACGGTCGTGGCCAGGGTTGGGTAGCACGTCCGTGGTAGGTGCCAAGGTCGTGTTGTCGATGAAGAACTCCCCGGTTTGACCTCACCATGGTCGTGGCACAGTGCCACAGTCGTGGTCGTATCTCTTCAACACGGTCGTGGCTGAAGCCCACGGTCGTGGCGATTCTTGCAAACAACCTGTAACTAATTCCCACAGTCATGGCCATGTGCCACAGTCGTGTTTGGCCACATGAGCCACGGTCGTGGTCGAGCTCCATGGCTGTGGTGTTGTTGTTCTTTCAGCTTTCAAACTTCAAAACTTGAACTTTTGATTTCATTTGTTCTTTTGACACAAAACTTCTTGAATGACCTTGACTTAACATCTAAAAACCTCTCTCTCTACTTTCTAACACCATCACATCATCAAAACTCAAAAGAAAACTATAAAGCACAAGTGTGCATGTGTGTTTTTGTGTAAAGAAAAACAAAAGTATCAAAAAGCAAGGTCTGAGAATCTCAAACCACGTGGGTTGCTTCCCACTAGCGCTAAATTTTTAGCCGTCAGTCAGGCGTTTTGCTCTTTTTCATCAATCAACCATTGTCCAAAAGCAAAATGTTTTCTTCCTCATCATACACAATCCTCTCAAATGCCTTCATTGTCTCCCAAGGGTTATGTGAGTTTCTCGAGTGTCTTTCTTCATTTGTCTCTCCTCCGGGGTCATCATCATTGGTCCCAAAGTAAGAATCCTCATCAACAAAACATTTTAGCTCATTTAAGATGGACTCCTTAGGCATCTTCCCTCTTATTTTATTCTTGAAGGTGAAAACACCCTTATGGAACCTTACATAAGTTGGACTTTTCTTGATGATGGCAAGCAATGAGGTGTTTGCCTTAGTCAATCTTAAGACCTTCGAACTTTTCATGCCACAGTTTTGCCTTCCCTTGAGGAATGAGTCTTCATAGGCATAAAAGAGAGGGGTTTCCATCCTGTTGGACACTTGCAATCCTAAAAATCTCACATTGGGATGTCTTGGATCAGCAATGGGAGAAGTTGGTGGTGTCATATCAAAGGAAGATGGGACACAAGATATTATCCTCTCAAAATCTACCAGGACTGCAGAATTTTTAGTGCACTTAGCACTCTCACAAGGACTTTGCGGTAGGGTTCTCCATCATGATCTTCACCTAATTGCTTCCCTCCCTTGTTGAGGTCCTATATAACCTTGTCACACCTCAAGATTGAAATTGTATCCACTTTCTCATGGGGAGGAAGAAGAGCAAGTGATGGTTGTGGTGGTGTTGGTGGTAGTGGCGGATTAGGTTTGCGAAGGATGTAGGATGGTTGTTGTGAAGGTGGGTGGTTCTTGTGATTGATTTTGTGGTGGTGGTTGTGAGGTGTGTTGGAAATTATACGAAGGTTGAGGATGTGGTGGATCATAGATAACTTGAGGGGAGCCCATATAACTATTTGCATTATTTGGGTTGGCTATGGTTTGGGAAAGGGATCTTCCCTCCTCACAAAGGGCAAGTGAAAGGGAAATCTCATCCAGCCTTTGCTCTAGCCGATCAATGGTTTGTCCTTGAAAGGACACCTCTCTCTTCACTTCATCAAGGCTTCTCAATCTTGCAAGAACTTCTTCTTCAAACATGGAGCTATCTCTTGGCTCACGGTCTTCTTGTGGTTCCCATGAGAAGTTTGGCCCATTTCTACATTCTGAAGTGTAAGAGCTTGCCATGGGGATTTGGTTGTTCTGAATGTGATAGGATTTTAGAAGTTGCACATCTTCATAAAGATCCTCCATGGAGTTGGCAGAGTGATTATAAAAACCTCCCACATGAATCTACATGAGATATGCCATGTCTTCCAACATCTTCATCATGTAGGGCGGTTGAGGGATTGAAGGGTCTTGCACATCTCGGTCTAGCATCTTGACTCCAAAGGGTTTCTTGTCACATGGACAAGGCACAACCAAACAAAATAGGACAAGTTAGCAAACCAAGATGCAAAAGTAACACAAAGAATAAATAACAACAATTGTGAGGGCAAAAAGGAAAGGCTAAGCTACACTATCTAACTAGGCTGAGCGCCTCTATCCCCGGCAATGGCACCAGAAAGCTTGGTGCGTCCCCCCTAGTGGTGCTTTTACACCCCACGAGGTCGGAGCACACAAGATATGGGATCTTATGCTTTTGAAATTTGTAAGACCTACACTAACTACCTACGTCTACTAAGACACTACGCCCGCAAGCGCACGGGGTCGTGTCGTAGTATAGGTGAGGCGGCAAGTACAAAGTCGATCCACAGAGATAGAGGGGCACTAGAGTTAGACAGAGTGAGAGCTACGTTCCTTTTGTGGAGCTTAGGGTTTTAGGGTTTTAAAAGGTTTTGGTTGTTGATTAAGCTAATAGAATAAGTAAGAAATGCGAGAAGGAAACTAAGATATGGAAGAGCAAGCAAATTAGTAAACTAAGTTAACAAACTAACTAAGCAAGAGCAAGAAGAGCTACACTACTCTAGCAAGGCAAGAAGCAATTAAGAACTAAACTAACCACTAGCAAGAGAAAGAGCCTAAGTTAACACTAAAGAGCAAAACTAAGCAATTAACTAGATTAAGCGAAAGCGACTAAACTAGACTAGCATGAACAAGCAAACTAAGCAAGATGGGTTTTAAGCAGTTGATTAGGGTAGGTGGGCCGTTTGGGGGATGTAACTTTGATATTAGTTGGGGGAGATCATTAAACATGCAAGGTTCTCATTTCATATCTAGATTACCAAACCAAACAACAAGGACAATGCCATTAGAATATACCCTATACTACTAGTAGAAGACTAGGGTTAGGTGTAATTCTAATGGGATTAGCCAAATCTAGGTTTCTAGGGTAAGTGATAGTGAGAAATTGAGGGTTGAGGGTGGATATGGGAGTAGAGATGAGGGTATTTGACCTCATGCCACTAGCCACTCTAGCCTTTAGAAGGCCCTAGGCAATTGCATCACTCTCCCTTACACTAGCTACTTAAATCTCACACTCACTTGTAGAAGGAGGGATGTGTATGTAGGAACCAATGGGGCTAGCTAGGGATCCACTAATTGGACCTAGGAGCCATTCCTAAGATTGCCACATACACCCCAATTCCTCCTAGAAACCAAGTGTCATCAAAGACCTCAAAACAAACAATTCATACAAGAAGCACAAACCACATGCAATAAGATAGGAAAAGAGATAGAAGCAAGAAGTAATCATCATAGATATGAATTAAGTTCATTACAAGAAATTATCCCCCAACATGGTATCAAAGTTACATTTAAATCCCAAACAGCCCACCGCTAGGGGCTTAGCTACACATGATCAAGGAAACAAGAAAAGAAAGGGGTAGAAGAAGTAGGGACTCCATGAAGCTTGATGTAGAAGCCTCCTTCTTCACCTCCAAGCTTGATGTATACGTCCTCCCTCCTCTAAGGGTGCAGGGGTGCATGAAATGGTAGGGGATTATGGATGAAAACCTAGGGAACTAGGTTTCCATGGTGGAATGAGGGTGGAAATGGTGGATGATGAGCCCAAAATGCAAGGAGATTGCACAAAGAGCTCAAGGGTGGAGAGTGGAGGCTAAGAACAGATAGGGGGCGTCTAACCTAGTGTTGTGGCCATAACCTATGTATATATAGGTGGTGGGGAGGCACTAGGGTAAGTGGGGGGTAGTTTAGGAAAAGCAGTGAAAAGTAGGGTAGGGTCGGTGGATCACCACGATCGTGGTGTAGTGCCTCGACCATGGTGAGGGTAGTAGGGAATGGTCGTGGGGTGGTAGAACGGTTGTGGTATGGAGGGAGTGATGAAAAAGTGAAGTATGGTGGTAGCCACGACTGTGGCGGGATGCCACAGTCGTGGTAGGTGAGAGGCACCATGGCCGTGTTGGGTAACACGACCGTTTTGAAGAAGGGAGAGGTGGTTGTGGCGCAACAATATGGGAATTTTAGTCTTCATCGGCCACAATCTTGGTAGTGGGCCACGGTCGTGGTGATCTGGGGGTGACAACCTGTAACTCTGGCCAATTAGATGTAATAATTCCCACGACTGTGGTAGGGTGCCACGACCGTTTTCTCTTCTACTGACCATGACCGTGCTGATGGCCACGACTGTGGTGTCTTCAATGGCCACGGTTGTGGAAAAGGGCCACAGTCGTGGGATTCTGTAGGATTTCCCTGTTGAGCTTGGTGTCATATTGCTAAAAAAGGCACGACCATGGCATAGTGACCACGGCCGTGGTGAGGTTGGCCTCACTTAATTACACTTCAATCTTTGTCATTTTTGGATGTCTTTGCTTGGGGACGATTCTTGACCATTAGAGGTAGGTTGAGGGAGACTTTGGAGCCTTCTTTGGGTCCCTCCATAAGTGGGGGAACCCTAGAACTTCTTACTTCTCTCTCTTCCATCTAAGCATGGTTCAAGTACCTGAAAAATAGTGCAAAGAACATCCATAAGCATATTTGCAATGATAACCATATTAGGGAAAAAGACTTGTAATCTAAAAATTTTAGATGCAACTTAAGTACAAAATGGCACAGGATGGAGCCCTAAAATAGGGCTACATCAAACGTCACTGTGGATAGGGGGTTGGAACTTGGAGGATGAGGAGCAGGTGGACAAAGAAGGATCATGATCTACTTTTGTCCATGAGGGAGACGATGTTGAAGAGGATGATGCAGAGACATTGGCAATCATGGAGGTAGAGGAAAGTGAGGAGCAGGTGGGAGCCGAGATGTTATAGGTGCGTCGGTGGTCCGAACATCGCTTCTCCTTGTGGTCTTGGGATCGTGAGGGTTCTCACATTCTTAGGAATGTGAGGACGAGATCGTGTGAGGGGGGCAGATCGAATGGAGGAGCAAACCGCTAGGGTAAGACCGAGAGGTCAAGACCGCTAGGGCAAGACCGAGAGGTTAAGACTGCTAGGGCAAACTGCGAGGACAGTTGGCGGTGGTGATGATGGTGGTTGAGGTGTAGGAATGCATATTGTGATTCTTATTATGCCATGAAGAAGATGGTTGATGGAGGTTGACATGAAGATGGATGTAAGGGCTGCAAAAGGTGGGCCTGCAACTAGAGAATGGGCCCCGTTGAAGATCTATCTCCATAATGGCTTGCTCAATCTGCATAAAACCACAAAAACCCCGGTCAAGAAGCAAGATGGCAATTTGTAATATTGAGGGGATAAAAGTGAATGTAATGAGTCGAATTGGGCTCATAATGGAGAAATGAGTCGAATTGGGCCCACGATGGCGACTGAAAATCATGATGATTATGAATTCATCACACAACTACTATCCGAGGAGGTCGAGAATGAGAAGCATGACATTTTCTCATTATGTCCTCTATTCTCTTTACAATCATGTCATGCACTAGATCTTGCGACCAGACTCCTTTCTTAGTAGATGTGTGCTTTTGTGACGACCCAAAAAAGGATCTTATACCAAGACCAGATCTAACGACCCTAACATGGCCAAGATGCTCTGGAGTACCCAAAGGAACTGTTAATTCATCACTTTGGCTCTTAAGTATGAACTTTCCTTCTTTTCTTTGCTCATAGAGCTCCCACTAACATCATCAATAGTAATTGGTCAGTAAAACATAACAATGTCAAAAATAAAACATATAGTGTGCAAAGTTGAATTTTACCATTTTTGTAGCCACCTTACAGTTGTGGGGATGGGTATTCCTCCAAATTGATTTGTTCTCATATTTATGCACTCCTCATGGAAGAGTAAGGGTGCAAGAGTTGTAGAAGACTCAACATACCCAAGACTAGGTTTCTCAGAAGATGATGCTCCCATCTCTTTTACCTCTACATTATGTAGCCACCTAGACCCAAGTTGTGGTTGTGCATATTCTTTGCACACTTTTCTTTTTTAGCAACATGTAAACCCTGGATAATACAAACCATATGTTAAATATGTAAAACTCACAAGAATGTATTGTAAATGCGTAATACATTGAATTCATCTTATTACTCACTAAGAATAATATGCACAAATAAATGAGGCTTAATACCTTGAATTCATCTATTTGTCTTGTAGCAACAAATGCTTCCCACACCTTCTGGTCAAGATAGGCCCATTTCTTAGTGGTAGACTTCTTCTTCTTCTTGTTCATTATGTATTCTCTTGTAAGATTTGTTCCTATAATTCCTTAATAGCCTCCCACACCATTGCATCACAATTTTAAGATGCAATTTTTCATTAAGGTCAAAGATTCTCTATAATATTTCATACACTTAATGGCATATTTATAATAATAAAATTGTGAATATCTTTAAAAATCAAAATATCTCACACATAAACCTTTTATATGTAAAATTTCGTGGAAGGATAAACTTTACACCAAGATTCTTTTGTTATCTCCACTTTGTTATGATAAGAACCCCTATATATTGCATGAAAGTACTATGATTCTTCCCAATATGATTTTCTACATCATCAAAGTCAACATATAGCTTTGGTCCTTTACCCCTTTGTGCTACTAACTTGTTCATTAAGGTGTTGCCTCTTTTACATGCATGATCATATTGTTCCCCTACAAAGCCAATAAAATCATTGAGATGCACATCGTTGGGATACCCATCCTAAAATTGCCAAGAAATGAATATAAGTGATGGAGAACGTAAAATGCACATCTTTGTAAAAATTGTGATAGATAATGTAAAACACACATCTATGTAATAAAAATATACAACTACACCGTCATGGTGCCCATCCTCATAGTGCACATCATCATGGTTCTCATTCTCATGTTAAAATGCCATCTAAAAAATTTCATATTAAAAATAGTCAAAGAATGAAATATAAGTGATATAGAAGGTAAAATGTACATGTTACATATGAAATATATATAATGGCAATAAAGAATATAAAATGCACATCTAGCATTTTAAAATTAAAATACATGCCTCTAGTATTGGTTGGATCTTTGATCAATTAATATTCCTTTTGTGTGATCTCTGTCTAGATATAAGTCAGTGTTAGCTTCAACATTTGGTGTTGGCAAGACAACTCAGAATGGACTAGAGCATCATACTTATCATAGTACTCTTCTTCTTCTATAGGATCTACAATGAGCTGCCTTTTCCCTTGAAGAATGATAGACCATCTTTCATTTATAGGATCATCGATGTAGAATACTTGCTTTGTCTATGATGCCATTATGAATGGTTCACCCTTCTCTTCAATCTTCTCAAAATTCATTAATGTGAAACCTAGTTCATACACTACAACTCCTTTGGTGTTTTCAACCCAGTTACACCTAAAGACTGGAACTCTAAAATTTGTGTAGTCAAACTCCCATATGTCTTCAGTGACTCTGTAATAAGACATCTTAGCTTCATGTGGACTCTTATCCTTTGCAATAGAAAAATACAATGAATATGCTTGAGGGTGACCCCACTATATTGGATGACTCTCTTATCATCTTAACGTTTTGTGTAATATGAAAATCCATTGATGTTAAACCCTTCGTAACACATAATATTCATTTTTTTATTTCAAGGCAAGCAATTTGATATTTTCAACAACATCATTTAGTGTTTGATATAGGTGATGGAAGAATTTATCTTCAAACCACCTAATTAATATCCTATTATGCTCTATAGAAAGCCACATTGTGCTAACTCAAGGATATTTTATCTTGATAAAATCAGTATGTTCCGTGATATAAATATCCACTTCATCGATGTTGTGTAAAACATACAAGTGTGCTTGTTCCCATAAATCATGAATTGTTACTTCCACTCGTGTTCCTAAAGTCCCTTTTTTGAAATAGTGTTCAATATTCTTTTCGTTGGAAGGAGATTCATTACTACTAAGAAAGTCACTGTCAAAGTCCATAACATCCCTAGACACATAACCCTCAATAAAACTCCCTTCAGGCCAATATTAGTTTTGAACATCACCTTTAAAAACACTCATGTATCGTTCAAAAGTATACATCCATTGCAAGAAAACCAGACCCCACCTTTTCACTTCCCTAGTCAGTTTGACAATAAGATGTACCATGATATCAAAGAATAAAGGATGAAAATATATCTCAAGTTCTCATAGGGTAACAACCATTTATCTTTGCAACTTGTCAAGATTCTCAAGATCAATAACTTTGTTCCATAGAGTGTTGAAATAAAAGAAGCTTGGTGATTGCAAACCTTACATGCCTTGGCAGTATGGATCGAATAGACACAGACAACATTTGTTGCATTTGAGTGTCACAATCATGAGATTTCAGACCTCTCAGCTTCAAATCCTTTATTGATGACAATCTATGGATATTGTAAGAGTATCCCTATGGTACCTTAACATTAAGAAAGCATTCGCAGAAGGTTCACTTCTCCTGTCTAGACAATGTGTAACAAGTAGGAGGTAGATATATTTTTCAATCAATGCTAACTTCTATTGTTGAGTCTTTTGTTACACCCATTTCACATAGGTCCATTCTAGATTTTATGCCACCTTTAGTCTTACCTGGCATATTCAACAGAGTACCAATGATGCTATCACAAATATTTTTCTCAACATGCATGACATATACACAATGTCTAATTGCCAATGAACTCCAATAAGGAAGATCCCAAAATATTAACCTCTTCTTGAAAAAAGATTTGTCACTCCATGTGGGAATAGTACCTTGTGATTTCTTACTATATGCATTTAAAATGTCTTTAACTCTTTCATAAACCACCTCCCATAATATAGGTTTAGGGGCACTTCTTTCCTCATTTGACCCATTGAATGCTTTCACCTTTGGTAAGGATGGACTTTAGGAAGAAACCTTTGATGAACAAGATATGCAGTCTTGCCACCCTATTTTGGTCATATTGAATCAGTGTTCTTCTCACCTATATGGCATGCTTTAGATCCTTTTACATTGTATCCAGACAAATTCCCATATGTTGTAAAGTCATTAATAGTTCAAAACAACATAGCACGCAAAAAAAAATGTCTCTCTACATGAAGCACCATAGGTCATCACACCTTTTCCTCAGAGTTTCTTTACGTCATCAGTAAGAGGTTCAAGAAAAACATCAATATCATAACCAAGTTGTTTGGGGCCTGTTATCAACAAGGACAATATGATGTACTTATTTTTCATAGACAAGAAGTGAGGAAGATTGTATATAACAATCATAACAGACCAAGTGATATGTTGACTTCTTAATGTGTCATATGGTTTCATCCCATCAGTACAAAATCCAAGTCTCAAAATTCTTTACTTCTTCACCAAATTTAGGGTAGTAAATCATTTTCTTCCATTTTGAAGAATCAGACGCATGTCATAGGATCTCATCATTGTTTTTCTTTTCCTCTGCATGCCAAGATATTATGCCCATCCAAGATATTGACAAACAAGAATTGAAACTAGAGATGGCAATGGTGCCAATACGGTGTGGTTTATGCTGAAATTGTAACCACACCATATCCACACCACATCAACTGTGGTGTTTCATATGAGAAACCATATCCACACCGCAAAACAATAGGATTAACCACATCACACCATGTCAGGAACAATTTTTTTATTATTCTTAGTAGAATTATACATAAAACTTGTGAAGAACTTGTACACAACATATAAAATAACAAATAGAAACATGAATCAAGAATGTCATGTTCATATTATGTCATTAAACTTTTAGTTCATTTGAACGTACTTTCTAACTTTTTTTCACTAGTAAACATAAATATAATCCTTTCCGTCTACATATATATATTCTCATTCAAAGTTCAAACAACATTATCTTATAAAATCTATTATCCCCCCAATAACATACACTTTTTCAAATGACATTCTATTTAAAATGTTTCCTCATGTTTCTCTCCTATGTTAAGTCATTCTCTTGATTTCAAGCATTTAAGCTATGATTTTTATCTATATATATTTAATTGTAATGAGATGGAAAGTGAATTAAATGTTAAGGAGATATTTTGTGAGAGGAAAGTCAAAACTATTGGAATGTATGCCCATAGAGCCAGTCATATGATGATTGTAATGGAATTCTTTGTAAATGATTTTAATAATAATAAAGGAAATTTTTCTCTATATGTTTAATCTATATTGAGATAATGATATAACATGTTAGATGTCTAAATAATCATATTACTCAAAGATGTATGTCTTCAGGTTAAGGACTTGAACAATGGGATCATACAAATGTTAAGAGTATACATTCTTATTGTGTCCCTAGTCGGTTATTATTGTGGAAATATCCATAGACATCAATAATACATAAGACTAGAGTGTGTGTTGGTTGATGACAGAATCTCATTAGTCATGATATATGATATCAAACCAAGCACACAGATACATGTTAGAGAACAATGTATTAGACAGATCCACCGTAAGACTGATGCATGGAAACCACACTTGGTTAATCAGGATCATCTCTTATAGTATTGGTGGTCACTGTGGTTCTTAGACCTGAAATCACTACACTCATCACATGTCATTAGGTACACTTTGACATCATCAAACGCAGTCCTGAAACATGGGTTGTTATAACGGTGATGATTGGGTGAGTTTGACACATTGGGACTTGACTGTGAGTATTGGCCACTTGATAAGCGAGACTGAGAAATACATGGCCATGTACATGGGAGTCAATATATGATATTGAGCTTGCATTTATCTCAGATAGTCTACTCTAGTTCAAGAAACATGGATTGAACATTTGTAGAGGATGACAAGTCCATGCCTCAAGTTCAATCCAGATATCAGAGATAAAGGAACTACACATTCAGTGTAGCACCAACAATAGATTGTAGGTTGAAAGTTGTTCTCCAACTTTCCTCTTCACTTGGGTAGGACTGATGTGCGGCTAGGCACCACTCTTTGCTTGGGATGTCATAAGTAAGTTATGGACATTCACTATCAACATGAAATGGAACATATAGGGTCACACACATAGGATTAACCTAGAAGAGGAGTTTATCCATGAATGAGTTTAGATTGATTACTAAAGTGTTTAGGTACTCAATCAAACATTCAATCAATAGAATTGACTCAGAATCATCAAGTTCAAGTGTTGAACCAACTGATTAGAGTGTCAGATTGATTGAGAACTGCATTAACTGAGTTTTGCACAACCTCGACAACCAACTGATCGCTTCACTGGGTGAATCGATCGGCTCATCGTCAGTGAGACGATTGGTTCACTCTTGTAAACCGATCAGTTCACATGGACCAAACGAGCAAGTGTTAGGTTTCCCGATTTGTGAGAAAAGATCCTCGTTTCACTTGTTCAATTTGATTGGGACAAGAATTAATCTTTGCATTAATTAGAAATGAATAAGGAAAATTAATTGTAGCAAGTCTGGGAAGTGAAATGACCGGTTCACTTGGTGAACTGATTGGATCACCTACCCAAACGACTAGTTCATTTATGAAATGACCGGTTTGCCTACCGCAATATAATCAATTAATGGAAAATGTGGACCCTTCTACTCCTACACAAACTGGGAATCTTAACCCTGCCCTCTACTATAAATAGAGGGGTACAGGGGGCTTCTCAGAACACATAACTCAGAACTTCAGTTTCTCTACAAAGTTGTTATCCTCTCTGGTTTTGGTAATTGAGAGAGCCCAATCAATTTCTACCCATCCAGGGAGGAACATCGAGTAAAAGACAAATGCAAAAAAAACGACTGGTGGTGGGAGAGTGTGTCAGTGACTAGTATGTTGACCGAAGGGGATGACTCCTTGTAGTTTGTCTATCAGGAGGACTAGAGTTCCTAGTGGTCTGTGTGGACTATCTATAGAGGTGGGAGATTTCTGCTGCTCAGGAGGATGACCGTCAACCATAGTCCAAGTCTACACTAGGAGCTGCACAGATGCTATCAAAGATGGTAGTTGAAGACTGCACTAGCTACGAGGTATGATTGCTGAGCTAGCCTCAGGACTAGGTATATCTCACTAAACCATGCTTCCTATTACATAGTTGTTGATGTGATCTACTGGTTATGGGTTGGTGGTTAGATAAATTTTTTATTTCCGCTGCTTGTTCTGTCCCACAAATCCGAACAGTGGTATCAGAGCCACGTCAACATACTATGTTTTAGGATAAATCGATATGATCAAATTTTGGTTTTTCATCATTTATTTATTGCATGTGATGCAAATACTTTAACTGGCTAATGTGCATATCTAATTAAACACCACAAATCCCTATATACATATATGATATGGTATATATGCAATCGATATGGGTTTCCCAAATGGTTTTGATGGTGGATGTGTAGCATGGTTATGGCTTTTAAACCCTTATGTATGTGCTTGGTTGGTTGTGGTTATTTGCAACTCGATCTGCATACCGAGTCCTTTCTCCTATTCCAGATGTAACTCGAGATAACTTGAGCCTTCTCTTCTACCTTTGCTCCCCGAAATGTAACTCGGGGTTTCCCAAAGATATATGTAAAAGTAGGATAGTTTATTTCCTATTATGTCGAAGAACTGTGGGTGCCCAGATGAGTGGTTGAAGGACTGAGACAACCGGCTGATGGTGCGAGACAAGTAGCTAGTAGCTTGGCGAGGAGCACGATGACCCAATGAACTGACCGTCTGGAGGAGCCAGATGATCGGTTGGTGACAACCAACTGACCGGCCAGGAGGTGAGCCGATCAGTCATAGAATGAGATGATCAACCCAGAACATCCCAAGCACAAATCTTCATCAACAATAGGTTGTTGCATATGAGGTAGACCAAGATGACCATAATTCCTTGTGGCTTAAGGAATTACAAATAGGATGGCCATAATCATCACTTTATCACTTCACATGTTTTCTTATGGGATATAGCATGTATATGATATGTACTACATATCTGGTGATTGGATATGTATATGTATATAAATACCAAACCCCTCAATATAAATATTAAGTTTAAGATGCCTTCCAAAAGCAGCACACATGAAAAACTTGATCGATTAAGTGTAGGCACGCCCTAGCGTGGTGCACTGTGTATCTCGTGGAAGTGTGATGGTGAATATGTGGGCTGCCCTAGTAGGGTGCATATTCATTGTGTTGGTGTTTGGGTTGAACTTAACTAGGTGACCTTGATTGGATCAAGCACCTTGAGGCATGGAGATGTACATTACAAAGAGTTGTGCATGAAATCTATCAAGAGTTGCATAAGATGCAATTGGCAAAAGTTGCCTACATGAAAGAATCTAGTTGTGGGTGATAGCCCTAGTTGGTACATGACTTAGAGAAAATTAGGATCTTGCTCACTAGAAGGTTGTACACTGCAATCTTCCTAATTAATGGTGAGGGCTATCAGTTTGAACAAAATAGTGGGAGCAATAATTAATTAAAGGCCTATTAAATATCATCAACTTTATTCAAATCAAATTAAATCAAAAGGAGTTTTGACAAAGTGCAAATGTTTTCTCTTGTAGAATCAATTGGCAACGAAATCATCATTGAATTCTGACAATTTAATTGAGATATATTTCCATAACTGGTTCAGGACTATGAGGCATATTCCTAAGATACCAGTGGCTATAAAATCTGCTCTGTGTATGCCTAAGATATTGTTTGAATGCAAACTGACAGAGGGAGATCTAGTTAAACCCCATGTGCTCAATATGATTGGGCATATAGAATGTCTAGATAAATTGGGATTTCCTTTGGGTCAAGAGGTGGCCACAGATATGATTTTGCAATTGTTGCCTAAATCATATAACATGTTTATTAAGTATTACTACTTGTGTAACATGGCTAAGTCGTTGTCATAATAGCTTGACATTTTGACAAATGTTGAATCACAAATGAAGAATGATAGTTCCATGATAGTGATTAGTGGAATGGAGTCCAAGGCCACATGCAAGGAAGAGAAGCGTTCTCCCATCAAGATGAAGTACAAGACTTCTGCACTCAAAAATATGGAGAGGATTAAGGGAATCAAGGAAGATGAAGCAAGAGATAGAGATCTCTACTTCCAGTGTATACGTAATTAAGATTAACTTCGCTAATTCTTCATCATGGGTACTTGATACCGGATGTTGATCACACATTTGTTCAAATGTGAAGGATCTGAAAAGAAGTAGGCCTTTAGCGAAAGGCGAGGTTGAACTATGAGTTGCTAATGGAGAAATAGTTGCTACCACTGTAGTAGGAACTAATGAGTTACTTCTACCAAGTGGGCTGATAATAGAGTTACAGAACTACTATTATGTACCTGCCATTAATAGCAATATTATTTCTATATCTTGTTTGGACAAGGATGGATTTGAATTTCTTATTAAGAATGGAAAATGTTCCATTTCTAAAGATGGGATCTTTTATGGAAGTTCCCCAATGTCTTATGGTCTATATTTGATAGATCTATAGACAAGTTTATACAATGTAAACACCAAAAGACAAAAACTCAATGACTCAAACAAAACATACCTTTGTCATTGTCGTCTAGGGCACATAAATGAGAATCGCATATCTAAACTCCGTAAAGATGGTTATCTGGACTCTTTTGATCTTGAATCATTAGAGACATGTGAATCTTGTTTATTGGGCAAGATGACCAAGGCTCCCTTTTCAAGAAAAGGTGAGAGAACGAGTGATCTATTAGGACTCATACATACTGATGTATGTGGGCATTTTGAAACAAATGCTAGAGGTGGGTATTAGTACTTCATTACCTTTACTGATGACTTCAGTAGGTATGGCTATGTTTACTTGATGAAACATAAATCAGAAACACTTGAAAGGTTCAAGGATTTTATGAATGAAGTACAAAACCAACTTGGCAAAAGTATTAATGCACTTCAATCCGATCGAGGTGGAGAATATTTTTTTTGAGGGAAGGCCAAGACTCAAAGAAAGTCCCATCAATTTATTAAACAACTACCATCTATCATAGCTACATCGTTCACAAAAGAAGGAAAATTTGACTCAAAATAAAAACTAGAGGACCGACTACTAGCTTCAGTAGCAATCTCGTGTGCAACACGATTAGCTACTCTACTAACAAAAGAAAAGTTACAACTACTAAAGAGCAAGATAAGGTGCCATATGTCTTTAATAATAACTCCCATCTGATTCCTATGAAGAGCCTTTTTGTGAATCAAGTTGCAAACAACCCGCGCATCCGTCTCCACATCTATCTTCTGGATCCCTTGTGAATGGCTTACTATCAGTCCCTGTCTAATGGCTAGCGCTTCAGCTGTTGCCGGATCAGCCACATGATCGATGTATATCCCTTCAATCCTCTTCAGCTCGCCTTGCCAATTTCTCCAAGGTAAGCCAAGACCCGACCTTCTATCTCCTTTCCAAGTAGCAACTGTATTCAGTTTGATAGTATCATCTGGGGGCGGGTGCCATCTGTTATTCACCTGTACCTGGTCTGAGTGCCGACTCCCATGTCTGGTTTCCTATCCATTATGCTGGCGGTGCTCTACCATGAAGGCTTTGGTGGACTTTAGAATGTAGCAGATGTCCCTCTCCTCTTCCCCAAATACCTGCATATTTCTATGCCTCCAAATGGTCATTAGGGCAGCAACGAGCATGTCACTTTCTTCAATTGTTCTTTTCTGCAGCAGTTGCATAAAGGCCTCCCCCAGTGGCATCTTGGCCACCTCTATGACCTCCTCCTGCAGGTCTTGCACTTCCCGGGCCCATACTCCCCATGCATGGGAGCATTCAAATAGCATATGTCCTATAGTTTCCCTGCCTTGGCTACACAGTGTGCATTCCCCATCTGGATGACAGTATCTGTCGTATAACCGGCCAAGAGTAGCCATACTACCCGTGCACACCCTCCACAAGAAGTGGGTTGCCTTTGGTGGCCATCCTCTTCGCCAAAATTCCTTCCAAAGGTGACATGTCTATCGGTTACGTAAGTCCACAAATTCCGATACATTTAGCGTCCCAAGCCAATAGCTGGATTTTACCGTATAGTTTCCATCCTCACTTGGCCACCAAAAGCAAGTGTCCTCGCCTGGGAAGACCCCTAGTGTAACGACCCAGATATCAGCAGCAATGTTCGCTGGAAAAATCCCCTCCACAGTGTCCATATTCCACTCAGTCCCATTCGGCTCCATTATGTCACTAACATTCTTAATATGATCATGCTCCGCCTTTCGGTATAAATTCAGCTCACTAGGTGTATGAGAAAGCCATTGATCTTCCCATATATCAATCTGTGTCCCGTTGCCCACTGACCACTGGATACCTTCCAAAAAGAGTGCCTTTCAATTCCAAATACTGCGCCACACATAGCTGGGATTGTTTCCTCTTCGAGCTGCAAGGATAGTGGTATTTGGAAAATATCTTGCCTTTAAGACTTTATACGCCAGTGTATCTTGTCTTGTGTGAAGATGCCACAACTGCTTGGCTAAAAGTACTTGATTGAAAAATTGTATGTCTCTGAAGCCCATACCTCCTTGATTCTTTGGCTTGCAAAGGTTCGCCCAGCTCACCCATGTGAGTTTATTTTTTCCTTCTTGTGCCCCCACCAGAATCTAGCAATGGAACTATTGATTGCTGCCACCACCCCATCTAGTAACTGGAAAATACTCATGATGTAGTTTGGGATTGACTGAGCCACGACCTTTATGAGCACCTCTTTTCCTGGTTTTGACAACAACTTTCCCTTCCACCCTTGATGCTTCTTTGCTATGCGCTCCTGTATAAACTGGAAGACATGTTTCTTAGATCTACCTACTATTCTAGGTAGACCCAAGTACTTTGCATGTTTCTCTACCTCCACCACTTTCAGCATCCCCTTTATCTCTTCCTTGCGGGCATGAGGCACCCCCTTACAAAATGCCACTTTCGTCTTGGATAAATTTATTCTTTGTCCTGATGCTTGTTCATATTGGCTGATAATTTCAGCTACCTTCAAGCATTCTTCCCGCGTCGCTCTAGCAAAGAGTATGCTATCATCTGCAAAGAACAAGTGAGAGATTCAAGGTGCATGGCGGCTCACTCTAGCACCATGGATGGAGTTACTTTCCATAGCTAAATTAAGAGACATAGAAAAGGCTTCAGCACATATAATGAAAAGGTAAGGGGAAAGAGGGTCTGCCTGTCTCAGTCCTCGGTCGGGTTTGATTGTCCTGGTCCTATCTCCATTAACATCAAAGGAATGATGCACGGTAGATATGCATTGATGTATCTTCCGCCTCCATCTTGTCCCGAAACCCAGCTTTTGTTGGACATGGTCAAGAAAATTCCATTCCACTCTGTCATATGCTTTTGACATATCTAGCTTGAGTGCCATATGCCCCTTCTTTTTTCCTTTTCCTCCCTTCATAGCATGGAACGTCTCATAGGCAATGAGAGAATTATCTATGATGAGTCTGCCCGGTATAAAAGTGCTCTAGTTTTCTGATGCAATGGTGTTCATAAGCAGTTTTAGTCGGTTCACCACCACTTTAGATGCAATTTTATATAGCACATTACAAAGACTGATAGGCCTGTACTCAGCTAGCTCCTTTGGTTGTTGGGTCTTAGGAACCAACACCACAAGAGTATCATTGCAATCCTCAATGTCCCTTTGTTCTTTCCACCATCGTGACTGGAGCAGACTCCCCTATGATTCTGTTTGGGGACTTCAATGGGATCACAAAAAGCTACTGAGGGACCAAATTCTAAGAAATGGCTTGAGGCCATGAGATCTGAGATGGAATCCATGTATATCAATAAGATATGGACCTTAGTGGAATCACCTGAAGGGGTAAAACCCATAGGGTGCAAGTGGGTCTTCAAGAAGAAGACCGACACGGATGGCAATGTATAAACTTATAAAGAAAGATTGGTTGCAAAGGGTTTCAGACAAGTTCAAGGTGTTGATTATGATGGAACATTTTCTCTAGTTGTCATGATTAAGTCCATCAGGATCATGCTTGCTATTGTAGCCTACTATGACTATGAGATTTGGCAGATGGATGTTAAAACTACATTCCTTAATGGGAATCTTAATGAGAATGTGTACATGAAACAACTTGATGGTTTCATAAATCCAAAGGATGTAAATAACATTTGTAAGCTAAAAAGGTCAGTATATGGATTGAAGTAAGCATATCAGAGCTGGAATCTTTGATTTGATGAAGCAGTCAAAGAGTTTGGCTTTAGTCAAAATGAAGATGAACCTTGTGTGTACAAGAAGGTTAGTGGGAGAATGACAACATTCCTCATATTATATGTAGATGACATACTGTTGATAGGGAATGACATCCCTACTTTACAAAATGTAAAGACATGGTTTGGAAATACATTCTCAATGAAAGACTTGGGAGAAGCATCCTATATCTTTGGAATCAAGATCTATAGATATAGATCTAGAAGGCTTCTTGGACTAAGTCAAAGCACATACATTGACAAAGTGTTGGATAGGTTCAACATGGAGAACTCAAAGAGAGGAAACATACCCATGAGGCATGGAGTTCCCGTCTCTAGAGCTCAATGTCCCAAATCTTGTGAAGATAGGGAACACATGAATGGGATTCCATATGCATTGGCGATTGGATCCATCATGTACACAATGTTGTGCACTCATCCTGATGTCTCTTATGCACTCAACATGACGAGCAGATACCAGTCAGATCCCAGAGATGCTCACTGGACAGTCATGAAGAACATCCTAAAGTACTTGAGAAGGACTAAGGATTAGTTCCTCATTTATGATGGTGAGGAAAAGTTGGTGGTAAAGGCTTACACTGATGCAAGCTTCCAAACTAATAAATATGATTACAGACCGTAGTTAAGATTTGTGTTTTGCCTCAATAATAGAGCTATGAAATGGAAAAGTTCCAAGCAAGATACAGTTTCATATTCTACAATAGAGGCTGAGTATATTATTGCATCCTATGCAACAAAGGAGGTTGTGTGGATTAAGAAGCTCATCTCTGAACTTGGGGTGGTTCCTAGCATCTGTGATGCAATTGAGCTTTATTGTGACAACAGTGGAGCTATTGCACAAGCTAAAGAACCTAGATCACATCAGCAATCCAAGCACATACAACAATGCTTCCATCTCATATGAGAGATCATACAATGAGGATATGTGAATATTTGCAGAGTACCAATCGAAAACAATATTGTTGATCCCTTGACTAAGGCACTGTCAAAGTAGAAGCATGATGGCCATGCTAGATAACAAGGACTGAGGTTTATGGGTGATTGGCTCTAAGTGCAAGTGGGAGTCTGTTGGTATGTATGCCCATAAAGCCAGTCATATGATGATTGTAATGGCATACTTTGTAAATGATTTAGATAATAATAATAGTAATTTCTGTCTATATGTTTAATCTATTTTTAGATAATGATATAACATGTTAGATGTCTAAAGAATCATATTACTCAGTGACGTATGTCTTCAGGTTAAGGACCTGAATAATGAGATCATACGGATGTTAATAGTATACATTCTTATTGTGTCCCTTGTCAGTTATTATTGTGGAAATATCCATAGACATCAATAATACATAAGACTAGAGTGTGTGTTGGTTGATAACAAAATATCATTAGTCATGATATATGATATCAAACCAAGCACACAAATACATGTTAGAGAATAGTGTATCTGTGACGTCCCCGGATTTTCTAAAACTTAATCTGATGTGTGACGTCCAAATTGAAACCCTCACCTCAACGAGAATCACAATTTAAATACCCCACACTAGGCTAAGACGAAGAAAATCGAGGGAGTCAGAAGGAAACAATCAGTAGCACATGTACATGAACAATAATAAACCATATACAGATGTTCACCATTCAATATATAATTACAACATGAATTGTTACAACATTTGATATTACATATTGAATAATAGACTATACATATACATGTACTACATTCTAAAACAACATGATCTTAAGACAACAGGTCCACCTGTACTTCAGCTCGCCACACAACTATCACTATCCTAAATCTTCAAGAGCATAACCACAACCTAAACAAAAGATTACATGCGGTACACGTCAGCACAATATTTCAAGAATATTGTACTGAGTACGCCTACGTGTCTTTTATATACCTCTCATCATATCTTGGCAATAAGATAAAACTAATACTTGGCAGTTATAAAGAAATATAAGAAAATCATATACTTGCACAAAGATGTTCATTAACAAAAGAGAACACATATTTTAAGCTCATTTTCCATTATATGCTCATGCATCTGCCTACCACTGGGATAGATGCATTCAGGCCTTATGATCTGCTTACCAAAGAGATAGATCATTGTACATGTGATCTGCGTACCAAAGAGATAGATCAGTCACTAGCACTATGCTTACCAAAGAGATATAGTGCTTTCATATAATGGAACAACTATATTATGTTTCATGTGTTCATAGCCATTAGTACGGAAGATCAAGAAACATATCATACAAGAACAATCATTTCATCCAATACCATATGCCAAGTATTTTACTACTCATATAACACAAGCATATTGCATAATAAGCCAAGTAAGAGGTAATGACGTACCTTCCAAAGAGACAGATCATTCTAATCACATATTCCTCATGTCATCTATATCTTTGTTAAACATGATCAAGGCAAGATCATATGCTATCATCAGGTTCTCATCTTAACCCTAGTTATCACCATTTTAGGGTTTACCTTATTGCATTATGATATTCTCATCATTACTTGTCTTATCTTCATCCTTATGTGGGATTTATATTACTGATCTTATATTATAGATTAAGATACATAATATGATCATTATCTTCCATAGCATTAATTAACCCTAGGTTACAACATTAACCTAGATTAGGGTTTTAAACCATGTATTAAAGGTCAACTTCATATAACATGAATTATATGCATCTAAATGATATCCGATTTACATCTTAGCTTCATATTACTGATATGAACTTACTCTGTAAATTTCATCATATATTGAGCATGTATGTATTTAATACATTTTATTTAGGGTTATAAGCCCTAATTAGACATAATAAGCAAATTACATAATTTCGTACATTATCATGACCATAACTAACATCATATGCATTATAAACATGAAATACAATTTACAGGTATTTTCTCATAATTTTAGGGAATCGTTTGATATTTATTATACATGAAAAGACCATTATACATCTTGCAAGATATCACTGAGATTTAAGCATCAAAAGCCTGATATTATCATTCCATCTTGTTCTATGCATTTTTCTGAGAATGACAGTACCTTGTTTGCATTTTTTTGATTATCGAGCTAATTACTATGATTTATCAAACATCTGGATATAATCAGGGCGTTTACCTTTTTTGGCCAATGAGAGCCCGCCACGTGGCCAGGGTGGGGGTGCCTCCTTTACTTGTTTTGCCCGATCTGGATCTGTGGTTGGGTCCATGGATCAGGGGATCCGGTTACCTGGGGTCGCTTTCCCCTTTCTCGCGATCTTGCAAGAGATCCTCTGTTTCCTCTATGAAACAGAGGAAACAGGTTGTCTTCCTCCGAGCAAGCTGTCCCTCCAGCGATCTGCGGGGCTAGAGCTCAATAGAGCTTCTCTACGGCTCTGCCGGCCTCACATGCTACTGTGGCAGCTGTCACCTTCCCGACACACATTGTCGCTGCCGAGAGGTTCTACTCCGGTCTGGTCCTGCTCGCCGAATCCACCCCATCTGTCTCATGCCGCCGCTGACAGGGAGTTCCCAGCCAGAATCCGCCGCCTCCAATTCTTCTCCTCGCGGTTCGGATGCGTGCGCCCAGACCTGGTCCCTCCTCATCTTCTCCAATGCTACCACCAGGGTGCTGCCATGGAGCAGGAAACCCACAAGGGATCAACATCCCTCTTCCTTCTTCCTCATCCAGCACACAGGTGGAGAGGCTGAGGAACGATGGTTGTGGGGTATTCCTTCTCTTTCTACCCCTCACCAAGAGCCACGATAGAAGGGTAAAGGGGATGTGTGGGAGAAGGCCAAGACAACTTGTTCCCACTGCCCCACGATGTCCCAAAAACCGGTGGTCACAGTTGCCACTCCGGTAACCCACGATGCCTAGCTTGATCGCAGCTCGGAGATATATTTATGACCATCTGATCCAAAGGTTGCAGCTATGATTAATCCGTTCACCAAGCCGATCCATAGCTTTACCTTCTCAAGCACCTTAGCTACTGGATGAAGGATCCACAATCCAGAACACGCATCCCAGCCCAAGACAAAGGGACGTGTGACACTGATTTAAAACCAACTTAGGTCTATAAATCCTCAAAATGTCTATTATTTCTCAAATTGCAAACCTTCATAACTTCTTCTAGGAATATCCAATTGCCACCCAATTTTAACCATAGCTTCCCTATCTCTCAAGGTACATTATAATCCAATTTGGAGATGAAACTCATCTATTCTACCATTCAATTAAATTCCTCAAGAAGGCATTAAAAGAGAGATCTTAATCATGATATTAACATCAATCAACAAATTCACTTTGTCAAAACCTTAGAATTTTGAACATTATTCAACGTTATGATTTTACTTATGTCATTCGACAATTTTGGATTCCAAAAGTCCACCCCATCACATCCTACACACCTTAAAAGAAATTCTATCCTTAGAATTAAGCCAGAAAACCACTTTGTCACATCATATACATCTTAAAGGAACTTTCTTCATCAAAAGTACACCATACTCATACTTCCAGGGAAAACATTATATTGCTTCCATCCACATGTAGGTACTATTCTATGTGTAACATATCCACAAAGGTTACCTAGAACCATGTATCCAAAGCACTATTAGGGTTTTTTTTACAACCATCTTGGTGCACAAACACTCCATTCAAGGTTAAACTCAAGGTTTAGAAACTTAGGTTATGTCATTCCATATCTCATATATTAGGGTTGCATCTTCATCTTTATTCATGTGTTATTATTCAACATCATATTACCATGTTCCCAAGGAGTTAACCCAAGTTAACCCATACATCAAGGTGTCATGAACATTTTATTTAGTTCATTGTTAGAACATGTTCATCATTAACATATGCCTTTTAGGAGGAAGTTAACTATAGTTAACCCACTTTATCCATCTAGATCATATCAAGGTGCTATAATCATTATGTTGTGCTAACTGTCAAACTATATCTTTCACCCTTATTAAGCACTAAGATTAACACCTCGTGTAACATGTTTCATTCATATGATTTTATTTCATTTCTCATAATAAATTGCAACATTTACTAGCGAATTCATCACAAGATTAAACAACAATTTCACATTAATCATCATTATTCCTGTATATGGTTAACCATTTATGCATTGATATCTATTAACCCATCTCTAGGTTTCCATCATATCATGTCTATATATCACGTCTCGAGATTATATCACATCCCTACATATATTATACCATGGTTGTGCTAAACAAACTTATGCAAGTGGCTTGTCAAACATATATCAAAACTTTATCTAGTCCAAATCAGGTTCTCCCAACCCTTATCACGAAGATAGTGCATTGCTCAGTCTCTTTGAGCTAACTCAACTCCATGAGTATCTCATACGCATATACTTTATCCTCCCTCCTTGGTTTAGGGTTTCAGATTACCTCATTGACACTCGTGATAGCTTTACAAGCTCTAGCCACATAAGCACAAACCAAAACATGCTATGGCATACTCTTCATAGGTCTCTACCTATGAAACATGCTTACCCAAAACTCTCTTATACGTGCAACCACTAGATTCCTATGCGGGAAACCACCAACCCGAGCATGAGGCTTCACAAAAACTAACATAGCTACCTCCTCCAGGGTCTTGGGCTCTCTCCCTCACCCAGACGGTAGGTTCTCATATAGATGTTCACATACACATATAACGAGCCTCTCTCTCTCTAGGGTTTGGTCCTCCTAAGGACATCTAGGGTTCAAGATAACTATAGGAATCATGCATAAAGAAACTCATCTCAATCACTCAGGAGTAGTCTAGTTTAGGACATATCATATCACATATCTCATGATTCTCATATCATGGAGTCTAGGTTCTCTGACCTTCTCCCTGTGGGTCTCACTCTCTCTCTGGAGTTAACCCCAAAACTGGTCCTAACACTAGAGGTCCTCCTTCGTAAAAGAGATTGAGGGTCATGCTGACTCACAACCTTGTCTTAACTTAGCATATCTTATCTCATAAAAGCATAGTTACTTGCATCATCAACACTTACCTCAAATCCTCAAAACTAAACTTTCCTCAAACAAACTTTATCATCATAAAACAACTTAATTACTATCTCAAACTTATATCATAACATCTAAACTCATATATTGTCTATTCCAACTATCATATATATATATATATATATATATATATATATATATATATATATATATATATATTCCAACAAGGCTCTAGACATCTAATCTAGAACTAATCTCTCTTCTAGACTGATGTCAGTCACTTTCACTTAGGTTGCATGATCACCTCCTACTCGTACATGTGTGGGGACACATTTTTGTAATACATATACATAATAAAATATTATATAGTTTTTCTCCGATAAAACAAGCGTCAGAGAAAACTATCGAGGTTCGATCCGTTTGGAATCAAAAACCAAAACCAGAAACGAGTGTCCCACACATAGTAGAGAGTCCAGTATCATGAAAACTAGTGAAAAGGGTGAGAACATGGTGTAGACTAGTGTAGCTATCCTAGACAACGAGCGCTATATGTCTAGGATTTCTCTTCCCTTGATGCACATCATTTCCAAATAGTGCAACGTCCCATACCACTACACTAGAAGGAAAGAAAGACATCTAAGGACTTGCTACTCAACAAGCACCAGTCTAGACCTAGTTCTCGGACATCTAGGTGCTAACCTAGAGGCTAGGTCAGATCTAGTCTCTAAAGACTACTAATCTAACCCTAAAGATTATTAAGGTTCAAGGTTCTTTAGTTTTAAGTTGCATAATGAGCAAATGTCAGGCTTTGCTATTGTTCATGCTCTGATACCACCTATGACGTCCCCGGATTTTCTAAAACTTAATCTGATGTGTGATGTCCAAATTGAAACCATCACCTCAGCAAGAATCACAATTTAAACACCCCACACTAGGCTAAGAAGAAGAAAATCAAGGGAGTCAAAAGGAAACAATCAGTAGCACATGTACATGAACAATAATAAACCATATACAGATGTTCACCATTCAACATATAATTACAACATGAATTGTTACAAAATTTGATATTACATATTGAACAACAGACTATACATATACATGCACTACATTCTAAAATAACATGATCTCAAGACAACAGGTCCACCTGTACATCAGCTCGCCACACAACTGTCACTATCCTGGATCTTCAAGAGCATAACCACAACCTAAACAAAATATTACATGCGGTACACGTCAGCACAATATTTCAAGAATATTGTACTGAGTACGCCTACGTGTCTTTTATATACCTCTCATCATATCTTGGCAATAAGATAAAACTAATACTTGGCAGTTATAAAGAAATATAAGAAAATCATATACTTGCACAAAGATGTTCATTAACAAAAGAGAACACATATTTTAAGCTCATTTTCCATTATATGCTCATGCATCTTCCTACCACTGGGATAGATGCATTCAGGCCTTATGATCTGCTTACCAAAAAGATAGATCATTGTACATGTGATCTTCTTACCAAAGAGATAGATCACTCACTAGCACTATGCTTACCAAAGAGATATAGTGCTTTCATATAATGGAACAACTATATTATGTTTCATGTGTTCATAGCCATTAGTACGGAAGATCAGGAAACATATCATACAAGAACAATCATTTCATCCAATACCATATGCCAAGTATTTTACTACTCATATAACACAAGCATATTGTATAATAAGCCAAGTAAGAGGTAATGGCGTACCTTCCAAAGAGACAGATCATTCTAATCACATATTCCTCATGTCATCTATATCATTGTCAAAACCTTAGAATTCTCAACATTATTCAACGTTATGATTTTACTTATGTCATTCGACAATTTTGGATTCCAAAAGTCCACCCCTTCACATCCTACACACCTTAAAAGAAATTTTGTCATCAGAATTAAGCCAGAAAACCACTTTGTCACAGTATCAGACAGACCCACCATAAGAGTGATGTATGGAAACCACACTTGGTTAGTCAGGATCATCTCTTATAGTATTGGTGGTCAGTGTGGTTATTAGAACTGAAATCACTACACTCATCACGTGTTGTTGGGTACACTTTGATATCATCAAACATAGTCCTGAAACATATTTTGTTATAACAATGATGATTGGGTGACTTTAACACATGAAGACTTGATTGTGAGGGATAGATATGGAATTTGTCCTTCCTAAGGGAGTATAATATCCTAGCCACTTGATAAGAGAGACTTAGAAATACATGACCATGTACATGTGAGTCAATACATGATAATATTAAGCTTGCATTTATCTCAGAAAGTCTGCTCTAGTTCAAGAAACATGGATTGAACATTTGTAGAGGATGACAAGTCCATGCCTCAAGTTCAATCTGGATATCAAAGACAAAGGAACTATACATTCACTGTAACACCAATAATAGATTGTAGGTTGAAAGTTGTTCTCCAACTTTCCTCTTCACTTGGGTAGCACTGGTGTGCGGCTAGGCACCACTCCTTACTTGTGATGTCATAAGTAATTTATGGACAACCACTGCCAACATGTAATAGAACCTATAGGGTCACACACATATGATTAACTTGGAAGAGGATTTTATCCATGAATGATGTTTAGATTGATTAATAAAGTGTTTAGGTGCTCAAGTAACCATTCAATCAATATACTTGACTCGGAATCATCAAGTTCAAGTCTTGAACCAACTAATTAGATCATCAGATTGATTGAATTGCATTGACTGAGTTCTACACAACCTAGACAACCAACCAACTGCTTCATTGGGTGAACCGATTGACCCATGGTCAGTAAGATGACCGGTTCACTTTAGTGAACTGATCAATTCACATGGACCAAATGAGCAAGTGTTGGGTTTCCCGATTTGTGAGAAAAGATCCTCGTTTCACTTGTTCAATTCGATTGGGACAAGCATTAATCTTTGCATTAATTAGAAATGAATAAAGAAAGTCAATTGTAGGCACATTTAAGAAGTGAAATGATTGTTTCACTTGGTGAACCAATCAGCTCACCTACCCAAATGACCAGTTCATTTATGAAACGATTGGTTTGCCTACTACAGTACAATCAGTTAATGGAAAATTCAGACCCTTCTACTCCTGCATAGATTGGGAATCATGACCCTTCCCTCTACTATAAATAGAGGGGTACAAGGGGCTTCTCAGAACACACAACTCATAACATCAGTTGCTCTGCAAAGTTGTTGTCCTATCTGGTTTTGGTAACTAAGAGAGCCCAAGAAATTTCTACCCATCCAGGGAGGAACAATGAGGGAAAGACAATTGTAGAAAAGTGACTGGTGGTGGGAGAGTGTGTTGATGACTAGCACACTGACAGAAGGGGATGACTCCTTTTAGTCTATCCAACAGGATGACTAGAGTTCCCGATGGTCCGTGCGAACTATCTATAGAGGCGGGAGATTTCTTCCACTCAGGAGGATGATCATCAACTGCACTTTGAGTCTACACCAGGAGCTGCACAGACACTGTCAAAGACTAGGTGGTTAAAGACCACACTAGATTCAAGGTATTGTCACTAAGAAAGCCTCAGGACCAGGTATATCTCACTAAACCATCCTTCCTATTGCATAGTTGTTGATGTGATCTACTAGTTATGGGTTTGTGGTTAGATTTTTTTTTGTTTCCACTGCCCATTCTATCCCACAAATCCCAACAAAAACTATTGGCATGGGAGGGTGGTAAAATATTTGAATAAATCATGGATGTAATACTGGATGTACTTATCTATTCTTAACTCTATCTCTTTTATGTCTTTCCATTTTGTTTTTGACTTCATTATTTTTCTTAATTCAATTTTGTCTCTATTTATAACTACATCTCTCAATCAACACATAATAGTTCACTTATATTAATAAACCAAATTCTTATCTTAACTAAACATCTCACACTTTATGGTTGTTGCATGTTTCTATTCGATCTTGGCATGAAGTGAGTCAACAAAATCTAAATAGAATATATTCATTAATTCCACATGACAAAAACTATCTACCGCCATTATACATATGAGTCTATAAAGTTGTAAAAATACACATAAATATGAAATACAATATATAGTAATTAAAACATGAATGGTAATGTTTTCATGTCCTAAGGGCACATATATGCTAGTAAATGTACAATGAGAACAACCTGTTTGTATACAAATTGAGAAGAAAAATGATTGTTCATACTTATCTATTTTTCAAGTGTCGTTTAAAAATAGATATCTAATTGTATTTTTGTGAACAATAATAAATAATATGACTAGAATCATTTTCCATATATATTTATATACATTGAAAATAAATTAATTACGGTGTTGTTTTTATCCATGGTTATTTCTCTAAAACCACAACCACACCACACCGCGGTGGTCTAAAAATTTAAAATCATTTCCGCAGCATAACCATTTGGTGCAGTTATTCGGTGTAAATGTGGTGCAGTTGTTTGTGGATATGGTTTTTCTACAACAACACTTTCATCCCTAATTGAAACCATTGTATTATAGGTAGATACTACATCACCTTAGTAGGAGAGCCAATTTTGGAATTACCCAGAGTCATCATTTTGTACCTTGACGGGCCACATTTTGAAAAATATTTCAAATGGTATATTCTTTAGGAATAACATAGTAATTCAGGCATGCATGCATCTACTTAGCCTCCATTCCCATTGGGAACAACATTTTCTTTAGTTCATATGTAGAGATTGAAGCTCATTGCCTTCAGTAATACTTTTTTTTCAACAAAGACAATAGAGACGTGAAGCTTTTTTCGCTCTCTCTATTGTTAGCCTTTAGAGTATACAATCTCAACACAACACTCAGCTTCATAAACTTAGTACAACCTAATTATAAAAGACTCTCAAAATCATGCACAATGTTTCTAAATAAGGAAGGTGGGTGAGTAAGATTTACCCACAACTATCTAGCATCACATCAACCATGTCTTCTAGAATTGGTTTGTTCACATCTACATCATTGTCAGCTTCTTCTTCAACACAAGTACTACTATCAACAACTATTTATCTCATAGTAGCAATCTCTCGATGCAAGTACAATTTTTATAGCCCTATAAAATCCCGTTGCACGTGATATGACTTTATATTTTGTAAGTATTGTCAACTTTCAAGTTGTTATTACAATTCCTACATAGACAACAAAACCTATCTCCAAGTTGTTTCCTATGTTCTTCTGTGAATGTTATAAAGTAATTAAGACCAATAAAAAATTGCAGAGTACAACAATTTGAAATGGACATCCATGATCGATCTATTCTATGATCATAGAAAAATGACTATTAAATCATGAATTTGGATATCATGATTTAGAGATTAGGGTTTATTGTTTATGGGTGAGGGTTTACAAATTATGGTTTAGGGTTTCATAATAAATGTGTACTAGATATTCCATTCTTGAACACCTAATCTCACAAGTAAGTGTATATTGTGCATTCATTTTTCTAGAATATTTTGGTAGTATTTCCCCGTAGTGCTCCAAGTACACTGATGTAGATGGGAAAATACCCACCTATATATGTACTTAGAGAACAAATGGGGAAGTGCTATTGAAATATCTTGAACCAAAGACACATTATACACTAACATCCTAAGTGAGATTAAGTGTTCAAAATATTCCCAAATTGGGGAGTATCCAATATTTGCTTGTAATGAGTAAAGCTTAGATGGGTCTTTAGGCCAACAGATAATAGGGAAAACAAGGTTAAGGTTCATCAAGACATGATAACTAGTCTAGTTATGAGTGTATAAGATCCATAAACCTTCTTATATCACAAAATGGGTAGATCATAGACACTAAGTTCACATAGCGTCATATATTTATTGATTTTAGGATCCAAAATAGTAGACACACTAGTTCGGTGAAAGCATTATTTGATTCAAATGTGACCATGCATCACCATAATTATATCATGCTCATGCATTAAGTGCTATGTAGCACAAACCTAACAAAAGGGGATAAGGGGATTATTCTTATGGTAAAAAGGGGCACAAAATTATATGATTATAGAGAGGTTTGATGTCAAATAGGAGAAAGTACATTTAAATTCCAAACAACACTTAAAATGTGCATTACAGTCAACAAAAATAGCACAATAGAGAAACAAAAAAATAACAATAAAACTACTTGGCGGGTTATGGTTGTGCTAGTGGTGGGTGATGGAGCAGTTGACACAACTATGTCCACTGGCATAGGCAGAGCGGTGGCAGAAGTGGTGAGCAATAAACAAGAAAAGGAAGTGTAGAAGACAAGAAGATTGGTGGTAATAAACAACACACTAGCTGGCAGTCGAGAAGTGGAAATAGTAGCAGAGAAGTGGCAGCGACAACACAACAACGATGGAGAACTAACGAGTGGCATGAAAAAGACGACATAACAACAACACAATAGTGGTGACAGTAACAGTGATGACAAATCACTAGACCTAAAATAAACTCAACGCATGATGAAACATAGAATGAGGGAAAGTCAGTTTTGTGAGTTTTATTAAGAAATAGTTAGTCATCAGTTGTTGTAGAAAACCAACGACTAAGACTTAAGTCAACAGTTGTAGTAAAAATCTGATGCCATAGGTCAACCTATGTCATCCGTTTACCATAAAAAACTAATGACACATGTACTTATCCCTAATAAAAATGCCAGCCTCACAAAGACTTTAGTCATTGGTTGCTATTGAAAAACTGACAACATAGCTTACTCTATGTCATCAGTTGTCATCCAAAAACTGATGCCACATGTACTTATCCCTAATAAAAAATACCAACCTCATTAAGACTTTAGTTGTTAGTTTTTAAGACAAAACCGACGACATAACCCAATTTGGGAAAATATTTTACATGGGGCATGTGGTAGGAACCCTTTTTCATTGATTCATTTAGAAAAAAACCAACGACACCAAATTTTTGGAGGCAAAACTTTCTACAGTGTACTTGACCTATGGTGTCAATTTTTGTGGTAAAAACCAACAACACAGTCTATTTGGAGGCAAAATTTATTTCATGGGAAGGGATTTGTCGTTGACTTTTAAAAAAATGATGGAACATGCCAATATCAATTTTTTCTACTAAAATATTAAATTCCATGGGTTATCTTAGATGTCAGTTCTTCAGAAAGAAACCAACTTTATAGTAAAAGTTGTACACATGTTTTTCTTAATCTGCAAGACTTGACCAATAGTGGCGTTTGTGTTATACCAACCGACACTATAGACATGTAGTGTCGGTTTCTGACATTAAAGAAAGTGACACCATAGGGGAAATATGTACTAGTGATAACTGGAAGAAGGAGTAAGGATTTATACAACTTTCTCACTCTCTATGTTCATAAAAGATGTGAAAAAAAAGCCGGTAAGCAGTAGCCCAGCTGGTCGTAGCTCGGGGCCCCTCACGAAGGGTCCCTGGTTTGACTCTCGCTGGAAGCGCTGCTCAGAAATAAATTTCCCACAGCGTCAGCCGACCTCTAATGCAACTTATTGAGATATTGGCGTGCAGGCGCACGAGTCTCCCAAGTTTACTATCCCTACTATTTGGGCCTCCGCCTAGTGGGGTGGGTTTCCCCCGACAATAAAAAAAGATGTGAAAAACATTTAATACACCCTTTAAAATAATGAAATAGGAAATGCAACTGTATGGAATTTCATTATGCAAACTAACCTATACGAATGAGATATATATATGCAATTATTCATTTTCTGATGCAATGCTAAACTAAATGCTTCGTATCATGATGATATGAAATAAAAAATGAAAATGACTTGAATCATGTATGGACTCTATGGTGGTGATGGAATGAAATTGAGGTAGATGAAATCAAGTGACTAGGAGACACACTCTTCCTAACCATGATACATCTCTCTTCCATTAACTCATGTCCATTGTGATCCAAAATCTATTATTGATTTAACATAAAGGATTATATCAATTCTTGGTTAGTCCAGACTCAAACACTGTAACATCCTAGGATTTTAGGCCTCGAATAAAATGATCTTAAAAGGACGGATTGGACTACCCATATCACTAAGGTGTGCCTCATTTTTAGGGAGCCCATCACTAAAGAACTTTGTGGTTAAGTGCTAATAGGATGGGTGATTAGTCAGGAAGTTTATCCTGGCTTGCATGTGAGTGAGGACAACGCACATAGTTAAAGATAGTAGTGGTCTATGGGGCCAATCGCCATTCCTAAAACTCTACTAGAGCCTTGGGCAGTGGGCTTGAATCTTACAAATGGTATCAAATTAATAAAACCTTCAGTAGGCGGGGCCCAAATGGGGATGTGGCATGCCATTCCTGATCCATGCAATCCTAGCATGTTGGAAAGGGTTGTCCATGGTGATATAGCCACCCTTGCATTGGTATTCTATGTTTGGAAGCTAGGTGTCCATGGGCCATTCTGGGTCTACACTGAAATGGGGAAATATTATGAGGCCATATGATTGAGCCTTGACAAGGATGTCAAGAGTCTAAGCAGGGAGATTGTAATGTCCCAGGATTTGAGGCCTCATATGAAATGATCTTAAAAGGAATGATTGGACTACCAATATCACCAAGGTGCACCTCCTTTTCAGAGAGTCCATCACTAAAAAACTCTATGGTTAAGTGTGCTCAACCCAAAGTAGTACTAGTATGTGTCTCCATTCGAGAAGTTTATCATGGCTTATGTGTGAGTGAGGATAGCCATGTTGTTAAGGCTTGTGGTGGTTTGTGGGGCAAATCTTCATTCCTAAAACTCTACTAGAGCCTTGAGCAAAGGGCCCAAGTATTACAAACATTATCTTCATTCCAAAGTTCAAGGGTAGAATTAGGTTTTAAGTTTAATAGCATATGTCTCCAAATTTACTAATCCAAATGAATCCTCATGTAGTGTACTCTTAAACAAGCAAATTCAAAATTAAAGGATAAGGGTAGACAAAGACCATTAATTCAATTGACATTCATATGAGCCTTTGAAATCTAAATCCACTTCTACACTATATTAATGTGGAAGCATGCAAAAATATGAAAAATGAAATAAAAGCAAACATGAGATAACTTATATGAAAATAAAGATAAAATAGAAAAGTAATATATGTAGTTGCAAGATAAGATGAATTCAAGATAAATCCCATTTCATAACCCCTAAACTTGAACTAGAAATAACCACATTATTAAAAAAAAACACAGAGATGGAACATGTGTATCAGATGATCAGGATCAAGAGGGTACAATGTTTTGGCAGCACATTTGGGTCAGGGGGTAGAATGTGTTGTTGAACTGGGGCAGTTTTGACAATATGAGTGGTAGTGAAGGAAATGCCATGGCTCTGATATTGGTGTAGAGAGGATGTTGTGTATCCTCCACACATTATAGGCACTAGTGGAAGTTCCCCTGATTGCTTAGGAGAAGGCACTCATTGGATACCATTGCCAATTGATGCTTGAAGATCTAATCCTATTTGTGGAACACCCTATCTTGATAGGAGGAGAGATGAGCCATTGTATCCTACTATATGTGTTTACCAGTTTGAATGGTGTTGAGTATGTTATACATGCCCTTAAATGAATACCAATATCCCTATGAAAGAGATAGGGTAGAAGAAGAGGCCACATAGGTATGTGTTGGATGGTGTGGCCTCCTATGAGTCCTCACTGGTATAACTACTACCTCCTCTACCATGTCTTCGTCCTTTCAAATTCCTTGATGGTGTCCTCTAACTCCTGGGGCGTGTCTCTCACATTTTTATCCAGTTAACATAGGTGATCAAATTTGTGATGTTGAAGATGGGATCTAGAAGTTCTCTTACCCATTTTTTAGAAGGAAAAAATACTACCTTCAAACCTATCCAAGAGCTTAGCATTGTGGAAATGCCTAGAATCTGAATCCCCCTTCAACTCCATTGGCTGAAGATGGGAGACATCAAAATTCAAGTGGTGGAAAGTATCATGATAAAACCTCTAAAGTGGACGGGAAACTTTCTCCTTTGCATTTTACCACTGTGTGTTTATATCAAAGGAACAATGTGGCTAGATTGAACTTTTTTTCTCCCTAGTGAGAGGAACTCCCACAACACAAATAGAAGCATGACTTGGAACTTCCTTTTCCCCTAAGTGGACATGGAGAACAAGGTGTTTGTTAGGATTCAGTGAAGAAGGAGCACAAAGGGATTCTCAATGTCGGTGATGCTATAGTGATGCCACTTGACCTTCTTGAAAATTGATTCTATCATAAGCTCCTCATATCATTGGTGAGGAACATTATGAAACTACACAAAGATTCAAGCAAACTTCCCAATGTTAGATGAACATTATAGCTATCCTTGGGTTAGACGAACTTTCCCCTATCTATAACTAGAAAGTACTTTAGCTTCACTTCGGGCCACCGTTCTTATTCTGTCGTTTGTGACCCAACCCATAGCCAATTCAAATAGAGAGAAGAAGGACATGATACTGCCTTTGATCCATTCCATAAAGTGACTAAAATCATTAGGGTAGTACCTCACTCTATAGTTTTCCCAGCCAAATATGGTGTTGAAATCTTTTTGAGTAAGGCGGAGGGTGTCATTGTAGAGCCTAAACTTCACCCAACCATTCTCCCAACCATTTCCCCAGGTGTGTTGTTCTAAGAAGAACACCCCAAGGATGTTAGGAACTCCAACGTAATCTCCTTATATATTGGCCATCGCCCAAGGAAGGGGTCAAATGGAAGTCATCCCCTAGTTTACGCACATCCTATGTAGCTTGTCAGTGAATCCATGATGCTTGATGAAGGCTATGTTGTTGTAGGGGGTATCCTCAAAGTTTTACTTCACAAGCTCAACATATCTTTTTCTCTGATCATTAGTCTCAAGCACTAGATGTGGCTTGGGGTGAGTTGGGATGATATTGTTGCTAAATAATATGGTTTGTGTCGAGGTTTCATGCTCACTGCCATGAAAGAGAGAGAGGATGAGAGTGCATTATAGGGGATGTGATGAAGAAGTTCTTAGGGAGTCTCTACAAAGGAGTGCTTGAAGGAGGAATGAATGAGTTGCGAGAAATCAAAATGAATCATCCTCCTTATATAGTGGGAGAGGTGCCCATCAGTAAAAAGTCAGTGCCACTGACTTTGAAGTTGGTTGTATCGACATGCACCCATATTTGTGTTCTTGGATCGAGCATTGACACTGAAAAATGTGATCACTAGAGGTATTAACTTATGGATCCACAATGTTGGTGTTACCATATTGACTTGGTGGTATTGACTCTCAAGAAAGTCGAGATTCCATGGTTTTATCAGTGAAGGATTCACACATTTATGATTTTCAGATTGGTGTCCATGGATCTTACTTATCCATTATTCTGGTGATACCAATGTGGGTATGTAACACTTACTCTTTTCTGTCAAAGAAATTGTATGCACCCCTATATCTGGGTCGGTGGCAATAACTTGTAGTCAGCGATACTGACATTTTAATGTCAAAATGTGGATACTTAATTAATAGTATGTTGGTTCCACCGATTCGGTAGTCGATAGTACTCACTTTTCAATGTTCCTACACATTGAGAACACCCTTATCACATCATCAAAATGTATCATAAGTTCTTAAAAACTACAGATGAAAAATGCAAAACTAAATCTATTGAATGCTGCAATCATAATTCCACCATGAGTGTTAGATATATATGACCCATAGAAATAATCATACTTGTTTAGGATAGAAAAGGTCACCCCAAAAGCAATTTTGATCACTTCTTTTCATGTATGTCCATCACAACAATGTCCATTAGGTATATAATTTTTTCAACTTTGACCAACACATTTTCCAAAATCCTAAAAGGTCAAACAATAGAGTCATCTATTAACTGTAATGACATACTAGTATTGGTAGGATCTTTTAGTCAAGAGGCATCAAGTTGATGCTTGATCTAGAATCACGTAGTCTCACTCCAAATTTAATGCTTCCAATAGAACAAGGGATGTTAAAAAATACTAAACCCTCTTCTTTGCGGGTAGGTTTCTCTGGATCAATGCATTGACGACCTTGTCAACAATGATATGTTCTAAATCTTTAATGCGCCACTTCTTGTTAGTGATATGCTTAAAGAACATTGTGTGTACATTAACTTTCTCAGTATTCTCTACCAAAGGAAGGTTGATGTTGAGTTTGCAAAAAACAATTCAAGAATTCCTTGAATTTCTCATCCTTCTTTCTTGGATTTTGGCTATATGTAGAGGAATTTTGAGTCTTATTTGTTTGAATTGTTTGTATAGCTAGTGAGAAAAGATGCCTATGGGGGAAATGTATGATTTCTTGGGGATTTTCTCCCTTGAGTTGGAACTAGGATAATTTTCCCTTATAATGATACTTGGCTCAATTTCAATTGGTTATGCCCTTTCAAATATGGATACCTCCTTATTGATTTTAAATATTCCACCATGAAGTAGAACAATCACTTGCTCTTTGTGGGGGCATCTTCTCTTGAACTTGGGGAGTAGTCATGGTGGTGGTGAAATTTTAAATTCAACCCCTTGAAAACTTAGTGTAACTAGTAGTGCTTTGTTTCTCTTAATGGTTTCTAAAAAAGGTAAAGTTTCCACATGTGAACAAGTCACTTCTTCTCTACATAGTCCATCTATCCAAGCATCAAACTTCAAGGGTTGTGGCTCAAATGTCTGCATGCATCATAAGAAATTTGTCCTAGGAGTGTATTTTGTAGCACACACTTTCTCAACATCAATGGTGCACCCATTCTTGCCATAGAATAAATTCTCTTAACCTGCTTGTGCTGGTGTGTTGTTTTGGTGTTCCTAGAAAACCTTGTTCAAAAGGTTCTTTTAGTTTCACTACATCTGATTCTACCCTCAACAATTGAGTCTTCAAACTCCTAAGTTGAGCCTCAATGTTTTCATCTCCCTATATAATTTCTCAAAATATGCATTGGTTTCATTGATAAATCTTCCAAGAATATCTCTTCAGTCATCATATTGCTTTGAGGCCTTGTTCAGGCTAAAATATTGAGGACCCTACTACTGGTGCACATGATGTTGTTGTGCCTTTCATGGATCATGCTCTAAGTTACTGGGTTCCTTCCAAGAAAATTCCAAATTGCTCCTCCATGAGTACCTATTCCTTCAATTAGGTTACTACATACATGTAGTCCTCTTCCTCTCCTTGTGAGAGGTATTCTTCTTCTCAAGCTTCTGTGCCAACTGGTTCACATGAGTCTTGAGTTCCATAACCTTGTGTGATTCTGTGGCACTTTAAGCTAAGGTAGAACACTCATGCTCTCACCCCAAGATTGGTTTTTAGCCATATTCATCAAGATCTCATGGAGCTTTGATGCCATATTATTTAGAAATACTCATGAACCAAACTGTCAAGTGTATCACCTCTCCTCTATGCAAGCCATAGTAAAAAGTATTGGCTTGACCATACAAATAAATTCCATGGCATGGCACATTTCTCAACATATTTTGGTATTTCTCTCAAGCCTATGAATATGACTCCAATGCATGTTGTGTGAACCCATAAATTTTCCCACAAAATCATTAGTTTTCTAGGGTGAAAGTAGATCTCAAAGATAGCATCAGTCATTTCATCCCAAGAACCTACAGATTGGTATGTCAAAGGTACAAAGTTTCAAATTGATCAATTTGGATGGGATGCAATTTATCTTGATCATATCCTAGGTCTCAACAAAGAAAATGATATGGTGCATCATCTCTTCATTGCTATGCACGTGGAATACTTGTAACTTGACTAGAGAAACAAATACTCACCAATATTGTAGCTTCTCATGTGGATTACCTACTGCTTAATGGGATCCAAACTAATGTATCGTATGATGCCTTGATTTTCTCCCATATGATCTACTCATAGTCTAAAATTTCTAAGTCCTCATTGTTATTCTCCTGGTTATACATCTCTTCAACTTCTACCACAAGTTTGTTGAGAATAATTGCCTATTCTTATTGAACTTGTAGATCACCCTTAGGTGTTGGCAATGTAGACTCACCGTAGTTAGTGGTCCATGTATGGACCATAAACATGTATCTGAAAAGGAATCTAAATGTGAGAATCACATAATACTAACCAAAATTAACAAAAAGTTTTTTTGCAATTGATTTTACTAAAAACTAAATTATAGAAAAAGAAAAATCACCTAAAGCGGTTAGTTTAGCACTCGCAGTGCTAGCACTGACAATTCTTCAGCAATGGCACTGAAAACTTGATACAACTTACGTATGCATTCTAAACACAAGTATACACATTAAACTAGTAAAGGGATTAAAAAGAGGCCTAAATATCAAACTCAAAGAATTGGGTTGGCTATAAACTACTACTTAATACAAACCAACTAGTCTTAAGAGAACAATTGATTGCATGAATAAACTAAGAACAAGAAGTAAAATTGCAAAAAGTAATGTTGAAAGAAGATTAGATCACTAGATTCTTTTGATACCACTTTCACCATGGTGTCATCTATGCATGAATTCAATTTAATTAATACAAGTTATCTTTCTTATTTGGATTAAGCACATGTAGCTTGTACTAGCCACTTTTGCTCCATAGGATACTATTTAGCCTAATTACTAATCTACTTTTGAACCATTATTATAGAAAGAATAAATGGTAAATTCCTTCTTTGGACAAAATACTTCAGAGTAGTTATCCTACTTTCACAACACCTAATTGGATGTGATGATAATGGTATTTCCAAATATTAACCCCACTTTTTCAAAAATTAACAATCTAACACATATTCATGGGGATTAAGCATAAATAAGGCAATAAAGATTTTCTATTACCAAAATCTTAAGAAAAATATAATTTGTATTGAATCAAACACAAACATGTAGAGAGTCAACACCGAGCTACTCTTGGGTCCTAAAGAATGGGGGTTTACCCCTCATGCTCTACGTGGAATCAAAGTAAGGGAAGAAAGAAGAGAAAGACATGGAAAACTCTTATAACATGATGCAAGGGATGAACTCCACATCCTGACTACATTATGGCCATCAAGCTACTACATAGAATGTGCCTTGCTCTGGTATGCTTGGACTCTATTCCTTTATGGAACAATCGGTTGCCTCTGGATGAGATGATATGATGTCTCTCTTGTGGCTTCCCCCTTGTGTTTATAAAGGAAATGAACGACACCACGTATCCAATGGACCATTGGATATGTCTTGTTAAATGATGACCGTGAGATAAATGTTGATGCCACTAACTTGGAAGTCAGTGCAACTAACTTCTCCAATTCCATGCAATTAGGGATTTTGATCTTAGTTCCACTTACTTGGGTTGGTGGTAGAGACTTCTTCTTTTTTCTTCTTGATTCTTCTTCTAATGTTGTTAGTTCCCCTTCATCTCATGTTGTTTCCTTGAGTCGACGGTACTACATTTCAACATGGTTTTTTCTACAATAGAGAAATAATGTATTAAGTAAATAATAAAATGCTATAACTTGATCCAATACATGAAAAATAGATAAATTGATGCCCAAGAGTCATATTAGGAAATTTAGGTGAAGTGTACATAAAATACATGAATATGAGATAAATCCCAATGAAAAAATTCCTAAGTTAGCCCCAATTTTGGTAGAGATGTCATGTGCATCTCCATGAATTTTCATAGTCTCACTTATCAAAAGGCCAAGATATTGTTGACTCTAGGTCAATGTTGACTCAAGGTCTAAATTGAGTAAACCCCTATTTTGATAATGAATAAACCATTCCACTTATTTGTGTCTAATGCTTCTACTTGAGTGATTTCAGATTAGGTATAGACACACTCCAAATGCTCTAACTTACACATTTCAACTTGGAGAAAAGAAAAGTTAAAACTAATGCAAGTGCGTGCTTTTGGAATATGATGTAAATCCATTAGAATCATGTTATAAATAACTTGTAATGATTGTATGACTTTTAATTAAGCTTAGAAAAAATTAGGAGCACTTAAATTAAATATTTAAGCACTCAAAAGCCATTTTCCAAAATTCACACCAGGCTATTTATCGGTCGAGTTGCAAACTCGACTGATCCTGATTGGATCTTGAAAATGACTTTTGATCGTCAATTCACATAACTCAACGAATACCTCAGTAGACCAAAATTGATTTATGTGCATCGATCGAGTTACCGCATGACAAACTCGACTTATGGCTTAAATTGGTCTTGTCGCATAGTGGGATCCGTCGATAGACCTTTATAGAAAGTCAACTGATAGCACTGTACAGTGCATAAAAGTGTTTCTAGCCATTGTGGAGTTGCAACAATTGAAAATATATCTGTTGCAAGCCACAAAACAACTAGTTTTGGTTCTTAAGTGTTCCCAAAGGCTAAGAGGAATCCCTAATTATAAATAGGAACCCTTGGGCTCCATTCTAAGGTTGACCATTCAATGAAAAAATATATATGAGGTCCCTATTCTATAGTTGAGTGATCCTACAACCTCCTCTCTCTCTAAGCTTAATCACTTTCAACATCCATTAGAGTGAGTAGGAGATTTGTAAGAGAGCTAGTCCTACATGTATATCTTCTGAGGCTCTCACTTCCACCACCTCCCAATCTCTCATTCCAACCATGAAGATGAAGGTTCTCTCTCTTATCTAAGAGAGGTGAAGAAGAATAAGGGAAGGAGTCGCTTGGTGAAGATAAGGTCGAAGACTTAGAGTAAGGGTGGGTAAGCCCTTGGTGAGGGTAGAAGACTCCTTGCTCAAGTGGGTAAGTCCTTGGTGAAAGCTTCTCTGAGTGAAGGTTAAGTCAAAGGTGGAAGATCCAAGAAGAGTGGATAATCCCTACAAGGCCAAAGATTTGATGCAAATGTAGGTAAGTCCTTGGTGAAGGCTAAAGACATCTTGATCAAGTGGGTAAGTCCTTGGGTAGGTTGAAGACTCTTTGTATTTGATAGGTAAGTCCTTTGGTGGGCCATGTGTTGTAACTCTTATAAATGAATATATAGAAGAAGACACACTTAGAAATCCTAGAAGTTGACCTCTCTAGGTAGTGGACTAACATACTCCTAGTTTGGAGTGTGGAACCACTCTACATAGCTTGCCACTTGATGCTTGTTCAATATCTCTCTACCTTTCTATGTATGTTTTAGTTGCACTCAAATTTCCTATTTAGTAGCCTTATCTTGTGATATATCTTGAAGGTCTAATGAATTTTGTTTAAGGTCATTCAGCTCTATTCATCCCCCTCTAGAGAATCCAATCACCTATTTAGGATCCAACAATTGGTATCAGAGTGGGTCTTCTCCAAGAATACTTCAACAAGTAGGAGAAGATGGGTGATTACCTAGGAGGGAGATACTTGATCAACCTTCCAATCTTTGATGGGAGCAATTTCCTCTATTGGAAGAGAAGACTACAATTCTACATCCAAGGATCAAGTCTTGAGCTAAGGCAAATGGTGGACCACCCATACAAGCTACTGGAGATGAAGATAGAAGAATGAGATGAAGCTACAATATTGAAAGCTACCTTGAATGCTAGAGCAATCAAAATCCTCTATTCCACTATGAAACCCACCTAGTTCAACCGGATCTTTCTTTGTGAGACGGCCTATGAGGTATGGAGAAAGATATGCATCACTTATGAGGGGACTCAACAAGTAAAGGAAAGCAAAGTCTACATGCTCAATTGGCTACTTGAGAACTTAAAGATGGGAAAGGAGGAGATAGCCAACATGTACTCAAGGCTCAATACAATTGTAAATGGCCTTGTCATCCTAGGTCATCGTATGAGTAGAGGAGATTTCAACTCTAAGATCCTTAGAACTCTCCCTAAGAGATGGGAACCCAAGGTGACTTCCATTGAAGAAGTAAGGTCTCTTGGTGATATCCCCATTGAAGAGCTCATTGGAAATATAAGCCCATGAAGTCACACTTAAAAAAAAAAAGAAGTTGAAAGATAAGAGGAGAAATAGCTAAAGAGAATGAAGAAGGCTGAAATCAAGGCTCAAATTGAAGCTATTATGGGACAAGCCTCTCCATCCTCTCATGTTGAAGAAGATGCCATGTACTTCAAGGGTAGATTCTACAAAGGCAAGAATTCCTCCTCCATCATGTGCCTCAAGTTTGGAAAGAAGGGTCACTTCAAGATAGATTGTCTACAAGGCAAACCCATCATCAAAAGGAAAGATAAGACAAGAACAGTAAGAAGGAGAAATGGCACAAGAGCTCAAGTGACTCCTCCAACTCAAGCTCAAGTAAAGAATCAAGTGTAGGATCTAGCTCAAGCTGTAGTGATCAAGGAGAATGTCATTTTGCTTTTATGGCATCAATAAGTGAATACTCAAATGAGGTAAATCTATACTATTTAGATAAAGAACCTTTAATTGCTATCATTAATGCTACTCGTGCATGTCTTAATTCTTCTAAAAAGAAAAGGAAAAAGCTTTCTTGAATTGTTGATAATATGCATGTAGAATTAGATGATCTTGAACATGCTAATTCTTGCTTGCTTGATGATAAATATTCTTGTATTAGCCAAGTAGACTCTCTTAAACTTGAAAATGCTAATTTTCTCAACAAGATTAGATTTCTAGAAACTCCTCTTACGAGTAGTTCTAATGAAGAGCATACTTTAATTGTTGATTCTCTCATGCATGATATTGATGTTCTTAAAACTAAAAAATGAGGACAAAGGTTTTTCTTTGTAAGTATTAGAGTATGAAAATAGTGTCTATCTTTCTAAGATTGCTTTGCTTGAAATAGAAAATGCCTCCTTGCTTTCTAAAATCAATGTGTTTGAATCTTGTTCTAGTTCTACTAGTAGAGACAATAATGTTGTTGCTCTTCATATTGATAGATATTCTTCTTTAACTAAATATGTTTTCTTAGAAAATGATCTTTTGCATGCTATCGATAATATCAATCATTTGTCTTCTACTATTACTTCTCTTATGCATGACAATCATAGTTTGAGATCTTCTTTGCAAAGATTCTTAGTTGGTAAAAAGAATCTTAATGATATCCTGCACCATACTACTAAACATATTGGTAGACATGGTTTAGGGTATGATAGTATCCAAAGGAACAACAAAGACAAAGGACCTCCAATATTCCATGAAAAATCCTATGGTTCCAAGGCTATGGGCACATGCAACCATTGCAATGATATTGGCCATTATTCTACTTGTTGCCCTTTTAGGAAAGAACCCAAGGGCACTAGGACTTGGGTTGCTAAGATAAACCCTCTGGACCCAAAAAATTATTGGGGAACATTTCATCTTTCTTCTTGTAGGTACTTGCAAATGGGTTGACTTGAGCTATTGAACTGCAATTGACTTCTCAATCCACATAAAAGAAAAAATGTGAGATGTGTAGAGGGCAACAACAAGTAGAAAAGAAACAATAAGCACTGAGGTAATGTTTTTCTTGATCATATCCAATCATAGTGTATTTTTCCAAGTTAGTGTGCACTATACATATGGTTTTTGAGTCAAAAGTGGTATTTTATGTTTCTCTTCGTAGTCTTGCTCAAAAACTATTTCTAATGATTTCATAGTGCATTATTAACTTGTTTGCACATGTTTGGATATGACTTGTATTTTTATCTTGCCTCTAGATATGTTTATATATATATATATATATATATATATATATATATATATATATATATATATATATATGCTTCTTGACAACAGCTTGATAGGTCGAGTTTGTCCTGATAAAAAACTCGACCGACCATCACCAAGGGGTGTTGCCAACATTTGTCATCGGTCGAGTTGTCAATACACAGAACTCGACCAACAACACTGTGCACAAAATATATAGTTGGCTTTTTGGATGAGAATTTCCCTCTCAACTAGATCTTCTACACCAATTGCTTTATTCTTTAGCACTCCCTTTGGTATCTTTTATATGTGCTCATTGCCATGTTTTTAAATTGCCTTTCTTGCTTACAACTCTATCTCTCTAATTGCTCTAAATTGGTATATCTATATCTTACAATTACTTGCTTTGAATTGCTTTGCAAGTTTTGATGATGATCTCTTTGGATCTCTTGGTTGTGTCTAAATTTCTTCCATTGTTCTCAAACTTGCTACATATATCTAGTAGTATATCTGGTTTTGATACAACCTTATGGTTCATAGTGTTAACCATCTTTCGGTAATGATGCATATTTTCTAGTGAGTTTATCTTGAGTTTCGTGAATAACATTGTGATGCAGGATATATAAAGCTACATTGTATGTAGTATTTGGAGCATACTTGAAATTTTATGCAGATTTTGCTCCAGTGTCAACTTTAGATGCAAAACTAGTATTTTTTATGCAGAAACGACCTTCTAAGAAAGACTCATTGCATTGAAATGAGCCCTAACTCTTTCTGGGTGAATTCCATCATCTTGAGGGTCAAAAATATGATTTATTATTCTACAAAACATTATCTTGCCTTTTTATATGCTAGAATCACATCTAGGGTTGTTCTAATGCATGGTTTAACTTGCTTTTCTTTCTATTCTTGGACAAGCCCTAGTTTTTACTCTTCTACTCTCCTTTTATAATATTTTGTTATCTCCTTTTATTTAACAAGTGATGTTTCTTATCTCTTCATACCCCCACCTTTTTGAAATGATGATGGGGGAGAAGGTATGTCTTCTTTGAAAAAAAAAAGATATGTCTTACATGAAGAACAGAAACATGTATATGTAAAGGGGAGAAGACATATATGTATAGAACATATATGAGTAGAAGACATAGTATTCTATAAATGTTATGAAAGCAAACCATGAAGGAGAAATAACATCAATTGAGAGGGAGTATGACAACTCCATGAGCATTAATTTAGGGGGAGCATATGAACTCCATTCTATTGAAACCCGTAGGTTTCTCTAAAGATATGACTTTACTTCAATGCTTTCAATACATTTATGGAGTGGTTTGTCATCTTCAAAAAGGGGGAGAATGTTGACTCTAGGTCTATGTCGACTCAAGGTCTAAATTGACTAAACCCTTGTTTTAATGATGACTAAACCATTCCACTTATTTGTGCCTAATGCTTCTTCTTGAGTGATTTCAGATTAGGTATAGACACACTCCAAATGCCATAACTTGCACATCTCAACTTGGAGAAAAGATAAGTCAAAATCAATGCAAGTGCACATTTTTGGAATATGATGTAAATCCATTAGAATCATGTTGTAAATCACTTGTAATGATTGTATGACTTGTAATTAAGCTTAGTAAAAATCAAGAGCACTTAAATCGAATATTTAAGCACTCAAACGCCATTTTCTAAAATTCACATAAGGCTATTTATCGGTTGAGTTGCAAACTCGACCAATCCTGATTGGATCTTGAAAATGACTTTTGATTGTTCGAGTTTCCATTTCACAAAACTCAACGATCCCTCTACAGACCAAAATTGATTTATATGAAACAGTCGAGTTACCCCAGGACAAACTGGACCGATGGCTTAAATTGGTCTTGTCAGATAGTGGGATCGGTCGAGTTACCTTTATAGAAACTCAACCGATAGCACTATATGGAAAAGTGCAGAAAAGTGTTTCTAGCCATTTTGGAGTTGCAAAAATAAAAAATGTATCTGTTGCAAGCCACAAAATGGCAAGTTTTTGCTCTTAAGTATTCCCAAAGAATAAGAGGCAGCCCCAACTATAAATAGGACCCCTTGGACTTCATTCCAAGGTTGAGAATTCAATGCAAAACTCTATATGAGGCCCCTATTTTATAGTTGAGTGATCCTATAGCCTCCTCTCTCTCTCTAAGATTAATCACTTACTACATCCATTAGAGTGAGTAGGATATTTGTAAGAGAGCCTGTCCTACATGTATATCTTGTGAGGCTCTCACTTCCACCACCTCCCACTCTCTCATTCAACCATGAAGATGAAGGTTCTCTCTCTTGGATAAGAGAGGTGAAGAAGAATAAGGGAAGGAGTACCTTGGTGAAGAGAAAGTATGTGGATTTGAAGCAAGAGTTGGTAAGACCTTGGTGAAGGCAGAAGACTCCTTGCACAAGTGGGTAAGTCCTTAGTGAAAGATTCTCTGAGTGAAGGTGAATTCAAAGGCAAAAGATCCAACAAGAGTCAGTAATCCCTACAAGGCCAAAGAGTTGATGTAAGTGTGGATAAGTCCTTGGTGAAGGCTAAAGACATATTGATCAAGTAGGTAAGTCTTTGGGTAGGTTGAAGACTCTTTGTATTGGATAGGTAAGTCCTTTGGTGGGCCATGCGTTGTAACTCTTATAAGTGAATATCTAGAGGAAGACACACTTAGAAATCTTAGAGGTTGACCTATCTAGGCAGTGGACCGACATACTCCTAGTTGGAGTGTGGAACCACTCTACATAGTTTGTCACTTGGTGCTTGTTCAATCTCTCTCTCCCTTGCTATGTATGTTTTACTAGCACTCAAATTTCCTATTTAGCAACCTTATCTTGTGATATGGAGTGAAGGTCGAATGAATTTTGTTTAAGTGCATTCAACTCTATTCACCCCCTCTAGAGCATACAATCACCCATCTAGGATCCAACAGATATCACTCCATTGGAGGGTCAAAATCCATATGCATCACTCACAATAACCCACAAGTGTCACAATGCTCCCAATGAACACCTATAGCAATGCTTATTTGGAGTCACATTAGGCTATATTTAAGTACACAAAACAACATGTGACTACTATTGTAACATCCCTGACCTGGGTTATGCTTTAACCCTATATGTTTTGTTTGATAAAGATAATTATATGCTTTCTCTTATCTTTTGAATAGTAATTAAGGCTCAAGAGGAGCTTATGTTTCAATTTTTGTCCCTTTTGAATAATGTTGAAACAATGTTTTACTTGTTTTGGACTAAAGTGCAAATTACCCAAGTTGAGGGGTTAACTTGCAAATGTTACATGGTAAAATGTTCCTCAAGTGTTGAAGCATCATAAGAATGAAAATAATGTAGAGGTATGGCTTGTGATAGCCTGGGTACCAAGAAAGAGCTTATTAAGCAATGTTTGTGCATTAAAACCTAATTTTGGTGTAATGTACAAATTACCCAAAACCTAGGGTTCAATATGCAAAATACCACCTCTATAGAGAGTCCCTCATGTTTCTTGGCATCATGTAGAGAAAATAAAATGATAGGGGCGTCTTATTTGAATCACTTTGGAGGAAAGAGAATCTTGATATTAAAATAATCAAGATTTAAGCATAATTGGAAACATAATTCAATTTGATGTAAAAATAAATATATTAATGGAAGTGCCCTTCAACCAAAAATGAGATGGTTGATTTTGTATAAGTATGGACGTCCTTGTTCCTTGAAAAGGCCACGAAATATCTAAAGTGAGTGTAGAGCCAACTCACATTAGTAAAAGGAAAAGTAATATCCACTCAATTTTGGATATTATTATTATAATGTTTAAGGTTCTTAATTGATTTTCCTTTAATTCATGGATAATGAAGAGGAATTCGAAGGACAAGTTGATATATTCATACTAAAGGGATTTAGGGGAGTATGTGGCATCCATTTTGGGAGTTGAAGGAATTATTTATCAATTTCTCTCTCATTGAAATTCCCTTATAAACATCTCATATCCAACTCAAATGAAAGGCTTTTTTGACCCTTATTTCTTTCCCTGCTTTGGCCATGCACAAGGGAGATTAGGAGAAATAGGATGACGTGAACCAACCTGTAGGTAATCTCCATAGTCATCTTCAACCTTGATTTCATGGTGGAAATCATAAATCAATGCTTGATTTCTTCTTTTCTCCATTCAATTTTCAATCCTAGCCAATTCTTTTCACTCAAAAGCTTGAGGACGGACCTTGGGAGGTTGAGAAAGCTTCATTCACCATTAGATACGTGGAGCTTGAAGCTTTGTTTCAATTTTGAAGGAGGGTTATATAACTTAAACCCTTAAACATTGTTATTGATTTCATTCCTTTATCATATGTTGATTCTTTCTTCATTCTCGAATTCCATTTGATTAATTGTTGAAATCACCATAAGAATCACAACTAATTTTGAGGGTTTGAAGCTTGAAGATGATGATGTTATCTTAAGAACACACCTCAACATAGACCATGTACAAACGGTTTGCTTCTTGGTGATCAAACGGTCTCAAGATCGTTTGACACCAAACGGTCTCAAGACCGTTTGAGGTCATAAGGAGCTCAAGACTGTTTGTGGTCAAGTGATGCTATGATTGGATGAAGTTCCAATGGTTATAAATGATTAAGATAAAACAGATTCAACAATCGATGGTCCCTTAATTTTAAACCCTAATCCAATTGAGTTCAAAACTCTAATTGATGTTGAAACAGTTTCAAACCGTTTGAATAGGTTGACCGAATGAAAGTGTTGACCAAATGAAAATGTTGAACGAATGAAGGTGTTGACCTTTTGGGATCAAACGATCTCAAACCATTTGAGGTTCAATCGATCTCAATGTTGGATTGTCCATTCGGTTTCAAAGCAATTGATGAGCATTCGGTTTCAAGACTGAATGAATGAAATCAGTCTCAAGATCGAATGGTTGATTCAGTTTCAAGACCGAATAGGTTGATTCAGATTCAAGACCGAATGAGTTGATTTGAGTTACACTTGAACCAAGACCGAATGAAGGTCAAGTACCTCAAGACCGAATGGAGGTCAAGTACCTCAAGACCGAATGGAGGTTAAGCACCTCAAGACCGAATGGAGGTCAAGTACCCCAAGATCGTTTGAAGGATCAATTAATCTCAAACCTAAATGAGTGATCATAAAGTATCTCAAGGTTGATTACAATAAAAGTATCACTAAGGTACTTAGTGAGTAAGTATGCTTAGAATAATTGACATTTGATGCTCATGGAAGTAATGACCTAATACACTATGTCAACTCTTCATTCAAATTGATGCAATCTAATCAAGATTAAAGTAATTAACCTCCTAGAGGGGAGGGGAGAGAGGAAACCTATACATGCATAAGAATCATGTAGTGATTTATCCTCAACACTTTCAACATAAATAAAATATATAATTAGGGTTTGATCCGTGAGGATGAGATCATGAAACCCTAATTAAGAAGGATGATGAGCCCTAACCCTAATTTAGGGAATTGCTAGGTGAAACCCTAATTTGGGGTAATGGTGTAACCCTAATCTAGGAGGATGATGTGAGAAATCCCAATTCAGGGTAATATAATGAAAAACCCTAATTTAAGAGAGTGCTTTGTGAAACCCTAATCAAGGGTGATGTCATTTGAAATCCTAATATAGGATGATGTTATGTGAAACCGTAATTGATAAAGAGGGGAACCCTATTACTAATAATGGAGTAGTGAATAATGTATTGGTAGGTGAAACACCTAAAGTGGTTGATAATGGATAATCTTATATCAATAATGCTTTAACTTGAGATGAGTCCATATTATTGTTAATGGTTGAACAATTCAAATGAGTGACTTATGGCCAATACATTACATGATGATGTGATGAACAAGTGCATAAAGTATTAGGATGGGAAATATCCTAATACAATATAAGTTGATGAACTTAAGTAAGTCAAAAGTGATGAGGGAAGTGATACATCAAGACATGATAGATATCACATCCAGTAGCTCAAAGTTGATACACCTTGATGTACCTTAAATCCAATATACTTGGATGAATAACATATGAAATGTGCCATGTAAATTATTACATTGAGATGTAATGAGCCTAATACACTTTAATAAGTGTAGGCTAACATACCTTAAGAAAGGGTTAAGCCAAGTTAATAAAGTATGATGTATTTATACTCTGGTAAGGATGAGAGAGAAACTCATACCTTGTGTTGATAATCATTTAATGATAAATAATGGGAATAGTTGTTGCCTAGTGAGAGGTGACAAGATGTTTAATGGTCTTGTGAGCCATGAGAGTAGTTTTTGCCTAGTGAGAGGTGACAAGATGTTTAATGGCCTTGTGAGCCATGAGAATAGTTGTTGCCTAGTGAGAGGTGACAAGATGTTTAATGGCCTTATGAGCCATGAGAGTAGTTGTTTCCCAGTGAAAGGTAACAAGATCTTATAAAGTCTCATGAAAGAAATGATAATAAACAATGGAAACTTAGTAACATAATAATAATAAATAATGGATACAATAATAATAATGAAATCTTGATCATACATGCTTCATGTTTATAGCCAAACAAGGGCTATAGTGTTTTGAATAAGCTTAAGGGAGATATGAGGAATAATTAAATTACATAAAGGATGTGAATAAGTATGATGGATTGACCAAGGTTTAATACCTAGTAAAGGTGATGTGGTTTTCAGTGATGATGCACAGGATTGGTATAGTCCAATGCCTGTAATAGATGCACATGATTGACATAGCTCAATACCTGGAATAATGTCATAGGATTGGTAATAACCCAATACCTTTAATAATGTCACAGGATTGGTAATAACCCAATACCTGGAATAATGTCACAGGATTGGTAATAACCCAATACCTGGAATAATGTCACAGGATTGGTAATAATCCAATACCTAGAATAATTGCACAGGATTGGTCATAACCCAATACCTGGAATAATTGCACAGGATTGGTCATAACCCAATACCTAGAATAATATCACATGATTGGTCATAACCCAATACCTGGAATAATTGCACATGATTGGTCAGAACCCAATACCTAGAATAATCGTACAAGATTGGTCAGAACCCAATACCTAGAATAATCGTACAAGATTGGTCATAACCCAATACCTAGAATAATATCATAGGATTGGTCATAACCTAATACTGGGAATAATTGCACATGATTGGTCATAACCCAATACCTGGAATAATGGCATAGGATTGGTCATAGTCTAATGCGTGGAATGGTTGCACATGATTGTCATAGTCCAATGCCTAGAATGTTTGCACAGGATTGGCATAGTCCAATGCCTGGAATGTTTGCATAGGATTGGCATAGTCCAATTCCTGAACAAAATATGATGATGTATACTCACATGATTGATACAATTCAATATCTAGTTAGTATATTGGCTGAGCCCAACAGATAGAAATGAGAACGGTTTATGAATGACATACCATGATAATGAGTATCACAGGATAAGCTTGAGATGTTGATATAGTATGATGGATAAATGGTATACATGTACTTCCTATTCCTTATAATGAGAATAGATGATTTACTGCTCTATCATAGATAGTTGCAATGCTTTAAAAGTAGAGAATATTCTAAACTGCTTATCCTCTGCTCAGTTTTATTCTATTTGACTGCAATAATAATGTTTTTGGTGGAGAGTTATGTCTCTCACTGGGACAATTTTTCAATTGTCTCACCCCCTTGGGATCCAACATCTTTTAGGTGGATGCAGATGAAGAGGTAGAAATCGTACAATAGGAAAAAGGACAGCAACATCAGAGACAACATCAACATCTCAGGTGGAGATACTGACTATCGGGTCTTGTAGATATGAGTCCTATGTGTCGTCTCTGTATTCTCAGGTCCTAGGAGTCAGCACTTAGTATTTTTATAATCGATTTGAAATCTTGGCTTGAATGCCTCGAGGTTTTGTGTTGCTCATGTGTAGACTTAACAGAGCAATTGATGTATGTAATCCTCGAGAGGATATGGTACATGGCATGTACTTTTGGACTAGAATGTATATGTAATACTTTGGTTCTTGCTGATAAGAGTTTCCTGGAATTGTATCTCTTTGCAAAAGGTTTTAATTTTTAGTGATTTTTGTTAATCCGCTGCTAACAAATGCTTCCGCTTAAGTAAATCATGTTTTTGTGATTTTTTTGCCACAATTTAGTGGTATTGGAGCTCTAGGTTCGCTGAGTCTATAGAGACATAGGACTAAGGTGTTGAGTCTGTTCTAGTGTCCTCCAGTATATCTTATGGTGACTTCTACTTATGCAGAAGAAGGGAGATAGCTTAAAGATGTCTGGAGAACACGAGGATCACGTTGCTGAAAGCAATGTTGCAGCACCAGTAGGAGGTGCAAGGGATCAGGCAAGAGATGAACCAGCGCCTGCGAATCCCCATTTTGATGAAGTTATGATAGAAAAACCAAATATTCATGCTCTATTTAGGGGATTCATGACCACAATGAGGTATATGGCAGACCGGATGCCCACACCAACACCCAGGGCACCAACTCCCAATGAGGGACATGGGTCTAGTAAGACTTTTGAATGACTATGTCGTGTAGGAGCTATAGAATATGCTGGGACAACTAACCCAGCAGATGCTAATCTATGGCTCACTGAGCTAGAAAAGGCTTTTAAGATCCTTAGTATTCTAGATGTTGACAAAGTCAAACATGCTATATATCTTTTGAAGGGTAGTGTTGGCCATTGGTGGGCCACATAAGAAGTAGAAAGGAATGATGAAGAGGTTGGATGGGAGGAATTTCTTCAATAAGTATTTTCCAAGAACGCACTTAGACAAAAAGATCTCGCAGTTTGAGAAGGTTCGACAGGGAACCATGTCAATAAACGAATATGAGGCTAGTTTTATGGAACTATTACGGTTTTGTCCTCAAATGGCTGCTACTGAGTAGGAGAAGATTCGACATTTTGAGAAAGGACTGAATGATGATGTGTCTATCTCAGCAGCTGCATTAGAAAGTAGAGAGAAGTTTTCCACATTTGTAGAATCAATTTGGAGGATAGAAAGGTCTGTGACAAAGAAACATGAGGCAAGCCTCAAAAGGAGGTCTACATAGTCACAGGAATAGTGGATTGGTAGTACTAAACAACCAAAGTTTTTAGTAACACCGATTCAACCACAATATAGTACATCAATACAGTGGTCATCAAGTGAGGGCCGAACTTGCCATAAATGTGGACAGATAGGACATTTTAGGCAGCAATGTCCAATAAGAAATAATGTGGTGACCCAATAGTTAAGGCATAATCTGTAAAATCCACAAGGACCCCATGTTAGTGAAGTAGAAGGCCGAGGACGAAGACAAGTGTCATAGTTTGGTCCATCTACCTTTGGTAGTAGAGGATAAAGACAATAGCAGATGACAACTGACTCCATGTATTGAGTTAGATAAGATACTAGATAACTCGTAAGAGGTAATATGTCAAGATAGAACTTTTCATCTGAATCATCTTTCTTTTTCTACTCTCTGCCTACTAATTATAAGAAAGGTAGTTGTTGTTGAGCTTCCTTTAATTAATCTTATGAGGACATGAGGAAGAGATAAGAAGGATGAGAACTTATATTCAGTCCAATGTTCTCTTATATGTTTTGAAATTTCTCTCTTCATGATGAAAGGAAGAGATGTAACAGAAACAAAATTCAAGATACTAAGTAGCAAAACTTAAAGAGATGAAACATAATATAAAAACCAATACATACTACCTAACTTCAGTTCTTAAATACCCTGGCCAGGTACTCATCTATTGAAGATAAGGTAAGTATGCCACTCTTAGATTGCTATCTTTCTTATTACTCTGATCAAGTAGTCATTTTGAGACAATCTAAAGAGCATAATGAGGTAGAACATGTGGCATGGATATTTCTACCACATTCTAATTGATATACGAAGGGATCTAAGTTAAATCATAAATCAATTTATAAACAAAAGAAGATGTATAGTATAATGTATACCCTGTTCCTCAGACCTAGAGATAACAGTTACCTGATGAGAGGTAATAATGTTCAATGATGGACTAAGGGTTTGAATACCAAAATATAGTAATCATGATGATGTGATGTGTTTATGGCACATATAATGGATACCAAGGTAAAGAATCCTAGTATCCAAGAACTTTTAATGATATGATAAAATGGGAACATGACTCCTCATAAGAAGTAATGTTTGGTTACCTAGAAGGGCCAACTTTGAAATTTGTCCAGTTACATACTGTAATATGGATACCATATGTTAGGGGTTTATGCCCCGCATAAACATGACATCAGCAAAGATGTATGAGTCAAAGGAAGAGTTGTAAAATCATTATGGGAACAACTTATTAAGCTAAAAATAATTCTTTAAGATAGATAACCTTCCTTTATGAAAAGAAATAGTAGAGTATGTGTCATGTGTGACAAGTTCTATGATAACCATGTATGGAAGGACTTTGTGTTGATCAAAGTTCTATGGAATGTACATGACATTAAGATGTTATGTGGAGACTTGATGATATGATGAATGAAAAATATCTGTCTTCCTTTACCTGGGATTTCGGGGATGAAATCCTTGTTAGGGGTTTATAATTTGTAACATCCCTCACCTGGGTTATGCTTTAACCCTAGATGTTTTGTTTAAGAAAGATAATTATATGCTTGATCTTATCTTTTGAAAAGTAATTAAGCTCAAGAGGAGCTTATGTTTCAATTTTAGACCCTTTTGAATAATGTTGAAACAATGTTTTACTTATTTTGGACTAAAGTGAAAATTACCCAAGTTGAGGGGTTAACTTGCAAATGTGACATGGTAAAATGTTCCTCAAGTGTTGAAGCATCATAATAATTAAAATAATGCAGAGGTATGTCTTGTGATAGCCTGAGTAATAAGAAAGAGCTTATTAAGCAATGTTTGTGCATTAAAACCTAGTTTTGGTGTAATGTGCAAATTACCCAAAACCTCAGGTTCAATATGCAAAATACCACATATATAGAGAGTCCCTCATGTTTCTTGGCATCATGTAGAGAAAATAAAATGATAGGGGGGTCTTATTTGAATCACTTTGGAGGAAAGAGAAACTTGATATTAAAATAATCAAGATTTAAGCATAATTGGAAACATAATTCAATTTGATGTAAAAATAAATATATTAATGGAAGTGCCCTTCAACCAAAAATGAGATGGTTGATTTTGTATAATTATTGACGTCCTTCTGCCTTGCAAAGGCCACGAAATATCTAAAGTGAGTGGAGAGCCCACTCACATTAGTAAAAGGAAAAGTAATATCCACTCAATTTTGGATATTATTATTATAATGTTTAAGGTGCTTAATTGATTTTCCTTTAATTCATGGATAATGAAGAGGAATTCGAAGTTCGTATGAAAGGGATTGAGGGGAGTATGTGGCACCCATTTTGGGAGTTGAACGAATTATTTATCACTTTCTCTCTCATTGAAATTCCCTTATAAACATCTCATATCCAACTCAAATGAAAGGCTTTTACGACCCTTCTTTATTTCCTTGCTTTGGCCATGCAAAAGGGAGATTAGGAGCAATAGGAGGACGTGACCCAACCTGTAGGTAATCTCCATAGTCATCTTCAACCTTGATTTCATGGTGAAAATCGAAAATCAATGTTTGATTTCTTCTTTTCTCCATTCAATCTTCAATCCTAGCCAATTCTTTTCACTCAAAAGCTTGAGGACGGACCTTGGGAGGTTGAGAAAGATTCATTCACCATTAGAGACGTGGATCTTAAAGCTTGGTTTCAATTTTGAAGGCGGGTTATATAACTTGAACCCTTAAACATTGTTATTGATTTCATTCCTTTATCATATGTTGATTCTTTCTTCATTCTCGAAATTCCATTTGATTAATTGTTGAAATCACCATAAGAATCACAACTGATTTTGAGGGTTTGAAGCTTGAAGATGATGATGTTATCTTAAGTACACACCTCAACATAGACCATGTGCAAACGGTTTGCTTCTTGGTGATCAAATGGTCTCAAGATCGTTTTACACCAAACGGTCTCAAGACCGTTTGAGGGCAAACAGTCTCAAGATCGTTTGAGGTCATAAGGAGCTCAAGACTGTTTGTGGTCAAGTGATGCTATGAATGGTTATAAATGATTAAGATAAAAAGGATTCAACAATCGATGGTCCCTTAATTTTAAACCCTAATCCAATTGGGTTCAAAACTCTAATTGATGTTGAAACAGTTTCAAATCGTTTGAATAGGTTGATCGAATGAATAGGTTGACCGAATGAAAGTGTTGAGCGAATGAAAGTGTTGGCCAAATGAAAATGTTGAACGAATGAAGGTGTTGACCGTTTGGGATCAAACGATCTCAAACTGTTTGAGGTTCAATCGATCTCAATGTTGGATTATCCATTCTATTTCAAAGCAATTGACGGGCATTTGGTTTCAAGACCGAATGAATGAAATCAGTCTCAAGTACAAATGGTTGATTCTGTTTCAAGACTGACTGAATGAAATCAGTCTCAAGATTGAATGGTTGATTCGGTTTTAAGACCAAATAGGTTGATTCAGTTTCAAGATCGAATGAGTTGATTTTAGTTACACTTGAACCAAGACTGAATGGAGGTCAAGCACCTCAATACCGAATGGAGGTCAAGTACCTCAAGACCGAATGGAGGTTAAGCACCTCAAGACCGAATGGAGGTCAAGTACCCCAAGATCATTTGAAGGATCAATTAATCTCAAACCTAAATGAGTGATCATAAAGTATCTCAAGGTTGATTACAATAAAAGTATCACTAAGGTACTTAGTGAGTAAGTATGCTTAGAATAATTGACATTTGATGCTCATGGAAGCAATGACCTAATACACTATGTCAAATATTCATTCAAGTTGATGCAATCTAATCAAGATTAAAGTAAATAACCTCCTAGAGGGGAGGGGAGAGAGGAAACCTATACATGAGTAAGAATCATGTAGTGATTTATCCTCAACACTTTCAACATAAATAAAATATATAATTTGAGTTTGATCTAGGAGAATGAGATCATGAAACCCTAATTAAGAAGGATGATGAGCCCTAAACCTAATTTAAGGCAATGCTATGTGAAACCCTAATTTGGGGTAATGGTGTAACCCTAATCTAGGAGGATGATGTGAGAAATCCCAATTCAGGGTAATATAATGAAAAACCCTAATTTAAGAGAGTGCTTTGTGAAACCCTAATCAAGGGTGATGTCATTTGAAATCCTAATATAGGATGATGTTATGTGAAACCCTAATTGATAAAGAGGGGAACCCTATTCCTAATAATGGAGTAGTGAATAATGTATTGGTAGGTGAAACACCTAAAGTGGTTGATAATGGATAATCTTATATCAATAATGCTTTAACTCGAGACGAGTCCATATTATTGTTAATGGTTGAACAATTCAAATGAGTGACTTATGGCCAATACATTACATGATGATGTGATGAACAAGTGCATAAAGTATTAGGATGGGGAATATCCTAATACAAGATAAGCTGATGAACTTAAGTAAGTCAAAAGTGATGAGGGAAGTGATACATCAAGACATGATAGATATCACATCCAGTACCTCAAAGTTGATACACCTTGATGTACCTTAAATCCTATATACTTGGATGAATAACACATGAAATGTGCCATGTCTATTATTACATTGAGATGTAATGAGCCTAATACACTTTAATAAGTGTAGGCTAACATACCTTAAGAAAGGGTTAAGCCAAGTTAATAAAGTATGATGTATTTATACTCTAGTAAGGATGAGAGAGAAACTCATACCTTGTGTTGATAATCATTTAATGATAAATAATGAGAATAGTTGTTGCCTAGTGAGAGGTGACAAGATGTTTAATGACCTTGTGAGCCATGAGAGTAGTTGTTTCCTAGTGAGAGGTGACAAGATGTTTAATGGCCTTGGGAGCCATGAGAATAGTTGTTGCCTAGTAAGAGGTGACAAGATGTTTAATGGCCTTGTGATCCATGAGAGTAGTTGTTGCCTAGTGAAAGGTAACAAGATGTTATAAAGTCTCATGAAAGAAATGATAATAAACAATGGAAACTTACTAACATAATAATAATAACTAATGGATACAATAATAATAATGAAATCTTGATCATACATGCTTCATGTTTATAGCCAAACAAGGGCTATAGTGTTTTGAATAAGCTTAAGGGAGATATGAGGAATAACTGAATTACATAAAGGATGTGAATAAGTATGATGGCTTGACCAAGGTTTAATACCTAGTAAAGGTGTTGTGGTTTTCAGTGATGATGCACAAGATTGGTATAGTCCAATGTCTGGAATAGATGCACAAGATTGACATAGTTCAATACCTGGAATAATGCCACATGATTGGTAATAACCCAATACCTGGAATAATGTCACAGGATTGGTAATAACCCAATACCTGGAATAATGTCACAGGATTGGTAATAACCCAATACCTAGAATAATTGCACAGGATTGGTCATAACCCAATACCTAGAATAATTGCACAGGATTGGTCATAACCCAATACCTAGAATAATATCACAGGATTGTTCATAACCCCATACCTAGAATAATTGCACAAGATTGGTCATAACCCAATACCTGGAATAATCGTATAGGATTGGTCATAACCCAGTACCTAGAATAATATCACAAGATTGTTCATAACCCAATACCTAGAATAATTGCGCAGGATTGGTCATAACCCAATACCTGGAATAATGGCACATGATTGGTCATAGTCTAATGCCTTGAATGGTTGCACATGATTGGCATAGTCCAATGCCTGGAATGGTTGCACAGGATGGGCATAGTCCAATGCCTGGAATGTTTGCACAGGATTGGCATAGTTCAATGCCTGGAATGTTTGCATATGATTGGCATAGTCCAATGCCTGAACAGAATATGATGATGTATACTCACATGATTGATACAGTTCAATATCTGGTTAGTAGATTGCTTGAGGCCAACAGATAGAAATGAGAATGATTTATGAATGACATACCATGATAATGAGTATCACATGATAAGCTTGAGATGTTGATATAGTATGATGGATAAATGATATACCTGTACTTCCTATTCCTTATAAAGAGAATAGATGATTTACTGCTCTATCATAGATAGTTGCAATGCTTTAAAAGATGAGAATATTCTAAATTGCTTATCCGCTGCTCAGTTTTATTCTATTTGACTGCAATAATAATGTTTCTGGTGGAGAGTTATATCTCTTGCTGGGACAAGTTTTTAATTGTCTCACCCCTATGGGATCCAACATTTTTTAGGTGGACGCAGACGAAGAGGTAGAAATCGTACAACAGGAAAAAGGACAGCAGCATCAGAGACAACAGTAACATCTCAGGTGGAGATACTGACTGTCGGGTCTTGTAGATATGAGTCCTATGTGTCATCTCTATACTCTCAGGTCCTAGGAGTCAGTACTTAGTGTTTTTATAATCGATTTGACATCTTGGCTTGAATGCCTTGAGGTTTTGTGTTGCTCATGTGTAGACTTAACAAAGCAATTGATGTATGTAATCCTCGAGAGGATATGGTGCATGGCATGTACTTGTGGACCAGAATGTATATGTAATACTTTGGTTCTTACTGATAAGAGTTTCCTGGAATTGGATCTCTTTGCAAAAGGTTTGAATTTTTAGTGATTTTTGTTAATCCGCTGCTAACGAACGCTTCCGCTTAAGTAAATCATATTTTTGTGATTTGTTTGCCACAACTATAGTGACTTCAGGTCTAAGGATCACAGTCACCACTCTCACATTGAGATATGACTCTAACTTACCATGAGATGGCTTCCATGTGTCCATATCAAAGTGGGTTTGTATAGTACAACTTGTTCACTAACAAGTACCCATGAATCTAAATCAATACCAATATCATGACTAAAGAAACATAGTCATCACTCAACATACACACTAGTGTTATGTATATTGTTGACCTATAATATCCTGAATAATAATTGAATAGGGATGTAACAAGAATGCATACTCTTAAGTATACATATGATGTCATGTTCAAGTCCTCAACACGAACAATATGTCATGAGTCAAAAAATTCTTAGGATATTATTACATTTACTCATTATCTCAATACAAAAGAAAACACAATAGTTGGAACTTCCTTTACTAATAATCAAGCCATATACAATTTTTCCCAATAGTAATAATCAAATGATGGCACTTAGGACATGCAACCAAAAATCTCCCACTTGCACTAGAGCCAATTACTCTTGAATCGAGTTCCACATCATCTAACATGGCCATCATGCTTCTACTATGAAAGTTATTTTATGAAGGGATCAACAACATTTCTTTCAATTGGTACTCTACAAATATATACATATCTTCTCTATATGATCTCTTGCATGAGATGATATAGCCATAGTATGTTCTTGGAACATTGATGCAATCTGGTTTCCTTATCCTATACAATACATCCATTGTTGTCATAGTAAGTCTCTAATGTGTTCTTAATGGTTGGAAAAGCCACAATTTCATTAATGAACTTCTTGATCCATACTGCTTTTTCTTAATGCATTGGATGCAAAAACATACTCAACTTTTGTTGTGATATCAACCATTGTCTCTTTCTTGGAACTCTTCCAGCTTACAGCTCTGCCATTTAGGAAAAACACAAATCCTAATAGTGATTGGTCATTTTTGAAGCTTCCATTAGTGTAACCCTTTACAACCAACTCTTCCTCACCTCTCTATGTCAAGAATTGATCCTTAGTTCTTCTCAAGTCTTTCATGATATTCTTCACATCTATCTAGTTATCATCACATAGATCTCAATGGTACTTACTGGTCATTCTCAAATCATACGAGACATATCGACATGTACATAACATTGCATGCACATTAGATTTGACTGCAAATGCATATGGAATCTTACACATGCATTCTCACTCTTCCAAAGAGCTGGGACATTGGGATTTAGAGAGACTTATGCCATGAAATATGCATAAGTTACCTCTTTCAAAATTATGCTTGTTGAACCACTTCAACAACTTATCCACATATGTACTCTAGTTTAGGCAAAGAAGCCTTCCAGATCTATCTCTATAGATCTTGATACCTAGAATATAGGATATTTTGCTTAATTTCCTTCATGGAGAAGGTATTGGCCAACCAGTTCCTAACCATTTTTGAGTAGGTATGTCATTTCCGATCAATAGTTTGTCATCCACATACAACATGATAAATACAATTATTCTCTCTCTAACCTTCTTATACACACAATGTCCATCTTTAATTTTTGCAAAGCCAAAATCTTTGAATGTCTCATCAAAATGAAGATTCTACATTGTACATGATTGTTTCAACCCATAGATTGAATTTTGTAGATTATAAAGTTTATTAGCTTCATTGAAAGTAATAAAACATTTAATTTGTGTCATGTACACATCCTCTTGGAGATTCTCGGTAAGGAAAGTTTTTTTAACATCCCTTTGCCAAATTTCACAGTCGTGATAAGATGCAACGACAAGCATGATCGTGATGGATTTAACCATGGAAAATGGTTAAATGGTTTCATCATAGTCAACACCTTGAACTTGTCCTAAGCCTTTTGCAACCCATCTATTACAACATGTATCGTGCTTAATTGAAAATCAAAAGAATTAAAAGATAATCATGTTATTATTTATGAATGCCATTATCTTAATTACCTTGATACTTATTATTTACCTTTGATATAAAAAATAAGTTGCGGCATAAATTATAAATCCTTAGAATAAAGAATGAACCAAATCAGAGTTGTAATGGGGAAGTTACAACCTTTTTAGTCTTTAGCAGGATTTCCATCAACAACTGAAGGATCTCGATCAAAGGTTTTGTTGAGTGCACAGATTGATGGTTCCTAAAGTTTATAGTTTTGTTGATTGACAAAAGTGTTAATCATAAAATAAAGGTTTGATCTGTGATGATATAAATTGAAGGTCGATGAAGACTGATAGTTTAGCAGGGAGTACCTTTTGAAGGTTTTGTTAGACACCATCAAGTGGAGGCTGGACTGGAGAATGTTTACTGATGGTTTAACTAATGAGTGTCAACTAATAGAAGAGAAGATCAAAGGCTCTAGAAATCAATGACTGCACTGATAACCATCAAGTGAAGGAGTGAAAGTAGAAGGAAACAACCAAAGGTTGCCCAGACCAAAGGATCACGTCTACCAAAGGTCAAGCAACTGAAGGTTGCAAAAACCATCAGTAGAGACAACCAAAGCTTCATCTGTGCTTCGACATAGTTCTGAATCATAGAGAGTTTCAATCTATCTATATATGTGATGGAAAAAACCGATGGAACAAGATTCATTACTCTTGTACTATCATCCTCCACCCATCTAAAGCCTTCAAGTAGATATAGAAGGGTGATCACATAGGCGACCTTGGATGACAAAAAAGGAAGAGAAGTGTTAGTGGTTAAAACCTATGGTTCTTGTGTAGATCCAGTTTGGTAAGCAGGTTATGATATTAGAACTTCTTCTTCTCTTTGTTTTTTCAAGCATGAAGGCATCTGATCTGGAAAATGAAGGTTTTCTTAACCCTTGTTATTTTTCTTCTACCTCCAGTAGGTGTGGGTATTGGCCTATGAACCAACAATAGTTTGACTACAATTGATCTTAAGTATCTAATGCTTGAACCCAAGCTCTGAGGTTGGAAATCCGAGTTTAGCTTGTGCAAATCCGAGATTAGTATATCTAGAATGCCTACAAGTGAGCAGAAAATCACCTTCTATCCTTGATTTATAATCAATACATTTGAGATAATGACAAATATCTATTGGTTTTGTAGACAAATATGCCTAAAATAAGATGTTTGTATAACTGTTATACAAGGGAAAATTAATCTCTCAGTATGCCATGTGCTATGATGTTGGTACGTTTTGATGTTTTACAATTTTTTTGTTCAAATAGTCTACCAAACAATCTTGTCCACATTTTACTTAATTGAAACTTTGTTTTAGATATTTCAATAATTGTATTTAGAACCAAATTTTTCTAACAAAAACCTATCTTTTGGTCCATGAGTGGTTCTTCCTTCTAGATATTCATGGACATAAGGACAACCCCATGTGTATAATTCCACTATCGAGTCTGAAGACTAGAATTTGAAGGAGCAAATGGCTTGGTGTCCTTTGTGACCCTATCTTTATATAAAGATTTTAGCACTAAGTCCTTTGAGAACAAAGCACTCTATCTTATTCTTATGCTAAGAAAATTTTATTTGGATTTTTGTTATACGGATGTAAAGCTACTTTATTATCATACATGGGTAGCAAGGACTTTTTTATATACCTCTTTCTTATTGACATGGTTTTCTATAGTGGCAGGAACCTTGTAATCCATCTAAGATTAGGAGCTTCTTAGGACTAGTATACTATTATCTATGCTTCATTATGAACTTCATAATTATGTTTCTTCCCTATACAAAGATGATCTCTCAATGCATAAGAGTATCGATCATTGTGCATAAAGGCTAGCCTTGCCACTTTTTAATGAGAAATGCTTGAATTATTTCATGTATGTATCATGAAGAAGTACATCAAAAACCCATCTCACGTATTTTCCATTGAACCTCTATGTATTTAAGAAGGCCTTGGGAATGAGGAATAACCAGTGAGAATCCTTGACACTACTATGAACTAATTAAAGCATAACGAGATCACATGACCTAGATAAAGCAATTCGAGAGTTGCTATATGAGATGATGAAGACTTACCCCCAACTAGTTTCCATAGTCATGGATTTTGGGACAAGTTCTCCTTTTCATGGAAGGAGAGCTGTAACTACTAGACTTCTTTACCAAATTTAACTTTTATTTATGATGCATAATTATCCAAATTTAAAATTCTCTATTGCAAATTTCCATATTACATTTGGTACATACTTGTTTTCTCTTATACTTATGCTCTACAAGTGAAACTTGACCTCTATTGAGTCATTTAACTAAATACAGTCCAACTCTTAAATACTTCATCATTATTGCAATATATTTCCATTGGAATCACACCGATATATCTTTAGTTGATTGTTTTTTAGTATTGGAATCTATTGTAGGGATTGTTATATGTCTCATCCTGGGTTGATTAAACTGACTTGATATGTTTATAAATTAAGTTACATTAATACAAACACATGTCAAAATCTCATACCATTTCAAACTCTAGAATGCTCTAGACAATTTTTTTCAATATAAACATAATCATAAGGTGTTTGACCATTAACTGATTTGACCCTTGTACCTCAACTATAGAATGGATGGACTGGGAGGATAGCACGGTCCAGGTATCTAGTGGTTGTTACTCGGATACCAGAAACAAGAAGATTATTCTCACCCTCTACTCCACCTCTCCCCCATCTTTTCAATTCTAACACCTTCTAGAACCCTCCTCTTCCCCAATGGTTATCTATGGAGACCTAAATTAGTGCAAAATGCAAGCATCCATTAAGATCATTGACCTAACTTTAGTAATGGTCTATGAGCCATTCTTCAAGTATTGTGTTACCAAAGATCTAATTGGCGATGCCACAAGAACCACCATATCTCATAGAGCCAAAACACTAAACCCCAATTCCCTCTATAAAGCCCTATCTACCCCATCAATGGCATACTACCTCCCACATCATAAGAAACAAATTCCCTTCACTCAATTATTCTTGTAGTAAACTAGATACTCAATTGGGTTTTCTACCTTCATTTAGCATTTCCCCTCTGATACCAAGAGAAGAATTGTCCTAAGTTGTATGTCTTACTTAACCTTCTTATCTGATTGAGTGGAGCTTCTCAAAAATCTCTAGACCACCCCAAACCTCACATTTGTTACCTCTATGTCCATAAATACTCCAGTAACCATCTCATATTTGTAGACATTTCTCTCAACCATCAAGTTCCTCAAAACCTTTTTTCCTCCTCTCCTAAGTTTTAGGTTGGTGACTCAATGAGGATCTGGTATGCCATTCTTCCATCATCCCTCTAGACCACTACCATCACCTACTATGGTCACAATCGCTAATTAGGCCAAAAGAGAACCAATCCTACTTGAGCCTTGGTCTTCACTAGCAGCCATTACTAACTGATTTGTTCCCTTTAATAGATACCCAAACCCCACCCCACTTTTTTGTTTCTTTGATTGTATTTATATGACTAACCAGTAAATCATAGATAAATTGATTAAAAAAACAATTTTTTAACAATACAACTACATTTAAATCTATATATTTTGATCATTGAAAGTCTATGTTTTTTCACATCTAAGTTTTTTTGATAAATTACACATCTAATTTAATAAGATATAAATATTTGTAAATTAGATAATGCACACAAAGTGCACAATTTATGATTAGAAACTAAAGAGAAATTAATTTTCCAATTACTGTAACCTACTATTTTAGACATATTTTAACATACCTTGACCTCAATTGAATGTTATTCTTATAAATTAATATAATAAAGATAACCACCAACTGAAGAGAAAAAAATAACCACACAGATGTTAATAAGTGAACATGGGAAAACTGAAATAAATGGTCTATATCCAATTTCTATAGTATCATTTGCAATATATAAATATGTCAAAGCTACAATCAAGTGGATCTACACTCTTCCTCTACAAGTATATATAATAGATTTTGGTTATGTATAAACATGTGAGGCATATATTAGTGTATTGCATAATATTGACATTACAGTAAATTATACTTTGTATGATTCATCAATGCAAAGGCTTAAGAAGAACTAAAATACAAACATGAAGTAATGTTATAAACTATAGTATAACTAAAAATTCATAGTGATGAACTTTCACCAAAATATAATAATGAGTGATCCACAATACAAATTATGACATAGTGACATCAGATATCTTTTCTTGGTAGATATTGAAAGTTTGGCGTTCAATGAAATCATAAATTCTAAAAGATCTAGGGATCTTACTTTGAATTCAAGCTATGAGATTCCCTCTTTTATTATTGTGATATTTTCCTCCCTCTATAAGTACATGCATGATATTTTAAATGTGGTAGACCCAAACTTATTTATAAGCATATATTTCCTTTTCACAGTCACTACAAAAAATCAAATATTGAGTGACTGAAAAATGATATGGGCACTGGTTTGAATCAAAGAGCTTTATATCCTTGTTTTGGTGGGTCATAACCCCCATCAATGAGTACTAGGTAATGGATTAGTGGTCCCCCAATTATTATCTTAATAATAGGCGACAATGTCATTCTTTCATAGATGGATGAACTTATGGCACTTACCCAACCCCAATATGAGAAGAAAATGTTGATAGATAAATTTTTGATATTTTGGTACTTTGATATATTGATGATCATTTCAAGAACCTCATTATTTATCTAATTCCAAATTAAACATATTAATTATTTAAAAATTTTGATGACATATGGAAGTAGATAACCTTTTGGTTTTTCAAACAGTCTACCAAACAATCTTGCCTACATTTTACTACATGAAAATATTTATTGTCTAAGTTGCTCAATATTTGGATCTAGGGACGAGATTTTGATATCCCATACCTTTACTTTATTCCATGTGTGGTTCTTACTTTGGGATATTCATGTACAAAAGGATTTCCCCACATGGAGAATTATGGTGCCAAGTTTGAAGAATAAATTTTGAAGAAGAAAATGGCTAGGCATCCATATTGACCCAATATTTTCTTTGTTGCATTTATTACTTTAGTCTATTGAAGATAAAACATTTATTCTTTTTCTTATGAGAAGAAAAAATATTAGTGTTATCATTACGTTAATGTATTAGCTACTTGGTTATCATACATGAGTGCATGGTTTGAGAACCATGTCGCCAAAAATTTTGTATGTCTAGTATCTTGTCATCTCCACACTATCCTTCATAGGGTTTTTTTTAAACTCGCCTTCAAGGAGAGAGACAGGGGGAGAGACCAGGTAACTAAGACAAGGTATCTTCTTAGCCTCACACTATCCACGTACAAGATCAAAGCTCCTAGCTTTGTCATGGAGAATAAGAGGAGAGAGCTGGGGGAGCTTCTCAGCCATACATTTTTACAAGCTTCTAGCTCCTAGCTTTGTGATGGAGATATGCGATAGAGAGCTAAGGTTAGAGAGTGGTTATGGAGACCACTATCAAACTGAAAGCCAAATCACATAGAAATTACATGAAATATCCATTAGCAGTGGATTAACCAAATTCACTAAAAATTAAAACCATTTTGCAAAAAGATCCATTGCCAGGAAACTCTTAAAGAAAGAACCAAAGCAATATATACATCATGGTTCACATTGTAATATTGGGCCCAACCCCATATACCAAGTACTTTAGGGCATTTCCATGCATACCTTATTCTCTAGGGAACTCCCCTTACATCTTGTGCTCTAGGGATGTGTATTAGTCAACATTATTCCATCTCCTCATAGGATAACATTGAGCACCTCAATATCTATAAAATATCTACACATACTTTATGTTATTAGTGATAAATCTAGTACTACATAGTAATATTACATGTCAATATTTTGGAACAAAAGAGAACCGATACATATCAAGATTCAACCGAGAAAATTATAATCATATAATTAAACAAAACCAATGTACCTAATTCAAACTCCTATCATAATGTATTAGAGTCTACTAGACTCTGGTCACTCATAGAAAAGTCAAAGCAACCAAACATACATAAGAAACATTATTGTTCTGATTAAGATAGTTAGGTTTCTAGTATGATTAGGTCAAACCTAATACATCCATTCATCATGTATAGGAGAAAATTTATGAATTAACCATACTTGAGATTTGAATCAATGACCCCAAAATCAAGGAGTATGCCCACTTGTTTTGACAAAAACATCAAAAAAATGTAATTCAACTATGCATAAGTTCATAGTCACGTATCACTAATTTAAGAGTCTATATTCACATTATATATGTTTTCGGTCTCCCATGTTGCATTATTATTTCACTAGGGCCACAGTAGAATTAGTATTAGAACATTCTACTACATAGACACATGCATATGCCCTTATGATAAAAGTCATATATATATATATATATATATATATATATATATATATATATATATGGCCATTATTAATAAGATCTAAGAACATGTTGACATTAGGAACATCATAAACACAGTTCCAAGACAAATTTCATGAAAATTAGAGGTTCCTATACCTAAATATCCTAAAAAATCTTCTATTGAGAGAAGTGTGTTTTCTTTTCTTCTATGCCTGGTTGGTTGTAGAATAAAACATTGATCTAGAGGCAATATTAGGCTCCATGATGTTCTAAAATCTAAGATTTAACAAGTCTAGTATTCTTCCTCCAATCTACATTTTCTTTATTTGTCTGGGACTTTAGGATGGTGGATCCTCTTCTACATATGTAACTTTCTCTTTGTATCACAATACCATTATACACGACATACATCCAAAACAACAAATTCTTTTTCCTCAATTTGATAGAAAATTTTTTGATTGTTGATCATTGATGACAATAGTTGTGGTTGACAAAGCCTTCTTTTCATTATGTGTGGTGAAGAAACACCAAGTTTGGTGAGAGAAACGAAGATATGAGAGATATCCCACCAATGGAATGGTCCAAATAGCAAGGTGTGATGGTCTGACGGAAAGATACACTCCACACACAAATGAATCATATAAAATAAGGATGCAAATCTAATACATTAGTAGTCCCTAAATGATGTACCTAAAGAACACATAGGGGTTTGTATGTTTAGAGAAGAATATGCAAGGTCTTCTTGTGAAGGAGAAATTTAGTAGGCCATCATAGCGACAATGACGATCAACAAAATCATGCATATCCCTCAATAGACAATAACACATATTTTTAGGATCTTTATCATGTTCTAATATTAATATGATTCTGAAGCTATCTTATATGTCCAAAATACATAAACAAATGATATTTTTTGAATTATGAAAATGGCCTATAACTTTGCTATTGTACATGAGCAGGTCCTAATCATTGCCATTGATGTAGGTGCAGTTAGAAAATAACCTTCTCGATATTGTCAAAACTTGCACTGCCTCTTATCAGTTTGTCTAGTTGTACACCACCACTGGTGGCCCTTCTCAAGGGCCCCTGTAGTCTACCACCTGCTCTTTCTAATCTCCTAGTGATTACTATTGTTGCGATTACAAGTGGATGTTGCACACGCTCGCCTATTTCATGGTGGTTGGTTGTCAATGTGACATTGGTGCAAAATCTCAATTGAACTTCAATATTAGGTCATCATAACACTCATGAGGGGTGTAGGAATCTCTATTGTATGGTATGTTGGTAAAGAATGATAGAAGAGGAGTGTGGAACTATTTTTTAGGAGTTTAGGGAACCCAAACCTAGAGGCTGAAGAAGACCTCTGTGTATGGTGGTTTTGGATAGTCATCATATCCCCTGATGCATGGGTTTTGAGTCGTTGTTACAGGCCAATTTTATATGTGTTTTGTACACTAATTTTTCATTTCTTTGTTATATTTGCATAAATCACTATTGTTGGCCGGTACACTCTATTTGCATCAAATCATGCTTATTCCATCATATTTTTATGATTTTATACATTCCATGGACTTATATTCGATTTTCTGCATTTTTTTCAGGTATATTATGCATAGTGAAGAGTCAGTGCCACCGACCCTAGTAGTCAGTGCCACCGACCCTAGTAGTCAGTGCCACCAACTTGGCATCAGTGGCCAGGTAGAAATCAACCAAAGGAGTCGGTAGCACCGACCACTAAGTCAGTACCACTAAGACAAAGCTCTAGCGACGGAAGCGATCGCTCAGACAAGTCGATGGCATCGACCCCACATGTTGGTGCCACCGAGTTAGCTTCAGTGAGAAAGGGAGAAAACTCACCTCAGCTCGGTGCCATCGACATCCCAGTCGATGGCACCGACTCAGCCAAAGATTGAAAAAGGCCTGATACCGTCGGTGCCACTGACTCTGTCGGATTTCAGCAATCTAAATCGGCCGCCCGATCTAACGGTCCACGTAATGTGGTACCGTAAGTGACCTAGGACAAAAAGGGAGGATGGCCAGAACTAAAGGGGACATCACGTTGCGCAACAAGATGATGAGAGAAGAGTGGGAGAGAAGCACGAAGCCGAAGGACGACAACCGGACAATTCGAGCACCGTTAACGGGCGTTTCTACCGCTGGAAGGCTGTAGAATGCGTGTTTCTCGAGGAGGATTATCTAGAACATCGCCTTTTCAGGGGTTACATGATTTCTTTCATGTTTCCCACGTTTTTCTTTTCTCCGTCCATGTATTTGAAACTGAAAACCATGCGGGGCTAAACCCCTTTATTCCTTAGGACTCAGGAGTAGCCCGTGGAACCACTGTATCAACTTTTACATGATTTAATGCAATTTTCCCTCCTAATTCATGGATATTTATGCATGTGAATGAATGTTCTTTTGATGATTGATCACCTTCATTGGAAATCTTAGGCGAATAATTAATCTAGAAGGAGAAATTAAACGTCTGAAACCCACACATAAACACTATTTTACGCATTCTTTGGTAAAGGTAATGCATAGGTAGTGGGAAGATACCTAGAGATTGAACGTAAAGCACCTGATCTAAGATATAAATTACCATAGACATGGAATTGGCTTAGAATTAGGTAGTGGATTGTACCGTGAAAGTGGGCAATTCTCGCTACGGGCTTTCTATTCAGGAAGAGGGTAAATTATATAAAAGTCAGTATTCCTGAGGAATTCCATCTCTCGTGACTCAACCAAACCATTTTTTATTTTAATTTTCTCTTGTTTTGCTTTAAAAATCGATTCTCTCAAATTTTATACCGGCTTAGCTGGTCGTACTGTAGTTAGTAGTAGTCACTGAGACTACGTCTCCCTGTGTTCGACTCGAGCCTCACAAGACTTGTATTACATGACGTGTACACTTGCGTTTAAACATACGTAAAATACGTGTCAAGTTTTTGGCACCGTTACCGGGGAGACACCGACGTCTCAACACTATGAGTGATGTAGTCGGCCATTCTAGGCCACTTTTTAATTTTCGTGCCTCTTAATAAATTATAAAAAATAATATATATTCATTTCATATTCATTTATCACATTGTCTCTTAGGGTACCTAGGCTAATTATTTTCAAACTTTCAGGTACTAGTTTATGGTTGCAACGAGGACCACAGACTATGGAGAAGTTACACCTGCATTTCCAGGGGCTGGCGAAGCCTCGATTCAAATAAATTCATTAGAAGGCATACCATTGTCACCCAAGCAGTAAGAAATGGGAGATGGTAACCTTGGAGTAGAAAAGACTATCTAGGAAAGGATAAAAGCATCTTCATCAGGGCACAGACAGGGCCAATTAAGAAGCAACATGTGAATGTGGCTCAGTACAAGATTGACCCAAGTTTGATTCAACTTGTCAAGTCACAAGCATTCTATGGGAACGCTCATGAAGACCTCGTGGCACATATTAGTAATTTTGTGGAAATCAGTGATATGGTCAAAGTCGATAGGTTTCCTCAAATCTCTATCTATCTAAAGATGTTTCCATCGTCATTGGCTAACAAAGCAAATGAATGGCTGCACAACCTTCCCAAAGAATCGATAGAGATATGGGATGACATGGTGGAGACATTCTTTGAAAGATATTTTCCTCCAGAGAAGACAAATGAGTTGATCAAGAATATCCATAACTTCAAACAACATGGATCTGAATCGTATTCTGGGGTGTGGGAGTGTTTCCAGATAATGCTAAGGAAGGTTCACATCACGGGATAGATTTGGAAAATCAAGTAAAGATGTTCTATTTTGGGCTGCAAAAAAGTGAACGGACTACTCTAGATAGTGCAGGTTCGGGATTCTTCCTCAATAACCCACCATCAACATGTCAGGATATTTTGAAGAACATGGCGAGAAATCAGGCTTGGGGAAGTGAGAGAGACAATCCAGAGAAGATCTAAAGCATAGGGGAGTCCAAGGCTATTTCTTCCTTGAATGAAAAGTTGGACCTTATTGTAAAGAAGTTGCTTGAGAAGGACGATCATTTTTCTGAAGAGGAAGAGCAAGTTAAATACATACGTTGGTAAGGTAACCACAATAATGACTACACATGGAGGAAGGATCCCCAGTTCTCATGGAAGGATCCAAACAACTTCTTACAGGATCTAGATCAGCAGAATCAGCAAAGGCCAGTGCAACAGTAGCGTCCAGTGGCCGAAGAAAGCACTAAAGACATCTTGAAAAAGATCGTGAAGCATAATGACATGTTACTCAATAATGTCCAGCGGGACCTCCAGAACCACACTACGTAGATGAGAACTTTTGAGACGTCATTATCTCAGCTTGTAGCGGATGTGGCCACATTAAAGAAGCCTTCTCAACAGGGGTTCCCCAGAAATACTGAAAATCCAATAGGGAATTAGCAGGTCAAAGCCATGCTATTGAGAAGTGGGAAGAAGACATTAACCCCACAATATGAGGAGAAAGAGGTGACCAATCCTATTGATAGTAATGATTTTGTGCTAGAGCAAACACAAGCAGACACCGAGATAGGGAGAATAGGGGAGGAGCAACGGAAAGATGTTGAACCTGAAAAGTGGACGTCATATGTACCACACCACATCAGAGACTGCAGGCAGTAACATCTCCATATCCTAATATCTTGAAGGTGACAAAGCAGGACCAACAATTTAAGAAGTTTCTGGACAACTTTAGGAAGCTTTCTGTGAATATACCATTGATTGAGGAAAATTAAAAAATACCTTCATATGGCAAGTTTCTGAAGGATATCATTAACAGGAAGAGAAAGATTCCAGAGTCTGATGTAATTGTCTTAAGAGAGCAGGTTAGTGCCTTCATCTTAGGTACACTTCCACCAAAGAGGCAAGATCCATGTTGTTTCAATATTACATGTTATATTAGGAAGACAAGGTTTGGTGAGGCACTTTGTGATTTAGGGGCAAGCATTAACTTGATGCCCCTATCTACTTTCAAAAAGCTTGGTCTCAAAACATCAAGGAAGAGCAGCATGACAATACAGTTGGCAGTTAACTCGGTAGTTACACCGTATGGCAGTTGCGAGGATGTGCTTGTAAAGGTGGACCGGTTTGTTTTTCCTATAGATTTTGTAGTAATGGAGATGCAAGCTGAACATGGAAATGAACTCCTGCTAGGATGGACCTTTCAAGCTATAGCCGACATGATTTTAGAGATGGGAAGAGGCTTCTTGACTATGGGGATTAAAGATGACAGGTTCGAGATAACCATGTCGGGAAATTCCAAATCATCTGATTCTCAGGAGCAATGCAATATGGTACAACACATGGAAAATAATATTTCCTTGTTTTTGGGAAAACCATTCCTGGACATGGTACATGTTATGACAAAGGTGGACAAAGGTACACTTGTTGTGGATATTATGGAGAACACCAAGGTGCTCTCACTTACCAAGGTGGTAGGATACCCGGATGATAAAGAAGAGGAAGTGAGTTTGTCTACTGTGGATGAAGATGCAGAGGATACCATATTACAAGTCCACCCGCAGCTTCCTCTAGAGGCTTGTCTCATGAACAAAAGTGATGATTGTGTTTTGGACCAGTCAAGGGAGAAGTGTGCGCAACTACTTAAGGTGTTGTCATGCCATTACACAAGGCATTTTGAGGACTTAGGGCCATTACCATCGCCTTTGGTGTCATCACTCCTAAACCCACCTAAGTTAGAACTCAAGTCGTTGCCACCTCATATGAAGTATGTTTTTCTAGTAGCAGAGGAGAAGCTACCAGTCATCATCTCGACATCATTGAGTATTTCAGAAGAAGAACAATTGCTCACGGTGTTGAAAAACCACAGAGGTGATTTTGGGTGGTCTGTGGATGATATCAAGGGGGTTTCTCCCACAATATGCCAACACAAGATTCGTATAGAAGAGGGCGTGAAGCCGGTCATTCAACCTCAACATTGCTTAAATCTGATTATGACGGAGGTGGTAAAGAAGGAGGTAATCAAGCTACTATCGACATGTATTATTTATGCTATTTCTGACTCTATGTGAATAAGTCCGACACAGGTAGTACCTAAGAAGGGGGGAATCACTGTCACCACCAATGCATCTAACGAGCAAATCACCACTAGATTAGTGATTGGATGGCATGTTTGCATCGATTACCGCCGACTGAACGTTGCGACCCTTAAATACCATTTTCTATTACCGTTCATCGATCAGATTTTGGAGAGACTCGCCGGTCGCTCCCAATTTTGTTTTCTTGATGGATATTCAGGTTACAATTAGATTTCAATTGAGCCTAAGGATCAGGAGAAGTCTACCTTCATTTGTCATTATGGCACCTGTGCTTATCGCTGAATGCCTTTCGGGTTGTGCAATGCACCCGTGACTTTTCAAAGGTGTATGCTGGCGATTTTCTCAGATATGGTAGAGCAATGTCTTGAAGTTTTTTTGGATGATTTTTCGGTTTATGGGACGCCATTTGATGACTGCTTGCAAAATTTGGACAAAGTGTTGCAGAGATGTGAAGACACCCATTTAGTGCTTAATTGGGAGAAATGTCACATGATGGTTAGCGAGGGCATTGTTTTAGGCCACAAAGTGTCTAGCAAAGGATTGGAGGTAAATCCGGTTAAAATAGAGGTGATCTCAAAACTCCCTCCACCATAATTGGTAAAGGAAGTTAGGAGCTTTCTAGGCCACACCGGGTTTTATCACCGATTTATTAAAGATTTTTCAAAAATCACTAAGCCCTTGTCTGAGCTTTTGGAAAAAGATGTTGAGTTCAGTTTTGATGAGAGGTGTTTAAATGGTTTTGAGAATTTGAAAGAGAAACTCATATCCGCACCAGTTGTACAGGCTCTGGATTGGTGCCAACCGTTTGAGTTGATGTGTGACACATCAGATTACGTGGTGGGGGTTGTGTTAGGGAAATGTCTTAACAAGGTCCCTATGATCATTTATTATGCATCTAAAACTCTTAACGACGCACAATTAAATTACACCACCATAGAAAAGGAACTCTTGGCTGTTGTTTTTGCTTTTGAAAAGTTTAGGCAATACCTTGTAGGAGCGAAAGTGGTGGTGTGGACAGATCATGCAGCCATTAAGTACTTGTTGAAGAAAAAGGACACCAAGCCTAGACTTATCTGTTGGATCCTTTTATTGTAGGAGTTTGATATTGAGGTGAAATATAAGGCCGGGATTGAGAATGTGGTGGTTGACCACCTATCTAGGTTAGAGAGGGTAGATGAGAAAGACCTTGACATACCCATCCTAGAAACATTTCCCGATGAAAAATTATTTGCTATTACTCATAAAGACCCTTGGTTTGCACATATTGTGAATTATCTTATTTGCAAGGAGTTGCCTAATGATTGGGGGTATCAGGAAAAGAAGAAATGTTTCCATTCACTGCGTTATTATTTTTGGGATGATCATATCTTGTTGAGACAATGCATGGATGGTATTTTGAGAAGATGTGTGCCAGAGAGCGGGTATGAGAGTGTGTTGAAACACTGTCACACACTACCTATAGGAGGGCACCACACTAGTTCTAGGACAGTTGCAAAAGTTCTAGAAAGTGGCTTTTATTGGCCAATGTTGTTCAAAGATGCCTACGATTTTGTGTGAAGGTGCGATGCATGTCAACGGTCCGGTAACATATACAAGCGGCAAGAGATGCCCCTGAATGTGTTCCAAGAGGTAGAGGTTTTTTATTTGTGGGGAATAGATTATATGGGACCCTTTGTGTCCTCTAATTCCTACCTTTGTATATTGTTGGTCATTGACTATGTGTCAAAGTGGGTGGAAGCAATTCTAACCTGCACCAATGATGCCGCAGTTGTATGCAAATTTGTCAAAGATCACATTTTCTGTAGGTTTGGAGTGCCTAGGATGATCATTAGTGATGGGGGAACTCATTTCACTAATCGCAAGTTTGGGGCACTTTTGAGCAAGTATGGAGTGACACACTAGGTGGGTACACCCTATCACCCACAAACTCAAGGACAAGTGGAGATATCAAATAGAGAGATTAAGAAGATTCTTGAGAAGACGGTGTCATCAAGTAGGCAAAATTGGAGTGAGTTATTGGTTGACGCACTTTGGGCCTATAGGACAGCCTACAAGACACCCATAGGAACCACACCCTTTAGGTTAGTTTATGGAAGGGCGTGTCATCTTCTGGTGGCATTAGAACATAAGGCTCATTCGGTGTTGAGAAGGCTAAATTTTGATCTTGATGAAGCTGGGAAGATGAGACAGTTAGAATTGAATGAACTTGATGAACTAAGATGGAATGCATATGAAAATGCTAGATTGTACAAAGAAAGGACAAAGCAAATTCATGACAGGCATATCGAGAGGAGAGTGTTCTATCTGGGAGAGAGTGTTTTTCTTTTCAATTCTAGGCTGAAATTGCACCCTGGAAAACTAAGGTCTAGATGGAGTGGACCCTTTATCACAGAGGAGGTGTTCCCACATGGGGCGGTGAGAATCAAAGAGGGGGAGAGAACCTTCTTAGTGAATGGATAGAGTTTGAAACACTACTTCGGGGAAGATTTCACTAGAAAAGCAGATGAGGTGAAACTCATCACTCCCATTTGATCTTGTACTTTAAAGTTGTCTAGCCTAGGATGTTAAACGAGGGTGCTTATTGGGAGGCAACCCAACCATTAGGATGTTTGTTTTATGCATTTTTCTTTAGTCGTTTCATAGTACTTAGTTTTTGTCAGAATGACACCCTGACTCGTTTGTTTAGTGTGCAGGTTGTGGCTGAGTCAGTGCCACCGACATCCAAGTCGGTGCCACTGAGTCACGATCAGTGGGACAGGCATATCGGCTGAAATGCGTCGGTGCTACCGACATCTTTGAATAAAGTGTAGAACTTGGATGTGTTTGACTGATAAACCGAGTCGGTACCATCGACGTACAAGTCGGTGGCACTGACTCTTCTTGGGTCCCATGTGTGTGTCGATCATCTTGTCGGTACCATCGACCCGGATGTCGGTACCACTGACGGATAGAAACACTGATCTGTGGGCAACCTTGATCTACGACTCAGACCACGAGGATTCTCTAAAGTTGCAATCTCGCCCAAAAGTCAGTGCCACCGACTCGTCAGCAATCTAGAAAAATAAAGATCGTGCACTGACAGCTGCCGATGCACCGAGTATGCAGATTTGGTTCCAGAAGTCGGTGTCACTGACTCCATGTCAGTTCCTCTAACTCTATCGCAGCAGGATGGTTCCAGCCCAATAAAAAGGGGGGTGTGGTTTAATTCTTCTTCACAACTTGAGGAACCACAACTACCCTGAGCACGAGCAGCTACACCGAGCATCCAGAAGCTACATCCAGCTCTTTCTTTCTCAATATTCTTCCCCACTTGCTCGGTTATCATGGCCAGAAGAGGAGGACCCACTGGCACTCTGATCTCACAACCACGCATCAACCACCCCACGACGGAGGTGCAGAAGGTCTATGAAGAACTTGCAAAGTGGCCATTTGCACCCACTCGATATGGTGACTATCAACTACTGGAGGACATGGGCTTCACCGAAAATATGGCGTACGTCCTTGAGAAACAAGATTGGGATAGAAGATCTGTCAATCCAATCTTTGGTGGGTGGCTGGCGTATAAAAAAATCATCATCGAGTTTATGGCAACTCTGGAGATGGTGGTCACCCCTGATCAAGCATGTCCGTCAAGCAGTGAGTGGAGAGAGGGGAGGGTATATTTTCACCTTTACAACACCAACTATTCTCTCACTCTCCAGGCCTTCAATGATATTTATGGGTGGCCACACGAGCCATGCCGTCATCTAGGGAATGTCGATCTGGATGCCATCTGGAAGGAATTTGTGACAGTGCCAAAGGGCAAACAGCTTAAATTTCACCACAGTTCGCTGGTGGATTTTGAGCATCCCTTTGTTCGGGTGCTACATCGTATGCTAATAAACACGGTATTTGCCAAATCAACCCAGGCACATGCAAAGGTACAACTTTTGGACTTGTACTTCTTATATCAACTCATGGGAGGAAAGTCGGTCAACTGGGGAGTGTTCTTTCTCCAACACATCATGCAAGTATGACGCAATGTGAAGTGAGCTATGCCTATTCTGTTTGGGGGACTTATCACCCCCATTGCCATTCACTTGGGACTTGACTTGTCTACTCTAGAGTCACTGAATTCCAGGCTATGCATAGACTGCCACCACTTCAAGCAAGTCGACCTCATCAATGTGGATGCCAGTGGCATCTACGCCACATGCTCAGTTGATGATACCTTCTACCAGTGTCGATTCCCTGATCCCGTATTCAACGTCAGGGGTGTTGGACACTATAGATGGCCGGCTCTGGGCAATGATGACAATGCTGGACAACAACAAGCTCTGGCTAAGGAGGAAGAAGTGAGTAGCGACGACGTGGAGGAAGTGGAGGCCACCATTCCTATACGTCATAGAGTGGCTCCAAGGAAGCATCCTCGCCATTATGCTACCTCATCATCTTCTGCACCACCACCCTCTCAAGAAGGAGAGGATGCCTATTCTATGGCAGGTATGTATAGCATTCTGCAGGACATCCAGACAAAGCAACAACATCAAACCCAATCCCTAGCTGGCATTCAGGACGTTCAAGGAAGGCTGTATACAAACCAACATGTGATTTATGAAAATGAACGCCTTCTCTTGGCCAACCAAGAGAATATTCATCAGCATATGCAATGGATGGAAGCTTATCAGTAGCCTTTCTTTGATAACTACTGGATCCAGGGGTATTTTGGAAGTTACCCGATGCCGCCGGACATGCCACCATCTAATCCGACTTTCAAGGGGATGTTTCCTCCCCAGGATCCCACACAGCCACTGCCACCACCATTTTGAGTTGGGTATCACTATTCCACCTCTTGAGTTAGGATATTGACTATGCGTTCATAGTCATATTTACGCTTAGGGGGTGCTGGAACAGTTTCTATAGCTTTTATTTTCTGTTATCGTAGTTTTTGTTAGTTTTTCTATTATGTAGGATCCACATTCTATCTAGTGTAATCTATGGAGAAGTAAATGCATGGTTTGTGTAAAAATATCAATCGTTGGGGTGGGTGCAATTTTGTGATGTAAATTTAAAATGTGTGAGTTGATCTTGTGAGTACGAGAGTTGCATATCTGAGGAAGTGCATGAGTAAGTCAGCTTTAGGACATTAAGGCATAAATGACCATATAATTTGTCTAAGAAAGTGATTGATAAGGATTGTTGAGCCTGAACTGATCAAACACTAATGTGACTTTAAATTTAAATTCAAGAAAGAAATCCCATGATTACCCTATACACAGGTCATTAGAGAGGGACATATGATTTTCTCTAAAGCTTCTATCTCTTAGTCATGTTCTCTCATCCACCGCATACATCTACTTTACACCCCACCATAAGAGGATTGAGTACATATTATCATTCTTTATTTTTTATTACATTTATGAAAATGAACGTCTTCTCATGGACAACCAAGAGAATATTCATCAGTGTATTCAGCGGATGGAAGCTTATTAGTAGCCTTTCTTTGATAACTACTAGAGCTAGGGGTATTTTGGAAGTTACTCGATGCCACCGGACATGCCACCATCTGATCCGACTTTCTAGGGGATGTTTCCTCCCCAAGATCCCACACAGCCACCACCCCCACCATTTTGAGTCGGGTATCACTGTTCCACCTCTTGAGTTAGGATATTGACTATGCAGCCATAATCATATTCAAGCTTAGGGGGTGCTGGAACAGTTTCTATCTTAGCTTTTATTTTCTGTTATTGTAGTTTTTGTTAGTTTTTCTATTATGTAGGATCCACATTCTATCTAGTGTAATATGTGGAGAAGTAAATGCATGATTTCTGTGAAAATATCAATCATCGGGGTGGGTACAATTTTGTGAAGTAAATTTAAAATGTGTGAGTTGATCTTGTGAGTACGAGAGTTGCATATCTGAGGAAGTGCCTGAGTAAGTCAGCTTAGGACATTAAGGCATAAATGACCATCTAATTTGTCTAAGAAAGTGATTGACAAGGATTTTTTAGCCTGAACTGACCAAACACTAATGTGACTTTAAATTTAAATTCAAGAAAGAAATCCCATGATTACCCTATACACAGGTCATTAGAGAGGGACATATGATTTTCTATGAAGGTTCTATCTCTTAGTCATGTGCTCTCATCCACTGCATACATCTACTTTACACCCCACCATAAGAGGATTGAGTACATATTATCATTCTTTCTTTTTTATTGCATTTATGAAAATGAATGCCTTCTCTTAGACAACCAAGAGAATATTCATCAGTGTATGCAGCGGATGGAAGCTTATTAGCAACCTTTCTTTGATAACTACTGGAGCCAGGGGTATTTTGGAAGTTACCCGATGCCGCCGGACATGCCACCATCTGATCTGACTTTCTAGGGGATGTTTCCTCCCCAGGATCCCACACAGCCACCACCACCACCATTTTGAGTCGGGTATCACTGTTCCACCTCTTGAGTTAGGATATCGACTATGCGGCTATAGTCATATTCAAGCTTAGGGGGGTGTTGGAACAATTTCTATCTTAGCTTTTATTTTCTGTTATCATAGTTTTTGTTAGTTTTTCTATTATGTAGGATCCACATTCTATCTAGTATAACCTGTGGAGAAGTAAATGCATGGTTTCTATGAAAATATCAATCTCTGGGGTGGGTACAATTTTGTGAAGTAAATTTAAAATGTGTGAGTTGATCTTGTGAGTACGAGAGTTGCATATCTGAGGAAGTACCTGAGTAAGTCACCTTTAGGACATTAAGGCATAAATGACCATCTATTTTGTCTAAGAAAGTGATTGACAAGGATTGTTGAGCCTGAACTGATCAAACATTAATGTGACTTTAAATTTAAATTCAAGAAAGAAATCCCATGATTACCCTGTATACAGGTCATTAGAGAGGGACATATGATTTTCTATGAAGGTTCTATCTCTTAGTCATGTGCTCTCATCCACCACATACATCTACTTTACACCCCACCATAAGAGGATTGAGTACATATTATCATTCTTTCTTTTTTATTGCATTTATGAAAATGAACGCCTTCTCTTAGACAACCAAAAAATATTCATCAGAGTATGCAGTGGATGGAAGCTTATTAGCAGCCTTTCTTTGATAACTACTGGAGCCAGGGGTATTTTGGAAGTTACCCGATGCCGCCAGACATGCCACCATATGATCCGACTTTCTAGGGGATGTTTCCTCCCCATGATCCCACATAGCCACCACCACCACCATTTTGAGTCAGGTATCACTGTTCCACCTCTTGAGTTAGGATATTGACTATGCGGCCATAGTCATATTAAAGCTTAGGGGGGTGCTAGAATAGTTTCTATCTTAGCTTTTATTTTCTGTTATCATAGTTTTTGTTAGTTTTTCTATTATGTAGGATCCACATTCTATCTAGTGTAATATGTGGAGAAATAAATGTATGGTTTCTGTGAAAATATCAATCCCTGGGGTGGGTACAATTTTGTGAAGTAAATTTAAAATGTGTGAGTTGATCTTGTGAGTACGAGAGTTGCATATCTGAGGAAGTGCCTGAGTAAGTCAGCTTTAGGACATTAAGGCATAAATGACCATCTAATTTGTCTAAGAAAGTGATTGACAAGGATTGTTGAGCCTGAACTGATCAAACACTAACATGACTTTAAATTTAAATTCAAGAAAGAAATCTCATGATTACCCTGTACACAGGTCATTAGAGAGGGACATATGATTTTCTCTGAAGGTTCTATCTCTTAGTCGTGTGCTCTCATCCACCGCATACATCTGCTTTACACCCCACCATAAGAGGATTGAGAACATATTATCATTCTTTCTTTTTTATTGCATTTACATTGCATAATAGACCTTGCATAATAGTTGTTTATTTTTGCTTGCATTAGTGAAAGAAAAAAATAGAAATATATACATGCAAAACAATAAGAAAAAAAATTGGTGCATGTCATTTAGTTGCATAACATCTGTGTTCATATAGTTACAATAGCATTACATAAATCATATAGTGTCATCATGTGCTAAGCATTCTTCTAAAACATTAGAATGTAGTGAATTTTCCCATACCCTTGAAATAAAGAAGAAAAATAGTGTCATAATTTAAAAAAATGAAAAAAAGAAGGTTTGAGTAGAGTTTCAGAAAGTGAGGGAGAAAGGGCATAGTCTTACCTATATCATAAGGAAGAATTAGTACATAATGTAGTTTTGTAGATATTTTGTCTTATCTTGAGACGAAATAATAGTTGCATGCATCCTTTCACCACAATGATTAGGCATTATGAGCATTCGAAACATTGCATCATCATAGGCTTATCATAATTGTGATTTCATGAATGATTTTATGTGCTCATGATTCTTCCACAGCCACCCATTCCAACCACCCATTTCTCTTATTGAAGGCCACTCAATTGATTTTCTCCTCATTCATTATCTATCAGGAGAACTGCTTCCATCTAGATGGTAGGTAGAGAAAAAAGGCAATGTAGATAGGAGATCACACAATGCACCAAGTATGAACCAAATGAGTTTATCATATTAACTGCTTTAATTGATAGTGTTTCATCGATTGGGGGACAAACATCTTGGACAAAGATGTTTGGTCACCTATAGGATAGTTAGTGTTCAGTGGTCAGTAAAGACCAGAATGAGGACCGTAAGGTGGATATTTTTAGATGTACCTTATGCATGATGTCATTTTGCTGACTTATCTCAATCAGATCCAAAGGTATTGTTGCTTGAGGACGAGCAAGATTCAGCTTAGGGGAATTTGATGCATGGGTTTTGAGTCACTGTTACAGGCCAATTTTATATGTGTTTCGTACACTTATTTGTCATTTCTTTGTTTATATTTGCATAAATCACTATTGTTGGCCTATACACTCTATTTGCATCAAATCATGCTTATTCCATCATATTTTTATGATTTTATACATTCCATGGACTTATATTCGATTTTCTGCTTTTTTTCAGGTATATTATGCATAGTGCAGAGTCGGTGCCACTGACGTGGCATCAGTGGCCAGGCAGAAATCGACCAAAGGAGTTCGTAGCACCGACCACTAAGTTGGTACCACCGAGACAAAGCTCTAGCGATGGAAGCGATCGCCCAGACAAGTCAATGACATCGACCCCACAGGTCGGTGCCACTGAGTTAGATTTAGTGAGAAAGGGAGAAAAGTCACCTCAGCTCGGTGCCACCGACATCCCAGTCGATGGCACTGACTCAGCCAGAGATAAGAAAAGGCCCAATACCGTCGGTGCCACCGACATCCCAGTCGATGGCACCGACTCAGCCAGAGATCAGAAAAGGCCCAATACCGTCGGTGCCACCGACTCTATCGGATTTCAGCAATCTAAATCGGCCGCCCGATCCAACAGTCCACCTAATGTGGTACCGTAAGTGACCTAGGACAAAACGGGAGGATGGCCAGACCTAAAGCAGACATCACGTTGCGCCACGGGATGACGAGAGAAGAGAGGGACAGAAGCACAGAGTCGAAGGATGACAACCAGACGATTCGAGCACCGTTGACGAGCATTTTTACCGCCAGAAGGTTGCAGAATGCACGTTTCTCGAGGAGGATTATTCAGAACATTGCCTTTTCAGGGGTTACACGATTTCTTGTTTCCCACGTTTTTCTTCTCTCCTTCCATGTCTTTGAAACTAGAAACCATGTCGGGCTAAACCCCTTTATTCCTTAGGACCCGGGAGCTGTCCGGGGAACCACTGTATCGACTTTTACATGATTTAATGCAATTTTCCCTCCTAATTCATGGTTATTTATGCATGTGAATGAATGTTCTTTTGTTGATTGATCACCTTCATTGGAAATCTTAGGCGAATAATTAATCTGGAAGGAGAATAAATGCCTAAAACCCACGGATAAATACTATTTTACGCATTCTTTGGTAAAGGTAATGCACAAGTAGTGGGAAGATACCTAGAGATTGAACGTAAAGCACCTGATCTAAGATATAAATTACCATAGACATGGAATTGGCTTAGAATTAGGTAGTGGATTGTACCGTGAAAGCAGGAAATTCTCGCTACAGACTTTCCATTCAGGAAGAGGGTAAATTATATAAAATTCAGTAAAAGAAGATACAACGGGGATCCACGGTGAAACCAACATTCCTGAGGAATTCCATCTCTCGTAACTCAAGCAAACCATTTTTTATTTTAATTTTCTCTTAGTTTTCTTTGAAACCCGATTCTCTCAAATTTTATACTAGCTTAGCTGGTCATAGTGTAGTTAGTAGTAGTCATTGAGACTATGTCTCCCTGTATTCAACTCGAGCCTCACAAGGCCTATATTACGCGACACATACACTTGCATTTAGATGTACATAAAATATGTGTCATCCCCACTACGGTGTATGCCAACCAAATGACAATATCTAGCAAAATCAGATTGGATTTTTCTTATATAGGGGTCTAGAGAAGCCCTAATTTGATTTGGCAAAAAAGGATATTAATAATCAATACAAATATCATATATTTGTGTAAATATAATAGTAGAATTATTAATTAATCATATGTCAACTATTTTTTAAAAATCCAAAAAAGACATCAAAAATTTATCTTCATAAATTATAACACAAATTTCATGTCATTAATACAAGGAAATTTCAAGATATAAAAGATTCATTATAATACTAAAATAATGTAAATGATTTGAACCATTTAAATCAATTAAAATATTGCTTTTGTATTATTTATTTCAACCATCACAAGTGATTTTATTGGTTTGAAATTTTAAACCAAGGTTTAATTTTTAAAAAAAGCTCTCCTACCAATTTCCATCCAAAGATAATTCTTTTTTCCACTGAACTAAATTATTAATGAATGAATATCCTTAGCCCATATGAATTTTTTCAACACTTAAATGATCTCAAAAAATCTATAAAATGATCTATAGATCCATAATAACATTAGTTTTATTATTGTGAATTACAATTACTCAAAAAAAGTTAAAGACCTCAAACAAGTAAAAGGACCAATATGCCCTTATCTAGGGATTTTGTGGCTTGGATCACATGATGATCTTAATCAATAATATAACCTTAATATCATCATTACAATGCTTACTTGAATTTATGAAGCAATATATTTCACCTGAAATTTTTCAATTCCATTTTTGACATCATTATATCCATTATTGCAATCAAGGTCTAGAACTAGGTCTTATTCACACAACTTAAACCATCTATAACATATTTTAGATAATCAATCATGTCAAACATAATATCTCACATTAAAAAACCTAAACTTCAAGATATTATAGAACCATTCCAATCTAAAAGCATTCAAGGTTCAAAATCATGTGATGTTGTTGTTGGGCCTATTGATACTGTTGTTTTTCTACATTCAACTTCTACATCCGTCTGGTAGGAGATTGTTAATGCAAACCACAACCATAAATCAGTTGTAGAATTAAGTAGTCTAGAGTGAGTTGAACATGCTTTATAAACTATGTAGTTGAAACACATAAACACGAGTATATGTGCACTAGTATAAACTAAAAATGAATTACGGAAGTGAAACAATGACAAAAGAAATATATATAGTGGTTTACATCACTATAAAATTTCAATAACAATGCTTCATTCACTACCATGTTGTGATCATCGAGGGCTGCTCAACATTTTCCTCAATAATTATTGTCTATGTACAATAAATGAGTGTAACCTTCATCCTAATTATAACTAGGTAAATGAATGGTTTTCCACATGGATTTCTTTCAGACCTATCTTTAATGGAGTAGGCCTCTTCCTAAACTACAACATTCCAAGAAGTAACTCTAAATCAGAAACATTTGACTCAAACATGTGGAACTCCAAACACACTTATTTAACAAAAAAAATTCTTAAACAAGATACGAGATGAAGACTTGAACAACTAAGTGTAAGAGTGTTGTAGATGGCCTTTTTAATGTAGATGATGAAGACACCGATATTCATTACTTTTTGTATGATGAACTTGTTCTTCCTTTAGCGTCTCTCCTCCCGCAATGCTCTGGTGATCGCCCTTGCGATCTAGGGCTAGTGGCGGCGGTGCCCTAGGCTTGGGGGGGCGGGGGCGGCGGCCGCGGCCTGTGGTCTCTTCCCCTACTCCCCCGGAGCCTCTTTTCTGCCTCGCCTCGCCTCCACCAAGCTGTCGTCGAACTCCTTTGGCTGGTCATGCCTCTCGCCGTTACTGGGCGGCGGGACCTAGGGGTGGCGTTATCCATCTCGTCCAGTGGTGGTGCCGCTGCCTTTGCAGGCACTTGTCGTGACAGGTGGGAGACGGTGTGGTGATGAGGGGCTGAGGTTCCGGTTTCCCTTTCTGGTTTGCTCTGGTTTCCTTTCAGTTGCTGGTCTGTTCTCATCCTCTACCCGTGTCGGGTGGTCTGTGGCAACTTCAGTCTGCCATTTTAGTCGTCGTTCATCGGCGTTTGTTTCTAGTTGCTACTGGTTAGCCTTTGTTTGCTCGCTACTTGTCAGCGTTTGTCTTCCCGCTGTCTGTCAGTGTTTAGTTTTTGCTTGTGTCTTGTTGTGGCTTGTTTTGTTACTTGGTTATATGGCTTCCTTTGAGATGATAATGCATCGGAGCACCGCACAGATCTAGGGCCTCTATCACTACTACACGCTCAAGTCAAGGGAATTCTTCGTGGAAAGTTGCTTAAGACAGCATCAAGGAAGAAGAATCAATACGGAAGCGTTCTATTCTCGTTCCGATATGAGTTGCAGTGATGTTAACTTGATCTTTGTATGCTCTTGCTGTATTTTTGACTCAAATTGTAGATGTCGTATGGCTTATAAGTAATGAATCGAGCCATTTGCCCTAAAAAAAAAACTTGTTCTTCCTTTAGTAGCTTGGCTCATTGATGATTGAGGAAGAAGATGGTGACAACTACACTTAAGGTGTATTTTATCTAGGGCATGGTAACAACCATTTTGTATTTCTCTATGACTTGCAAATAATTCATTTCCAATATGTTTGTGCTTGAGTCCTTTTATTGCATGATATATGTACACAATGTCTACTAAATTTGAACGCTTAGCATGGAGAGAATTTGACTCTAAGAAATTAGAAAAGTGGTTCTCATATTAAACAGTTGAGTTGCTAGTCCATGAGAGTATACTGCATGGGGATGTTTCATGTTTGTCTTACAAAGACTGTTTGAAATTTAGCTCATCATCATTTTGGGATTCATTGATAAAATACGTTGGGGAAACCAATAAACTTTTTCATGTGAAATCATTAGTAAATTGACAGAGAGAATCAATAAACTATTTAGGAACGAGGAGTAGATTTATAACAAGCGAAAATCCTAAAATATTTATCAATAGTCTTCAATGGGGTTTTTAATATGTTAGATTTTGATCTGATAGGGTTTACCTGAGAGTTTCTATGATAGTGTTTCATATTGGACTAGTATATCCAAAGTTGACAAGCATGTTCGATAAGTTTATCAACTTGTTAGAGATTAGTTGAATGTTTGTTGTGAAAACAACTAATATATTATAGGGATGGTAATGGGAAGAATACTGAGATTTTTAGGAATTTTTCAAATTCTCAAGATTTTCAAGAGTTGGGTATTGATCAATTACTAAAAGATCAATTGAATTTATCCAATGATGTCTGAAAGGTTTAATGAATTAGTAACCTTATAATTTGAGAGATAAATTTAATTTTGAGAAGTTGTTTGACTTCTTTAAATTTTTTCCAAAATACGTCTACTAGATATAGAAAAAATAGGGGGAAACTTTCCAATGACCATAATTGGTGCATGTTGGTCTAGTCATTAATTGCATTCCTTTACTTCATTGTCTTGAAGGAGATCCCCATTGAGGTGAAAAATTATGGTTTCTAAGAAATAATACCTTTTCTAAGTAAGAAAAAGTGTTATCCTTGAAACTTTCTATGATTTTTTTGATTATGCAAAAGTTTCAATTTTATTATTGGTTTTGAATTCTACAATGAGTCAATAGTTAGTGTACATTATGGATACAATTTCATGTGAAAAAGATATTTCCAACCCTCTTTCTCTCATATTCAATGACCTTTAGATTTTTAGTGTGAGACTGGAATTTTGTCTTGGCAGATCTTATCCTTTAGGTGTTTTTATGTAAGTCTGCTATAATTAGTTTTCACATCATTTCATTCCTTTACTGAATTGTAATGTTTATTTTCTAAAGAAAAATTTCCTATGAATTTATTGTATCAAATTAATCACTAGTTTCATCAACTTACACCACATGGAAATATATGATGTTTCGAGACTAATTTAATCTCATTTATTTTAAACAACTAAGGTGAATATTTAGTTACTAGATCTCCTATCCCAATTGTTAACCGATCCATTATCTCCCCAATAAAATTTGTCTATTGTTGACTCTTCTACTCCAAAAATTTAGGCTCCTTCAATTGGATGACGAAAAATGGTTTCATTTATTCTAATTTTGTTTGACCAAGACTATAAATTTCGGAAGTTGTTAACAAAAAATATTATATTTATTTGGTAAGAATTTCACATAGAAAACCCACATGTACTTTTATGTTCCATGGTTATGGATTTGAAAGGTCATGTGCATGGTAAAAGACTTACGTTATCTCACAAATTCAAAAGGTGTAAACATTTGAATCCTATATAAGGGTACAATATGAAGTCTTAGAACAAAGGAAAACATGTGTGGTATTGTTTTTGGGAGTTAACCTTATGTCAAATCCTTCTTCCATGTCTAGTCTGAGTTCTTAATTGAATGTTAGTAGTTCTACAAAAATATGCGAAACATTTGATGAATAAATCCTACATTAAGGTGATTTCTTATAATACATTGTTCTATTGATCTAAGTTACTTGTTTGAGAGAGATACATCTCTATAAGGAATATACTAACACTCAATTTTATATATTTTTGTGGCTCAGTAATAGAAATAAAACTATGTTGTTGCTTCCTTCTAATTGAGATATGATCTTCTGATCTATATACTTGAATCCTCAACACAATACTTGATATACATGTATCAAGATCAATGAGTATGATCTTGCACTTGTATACAAACTATTTGTAGATTGAGAAAAAGATATCAAACATAGTAGTGGCATGAAAAAATGTATCACCTATATATTTACCACTTACTTTATAGCTTATGTACATTCATACAATATTTTTACTCTCTAATGACTACTTTTGATAGTAAAAAACCAACTCTTACTCTTGGATCTCAATAGTTTTACATAAGTCTCAATGTTGGATCGGCCATTATTTACAAATGGAAGAGTCACTAATAGCAATATAACAACTAAAAATTCCTCACTGGTCTTCAAGAATATTCATTTGAATAGTAGCTTTTGGCCTTCATGTTTATTTCTCATAGCATCACACAAAGTCTCAAATTCACAAAAGTAGCATTCAAAATCATGTAATAGTTTTCTATAATGTATTATACTTAAAATAGTCCATGACATATCATGTAAGCATTCTCATGTAGGTATAGTCATCAATATAATTCCTTTTGTATGCCCACCAATATATGCAAACACCACAATGATGAAAATGTTAAAAAATATGCATCCATATCACCTGTCAATGCAGGTGTGAAGGAGTACATGTGACCAATAGACCAATCCTTCCTCATTTTGTAACAATATAGTTTGGAAATGGCACAAATTTCCTCTACTCATTTTGGCATTATCACTGTACTAATTTTAATATTCCTTATTTAGAATGCACAATGTCCTTGGTTTCCTTAACTTTTCACATAGTCTTACATTGATAGAGATTGATTGGAAATTATTTCAATTTATATAGTTGTTTTATCTTAATCTTATATCCTTCAATACCTTCTTTCATCATTAGTGATTAGGGTGTTTCACACTAATCTGTACGTCATAAAGATTACTTCTATGTTCATGTTACATTCTAAAGGATACAAGTAACTATTTGACTAATATAGAAAGAACCTCAAAAGTCTCATGTATAAATATTTCATCCATAATGCTTCCTCCAAGTCAATAATAACTTTGAATATTTTCATATCCCAAGGGCTATGAATACCCTTCTCCAACCATGGAACACTTCACTAAACAAATAATAATTTGTATTGTCAGTATCAAAGACCAACTCGATCACAAGTACACACTTTAGAAAAATAGTCCAAGTGGGTTTATCTGCACATACACACACACACACACACACACACACACACACACACACACACACACATATATATATATATATATATATATATATATATATATGTGTGTGTGTGTGTGTGTGTGTGTGTGTGTGTGTACATATAGAGAGAGATACATATATATGTATATATACATATAATGTTTCACTCTTGTTTTACTATTCCAAAGTTGAACTCTTTAGATTCAATGACGATTGCAGAGTTCAATCCTACAAAGATCATTCATACACTATGTTATCTTGTGCACCACCTCAAAACAAAATATAATTGTATCATGATACATTTATACCTTAAAATTATATCATCAAATATGGTTTTATACCTTTATATGATAAAATATAGTTGGGTCCATCATTGTTTCAAGGTCCTACTTATCTGTATTGTTGGTTTTTCTTCTTGATCATCAACCATGTGATTCCATCCTAATTAATACATCATTCACATCCATAATCACCATCTCCTTCATTATCTATCCCTATCCTAGGCTAGAATGACACTTCCAACTATTATAACTAGTATTCCACAACAAACAATTATGCCTATAATTTGCACCAATCTATATATCTTATTTTTCAATGATGATCATGTAAGAAACAACAAATCCATGAACTTTTGGCCATTAAGATTCAATATTTTTTTAGGAATAGGTAGATAACATATGAATAGTTCATGGATGTGTGGGTTTGAACCACACATATATGTCATTGTATATCCTATAAATACATATTTCTAAGTTTTGTTACATTCAAGTAGATTGACATGACTTTACATAAATGCAATAATCCTAAACTAAACTCAATTGTGTTTAGGGACGGTTACTTCTAACTACAACTTTATATATTTATAATAAAGATCGTCATTTTGTGATTTTTACCCACTAAATAAACACAAAAAGTAATGAATTATACAAGAAAATGTACTCAACTGTTAGGAAAAACAAATGAACCACATAAAATCTAGTTTAAATTTAAAAAGTTGATATAGAAACCATATGCCAATAACAACACTGATTTTAGAAAAAATAGTAAGATGTGTAATAGGAATAGAAAGTTGTTGCATTGCAAAAGTCAATTTCTTTATATAACATATTTTAAAAACTAGTGATAAGAACCCATAAAACTAATATTATATCCATAACATAATTTGTATATATAGCATGTTGAAAGTGATATAAAATAATATCATTAATATTTGAGGTATCTTGAACAACAAATAAAATGTGAAGCTTATTCAAAATTTCTACTTTTGTCCAATTACTAAAAAAAATTAGTTCAAATTCCAATCAAGCCAAAACACATAATAATTTTTGTAATTCTTGTTATTTTGAAACCATTTAATTAATGGTTTCATACTCATTTCTTTGTCTTCGTGGTTCTTGTTATTTTGGGTGAACAATACGTTATGGTGGTGACTCTATGTAGTAGGATGGAAAGTGTATCTTGTATATCATCTATTTTTTTTAGATGTATGTGTGATTCATATTTTTGTGTATACTTACACATATGCATACATAAATATATCTATATATTATATAGTTAGCATGAATCAAATTGTTCATGCAAAAGATTACAACTTTTAAGATAAATAAACTAGTATAAATGTCAGAGCAAATGTTCATCTCGAGGATCTCTCTTACACATATCAACTTGAAATAAAGTGACAAAACATGCAATTCATAAAATATTGATACACTTGTAGATAATATCATAGTTTCAAACCCTCATATGGTGTTTCAACTAAGTATAGGTTGCAACATTGATGAGGGTAGTGCATGGTGATATGCATGGAACACACAAGGGCAATGTCAAACTCACTAAATGCACTAATTTTATTTTATTTGGGGTAAACATATTTTGTATTAAATAGTTTTATTATTTAAGGTTTTTGAGTATTGATTTGCTTCCCTGTTTCAATGTTTATTTTACAAAACCACATTAATCATATAAAAATCCTTAATATATATATATATAATTCATTTTAACTCCAAATTTAAGAAATAAATATGTTTTCTTAATCAGGAGAACCCAAGTAATCTTTTGGTCCTAGTTTTGAGTCCTAATTCGATGGTTTTAATAGAAGGTCAAAATTAGGGTTTCTCACATAATATGATTTTTAAATCCTAATACATGTGTATAAACTTGTATCTAGGGCAGAAGTGAGATTGGACACATTTAATTGATGAAAAGATCTTCTTTAAGAATCTCAAGTGACGTATGTATGTGCAACACTATTTTTTTATGAGTTTGAACACTATCCTTCAGTTGGGCATTTGATATCCAACCCTAATTTCCAATTAGGCATTGCTTAGTCTTTATTCTCTTTATTGCCTTCTTGTGGCACTTTTGATTCAATTATTCTAGGGTCTTGGAACCCACTTGCAAAGTTATTTAAATTCCTTATATCCTCCATTGAAATACTTTAGCATGATGTTGAAAATGACTAATTAACTAATGTAGTGTACATGAGTACAAACCACCCATAGTTTTGGGCATGAGCCTAGGGGAATGTGACCACTCTCCCCAGGGGAATGTGATAATTCTCCCCACTTTATATATATTCAGGTGTTTGGGAATGTGTTACTCTCCCTCACCCAGAGGTTGAAGTCCAGTATATGCCTCAACCCTATATTTGTTTAATGTAGTCACATTTAATCATGCATGCAACTTGTTATTGTTTAACTTGGCAAAAATTCTTATTTGTTTTACTTGCCTCATATTCTTGACCCTCTTAGTATAGTAAATCTTTATTATTTCCTGCTTTAGTGTATAATTGTCTTTATTCTTTATTTGACACATACATTTTTTCTCCTCTTGTTGGGTGATCCCAACCACCCAGGTTTAGGATCAGAGTGCACAACAAGAGCATGGTGAACTAGCCTAAGACTAGGAGAAGGACTTCACCCTTCCTTCATGAAATCATTTGTTAAGTTATTATTTTTATTGGAGACATATTGTTGTAGTCTAGTTTCCCTCTACTTAGATCCTCTTTTTGTATAAACCATGTACACCCTTTTGGGAAAATTTATGTACTCTTTATTAAATTGAATATAGTCAAAGTTTTAACTTCCGCTGTTATCCAATTGGATTTTGTTTACCATTATTATTAGTAGAGAGGTGATTGATTTCACTTATTTACATCATGGTATCAGAGCTAATGGTAGTCTAATCCTTGACTATTTCATTTTGTATCCTTAGTTAGATATCCTTATCTCATATAGTTTCCCTTTAGTCCACCTTAGAATTAACCTATGATGAAAGGTTGATCTAGAACCATTATAGTTTTATATTAGATATGTCTTTAATCAACTTTTTGGTGATTAGCCTATTCAGTAGCTACTAGGGAACGAAGTTGAAGGTGATGGTGTCTAGAAATGGTTAGGACTTTGGGTATGGAGATATTTTCGTTTGTGTCACTAGCTTGGTTAATGGGGACTCCCAAGTTCATATGACACTGACCTGGCCTGATTTGATATGGAATGCCTAAAATAACATACCTTTAGGAAAATAACCAAAATGTTGAGTATCCTTAGAAAAACTAATATGATTATTTGAATACCCAAACAAGAACATGTCGTAATCCTTAAGTTCCTTATATGATACTTAGATTACCATGTTTAGGGTTAGTGTACCCTATACTAGACTCTGAAGTTTGGTAATAGTGACTAGTAGACAATTAAGTGTTGGGTCTTATACATGTTTAGACTCACTCTTTTGCCTCAAGTTTAGTTTGACATGGTAGGTCAACCCTTTTAAGGGGTGGAGTAGTGGTACCTTGATAGATTTTGCATTTGCTGATTTTGAGGATAAAATCCTTTTTTTAGGGGGATGGAATCCTATACATAGCAAAATATAGCCACTTTGGAATTAGAAACCTTAACTCCATAGATAAGAGGTTAGTGAGATTATATGATTAGTAATGACTAAAACAAATTATAATTATAATTTAACTTGTTTGTTTATATACTAATGAATATATAATAAGTCATATAATTATTAGTTCATATACTTGAACCCCAACAAATACTTAGTATGAGGAACTCACTAATTGTGAATACACATAATGTTGACCATGTCACCCTAATCGTATGATAAATGGAACTAATGCCTAATAAGAATGCATAATATATAATGGTCATGTTGACCTAAACCCTAAGATGTAATCATCTATCCATAACATATACATATATACAGATGTGTCCTTAATGTCCTTATGATACATTAGTGACATTAGGTGTCATCATCAGATAATATACCTTGATACATATAAATGGAATATAACCACCTTATCATAAATTGATATATGAATAAATTCATCAATATGGAATGTGTTCCACCTTATTCACTAAAATATGTATAATGACTCAAATGTAATAAAGAGTAATTGAATTTACATAAGCATGATTAATAAGTCTACAATTCCAAATGCCTAATGAATAATTTATAGTATGAAGTGTAAATAGGAGAAGATGATTAGATATGACATTAATGTGAGTATGAAATTTGAGGTGACAATGTGTAATATAGGTGTAATAAATTAATGTGACATTGTTTAGACTTCATAACTTGTTGGATAATACTATCTAATTCTTACAAAATAATCTGTGATAATTTCACTTGGTAGTAATATGAGGATAATGGAGCATAAAATCAAGTTATTAATGAATGTGATCTAATATATTAATAAATATTGAGATGATTTAGCAAACACTAATTATGATTAGTAAATAAGAAATACATATGACTTGTGCATAATGTTTGGACATGACACAATTAATATAATAATAAAGATGATGTAACTTGGTAATGGAAATAATGCTAATAAACCAAATGGTAATTGTGTTATATTTGATAAAAGGTGATATCAATAGTGAAAACCTTAGTGAAACCTTACTTATGAGTAGAGCATGTAAAGTACCATAGATCAGAAGTAACCATCTAATTGCTTCATGTTGGGATGTTACGTACTCACCCTTTCCTCTTGTTGTGATATTGGGGACAAAATCCTCTTTAAGGGGTGGAGTGATGTAACATACTGAATCTCATATTCTTTTGCAATTTTTACCCATTTTTCATCCTTTCATTCCATTCTTATCCTTTTGGACTTTTTTGCTAATTTTTACTATCTTTTCTATCCATTTCGGCCTCAATGTTTAATTTGAGTTATAATTGATGGTTTGAACTACATATGATCCATATATATATATATATATATATATATATATATATATATATATATATATATGTATGTATATATATATATGCCATTCACATGCGTCACCCTGAAATCAGTTTTGATGGTGGATGTGAAGCATGGTAATGGCCAATAACCCTACATTTGTGTGTGCATGGTTGTGGTTGTTTATTCATGTTGTTACTTGGTCTATGTACTGATCCCCTTTCTCCTTTCCAAATGTAAAGTAATTCTCTTTTTCCTATTTCCCCTTGAATGTAACTCGTGTTGGCTTATGGGTTAGGCTTAACTAGGTGATCTTAATTGGATTAAGTACCTAGAAGCATACAAATGATTAATGAAAAAAGTTGTGCATTTCATCTATCAAGAGTTTCATATGATGAAATTGGCAATTGTTTCCTACCTGATAGAATCAATTTGTGGGTGACAACCCTAGTTGGCTCATGATCTTGATGAAATTAGGATCTTGGCTCACTAGAAGATTGTATGTTGCAATCTTCTGAATTGATACATGAGGGTTATCAATATGAAATAAATAGTGGGAGAGATAGTTAATTAAAGGCAAAATTAACATCATTAAACTTATCAAATCAAACAAATAAAAAATGTTTTGAAAAGTTGCAAAGTTTCTTTTGTAGAATGTAATGACAAAAAAAAATACGTTATCGATGTGATTAGTCCTCGAGAAGGACAAATCAAATGGGATTTACTTCCACATCTGGTTTAGGACTTTGAGAAGTGTTATCATACATGAGTGAAATATCTATGTCCTTGATAGACCAGTGCCCAAAGAACCCACTCCAAATGCGCCTAAGGTTGAAATGGATGCAAACTGGAAGCTTGTTAATGATGGCATACATATTGAATGCCTTAAGCTATGTTGTGTGAACTATGAATTGCATAAGTATCATGAAAAACATGAACATTCTCAAGATGGTAACCATCTTAAGAATCATGTAAGGAAATAAAGGCATGATGTCTTCAAAGTGCTATATGAGTACAAATGTGACAGAGAGAGATATAGTAGATCCCCATGTGCTCAATATGATTGGGCATATGGACTGATTGGAATTTTTTTTAGGTCAAGATTTGACCATGTATATGATTCTACAATCATTGTGTGAATCATATAGCCAGTTTATCAAGTTCTATCACTTGAGTAATATGGCCAAAAATATGTCTGAGTTTCTTGGCATGTTGATGCCAAAGCAAGATTGAAGAAGGACAAATCGGTGATGTTGATCAGCGGAAGTGAGTCCAAGGACAAAGGCAATTCCAAGAAGAGTTTTGAGGCTAAGTTAAAGTCCAAGTTTTCCACACTCAAGATAAGGAGAGGGATAAGTGCAAAATGAATTTGTCCTTTGCACTTAAATAAGGAAGAAAAGTGACACCACTATCACCAATTGGACATTGGTATAGGAACTATCCTCTTTGTATAAGAGGATCTCAAGAAGAAGAAAGAGATAGAGATCTCTACTTGAGAATAAATAAGCTAGAACTGTGCGGAGTAAGGGTTGTTGCCACTACAGCTATAATTTGTCATTCATGGGCATGTAATAGAATTAGTGAATTGCTATTATGTATCTGTCATTGATGAAAACATCATATGTCTTGTATGATAAGAACATCATGTTACATTTATAAGATATGATCTTTATGGCAATGCCCTATGTCTCACAATCTATAGTGATAGTTGTGGAGACAAATGTGTGTGACACATATAATGAATGACTTGATGACTCAAACAATTTATACCTATAGCATTGTCATCTAGAGCTTAGAAATGAGAAATACATTTCTCGAATCCATAATGATGGTTATCTTGACTCTTTTGGTTATTGAACTGATAGAGGCATGTAAACCTTATTTGTTGTGCAATATGAAAAAAAAACATATTCAATAGATGTAGTCAGAGAGCAACTATTCTATTAGGGCTAGTACATGCTGATGTCTAATAGACCTTTTAGAATGAATGCTAAAGGTAGTTACTAGTGCCTCATTGTATTTACTAATTTTATCAGTAGATATGGAAATTTGTATTTGTGAAATACAAGAATAAATCTCTTAAAGTGTTCAAGGAGATTAATAATGAAGTACATAACTAAAAGTATTAATATACTTTGATGTGATCAATGTTGAAATATTTTAAACCAAGAGTTTGAGGATCTTCAGGAAATCATGACAGTGTATCACACTGAACTCCACCCGACATGATGATGTGTTAGAAAGAATAAATCACACCTTTATTAAGTCATGGTGCAATTATGAATAAATCTAGCAGATTCTTACATTTCGTTTTTGGCACATGCTTTACACTAAAACAATGTAATGTATAAAATGGTTTAAAAGACACCATATGAGATATGGCATGGGAGGTATCCCAACATGTCTTGCATAGTGATTAGATATGAAAGCTTATATAAGAAAATAGTTTCTTGAAAAGATTTGTCTACAAATCACATAAATGGTATTTTGTTAAATACCACTCCTGTCCCAATCCAACAACAAAGTGTTTATTGATAAAGATGGTTGTATTCCTGAAAGGGAACTTAGTTTCAAAGGAATTTGTGGGAGTGAAAGTATAACTCAAAATGTCTACAAAAAATAAGAAAACATTGAACCTAAGGAGGTACAGTGGGAACATTGAGAATCACAAGTTGGTGTGGAAATCTTAAAGTTCCTTATGTAACACAATACCTCTTTGTTCTAGTAGAAAATGCCTTGAGTTTGAAAATTTGTGATATATTATAACTCAAGAAGATGGTGAGTTGATCATAGAGCTGATTCAACAACCTACCTGGAAACTATTGAGGGACTAGAATGTGAGAAATGGCTTGAGTCCATGAGATCAAAGATGGACTGCATGTAAATTAACAAGGTATGACCTTGGTGGATCCACCTGAAGGGTTAAAACCCATTGGGTGCATTTAGGTTTTTGTAAGAATACCAACATGGAAGGGTATATCAGTTGCAAAAAGTTTCAAGAAAGTTCAAGGTGTTGAACATGATAAAATCTTTCACCAGTAACCATGGTGAAATCCATCAGGATCATGCTTACTGTTGTAGCTTTTTATGACTATGAGATTTGGCATATGGATGTTAAAGTTGCATTCCTTAATAGGAATATTCATCAGGATGTGTACGTGACACATCCTAAAGGTTTTATACATCCATTAATGGAAATAGATTCTATAAGCTACAAAGGTCAATCTTTGGATTGAAGCAAGCATCTCAAAGCTGGAATCTTCTATTTGATAAGACAATCAAAGGGTTTGACTTGAATTAGAATGAATATTAAAATTTTTATTACAAAAGATTTAGTGGGAGCATATTTATATTCCACATAATGTTGGGGAATAGCGTCCTTATCTTACATATGTTAAAACATGGAAAAGAAAAGTACCTTCTATATGAAGGGTTTAGGCAAAGCATCCTATGTGATAGGGATCAAGGTCTATAGAGATAGACCTGGAAAGCTTCTTGACCTAAGAAAGAGCACATATATTGGCAATATGCTGAAAGGGTTCAGCATGCAAGACTCAATGAGATAAAATGTGTCCATGTTCCATGAAATTAGTCTCTCAGGGCCCTAGTGTCCCAGTTCTTTTGAAGAATGGGAACACATGGATTGATGTCATATGCATTTGCAATTGGATCTATTAATGCAATGTTATGTACTTATCATGTTATCTTGTATGTATTGGACATGATAAGAAGACATCTTATTATCTCATATGTATTGGACATGGTGAGAGGATATCCAGTAATCTCATATGTATTGGACATGAAGAGAGGATATATATACCTATCTAGAATCTCATATGTATTGTACATGACGAGAGGGTATATGTCAGATGCTAGTGAGATTCACTGGACTACCATAAAGAACATCCTTAGGTCCTTTTGAAGCACTAAAAGGATCGGTTCCTTGGTTATGGTAATAAGGAAGATTTGGGTGTAAAGTTTTCTAAATGATATCATTGTTTGAAGTTTTCCATCTAGTTAAATGCAATTTAATGGCACAAATATTTGCAAAACACAAATTTGATGTAGGATAGTTGGACCCCGACAAGTCCTCAGTTGCTGAACAAAAAATTTGCAACTTGTCACAAATAACAGAAGCAAAATACCACTCATCATTAGTGGGAAACGAATCATATTGTGCCTCCTTCTGACCCAACCTACAAAAGACACTCTTGTATGATAATGCGGTCTTGAGCATGTGGAAAGTGAAATTCCACCTAGTAGGGAAATCAAGGATCAACTTCTTCTCAATAGGAACCTTCAACTATTTTGCAATATCCTGGAATTTGTCCAACCCCTTTTGAGTTGCTACCCAATAAGCCACACTATCATGTATTTCCTTAAGTCCACTTTCAATAACAGAAAGCCCATCTTTGACAATTAGGTTTAATATATGTGTGCAACAACGCATATGCAATGACTTGCTAGATAATATCATCAAATTTAAAGGCAATATCTCCTTTAGTTTCTTAACCAAGGCATCGTTGGTATTGTAGTTATCCAACATAATAGTAGATAGCTTAGATTCTAAATTCCAGTCCAATAAGCTATCATACAGAACATTAGCAAAAGCTTCCTTGGTATGGGGGCATGGTACATAAGCAAATCGTAATATTAAACTATGCAAAGTCCATATTTTGTCAATGATGGGTTTTGATCACCATAAACCCCTTCTTTTGATGATTGGACGTCCACATATTTGTTGTAATTGCCACACTAGACTTGTTCCTCTCAACAAGTTGCAAAAGTTTGGATTTTTCAAATGTATAAGCTGCTAAGATGTCACTTTTAACTATATTTCTAGTAGGAATTGCAAAAAGGGGTTGAAGATTAGAAGTGTATCTCCTAAATCCAGCATAATTGACCATAGAAAAAGGATATTCATGCCTCACAATAATTTGCATGAGATCTCTCCTTGAAACATCTTGATTGAATGATGTTTCTACACTTTGTTTACTAGGGCTTGAGATCTCTTGGTCTTGGTCAACTAATCCTTTTCTAGCAGGGCATGATGTAGTGTAGTGACCATGTAAATGACTGGTACCACTTTTACTACCACGCGATAAAAGTTTCCCACAATGTTTGGATTATGACTTCATAACACCACCTACAACCACCTTGTTAAATTGTAGCCATATATCACTCCATGACTTCCCAGCCCTCAAAGAAGATTCCTCAACATGGTTACTACTAGCTATAGGAGTTTGTCCCTCATTGAGCATGTTACTTTCTTCATCAGGTTATCAGCTATAGGATTTTGTCCCTCATCAACATGATCACTAGCCATGACCTTAAGAGTAGTGGTTTCCTATATGAGAATAAGATGAAAGAAGAAAGGTGAAGAAGGATCAAACAAGGTGAAGTAACTATTAAAAATCCATTAACACAAAATAGAAAACCTAAGAGTAGAACATAATCACCATCACCAATATCTAGTTACTTATAAAAATAAAATTACTCAAACCTATGCACTACCCACATAGTATAAAAATCAATAGTAAGTGTTCAATTAGATTACTTACAAGAAATTAGATTACCTAATTATCTACACTGTCCATACATGATCGCTGCAGAAGAAGAAAGCAACAACTGGAACAACAATATCCACTTTCCCCAAGAACAATCCCTGGTAGACAAAATCTGGAAAAAATATGGAATCTACAATGTCAAGGAGGCAACAATAAAATTAATTGAATTTGTTGTGGGAGAGGCAACATATGCATGTATGATTAGAACTAAGAAACAATTGGAAGATCGTGGTAGTAAACAACTAAACAAGCAAAGACATAAAAAGAAAAAAAGGGAAGGAATGATTACAAAAACCCATCAACCCTCTATACCAAGAGAAGTAGTAGCATCCCAACACATTTCCATCTCATTTCTCCCTCATTCCTGGCCTTCTTCTTCCTCCTCCATCAACCCATCTACTCCTCCACCAGAACCTGTGACCATAGTGGAAGCTATCGCTGTCTACAGAGATGACTCACATGTATCCTCCCTTCTCTGTGCCAATCGTTTACTACAACTCTTCTTATTCTTCCTCATTTTCCCTCAGCCATCACCACCACTGGCAACAAAATGTCATCCCTGTCACCCCTTCCACAACCCCCCAACCCCCATCCCCACCAGTCCATCATAGTGCTGCCTCATCCTCCCAGACTTTCTCTAATCTGTCTGCCTCAAATATGTCAAGCTCGACTACTAGTCAGGCGGCCAGTCCCTGGGACGATGAAGTCCCATGTTGCCTTGTTGGCTCGGTGCCATTTTGCCACACCACCAATATCATGCTTAGGTAGAGGACAAGGCTGTACAAGGATGATGATGGCTACATCACTCAATCACAGATGAAGGTTACCACTACCTCATCACAAACCTCCCATACCTCCTCTTATCCCCAACTTTCCTCACCCTCTTTGCATACATCTCCTCACTCCCCTACACAGCTGACCACATCATCTCCTTACTACACCAACACCCACTCACATCACTCCTCCTCCTCACACTCCTCACAACACTCTACCTCCGCACACACCCATGGCCCATATACCACCTTGACTTCTCATGCTACCCACTTCCCAGTTGTCATTCACATTTCCCAAAGCTTCCCAACGCTTAGAGGAGGAGGAATAGAGGAGGGGAATTGGGGAGAGGGGTGGCACTGACTTGAACCGGAAACTACGTCATGTTGAAGGAATATAGCAAGGAGTCGATGGCCATAGGCATCCTAACGATGATGATGCCTATGATGTGAAGTTCACACAATAACGTTGGGGGGGGAGATCTGAATGGAGATGTGATTGAAGGCTTGACTAAACTGGCAATCTAAGGCATGACTCAACTGGACTGGAGATTGGAGATGGCAGCTAGGATTTCTCTGGTCACCCACATCTCTCGCAACTACTCTACGGGACACTAGAGGGGTGGAGATATGAATGGAGGGTGGAGGGTGTTAGAGTTGTGAGCGGTGAGATTGGGAGTGACTTAGGCCTGACTTTTTTCCAAACTTGATTATGGGTGAACTCACAAAAATTGCACTCGGCCCAAATTTACTACCTGGGCCCAGTGGGTTCACCCAACCCCACCCATGCACCCAATTAGACACATATTCATGGGTTGGGTCATGGCGGGGTGGGTTAAATTTCCATCCCTAATCACTACTATGTCGCATGGTATGAAGAATTGCCCGACTCGTATTGGAACATCCTCTACTATTCCCATGGGTCTTGTAAAGGTGTGATCAGCTAAATTGATTCTCATGCCCATATTGACCATATCCATTAACACGAGCCTTTGTGCTAGAGTCAATGGCATAAGACTAATGCTTGGTCCCAAATCGGCTAATCCCTTCCTTTCCACATTGTCTCCGACACAGAAGGGCATGTTGAATGCCCATGGATCCCTCTTTTTGGTTGGTAACTCAGCTTGAACAAAGGTGCTTGATATTTTTTCCAATTGCATGGTCTCAACATGGTCTCATCTCCTTCTCTTAGTGATTGGGTCCTTAAAGAATTTTGCATATGTCGACATCTCTTGAATCACATCGAGAAATGGGACATCTAGGTGTAGCTTCTTTACTGCTTCCATAAACTTCTCATACGTCTTCTTTAAATGTGCTTTGATTAGTTTGTAGGGAAAGGGAACTCTTAGGGTATAAGGATTTCTCTTCATAAGAAATTCTTCTATAGGATCTGAGTTCTTGATCTCTTCATCCTTCTTACTTTCCCCATTTCCTTCTTCTCAGTCATCTTCAGCCGATCCTTGTCCCTTGGACTCTTCTGTTGCAATCACCTTTTTAGATTGTTGCTCACCATGGATTCCTTCTACTTTAGTGTTGTTAGTTCTAAGGTCTTCCAACATCCTCCCTGATCAGAGAGTGGCCATATTTTTAGTCTCCGTATATGATCGGATCTTCCCTGAAGGGTTTTTCAAAAGTTCTGCTAGTTGTGCAAGTTGTTGATCAATCTTCCTTTGATGGGTTTGCATGTCTTCCATTTGAGTTTGCATTGTAGTTAACACTCCTGAATTGGTGATACCACTTTGGGCAAGTTGGTCATTTACTGAAGCTTGCCTTTTATCGAAGTTGAACAATTGAACAATCATGTCAATTTAGTTGCTATCCTTGACTTGGCTCGATCCTTGGCCTTGTCCTTGACCCTATCGACTCAAATTTTTATTTTGACTCAGGTAGCTATTTTTGTTTGTCTAATAACTAGTAGTTCTAGTATATTGAGTCAGTTCTCCTTTCTTCTCAAATTCTGGAGGTGGTTTAGATTAATTACTTAGTTGATGAGAATTTTTAGCAATTTATTTCTTGCCGTAGTTAAACCCAGGATGATCTGGTCATTTAAAATTGGCATGAGACATTTTCAATTTCTCTTCACTTTCACTTTCTTTGCTCTCTTCTGGCTGTGTATAAATATAATTGTCAACTCCATGCCTTCCTTCTCCGCATGTAACACATTTCATAACTTTCTCTATGTGTTTCTTGCCATTTCCCCTAGTGTCTTTTAATTGTTTGACATCTATTGTGATTTTCTGAATTTGAGCTGTAATAGTTTCTAAAGCCTTAGCTTTGATTGACGATCCTTCAAATCCTACCTTCTTGGTTGATCCTCTATCATTTCTTTCATAGTCCATGCCTTCTTGCAGTGCAACCATGTTATCAATGATTTTCATAGTTCTGTTCAGTTTCTTACCAAGAAAATCACTTCTAGCGGATGCATACATCGAAGTTCTTTCCGTGGGAGTTAGCCTATTGTAAAAAGTAGTTACCAGAAATCCTTTATGATAGTTATGGTTGGGGCAGTCTCTATGGTATTCTTGAAAGTGCTCACATGCCTCATGAAGGTTCTCCCCTGGTTTTTGCACAAAAGAAGTGATCTTTTGCATATTACATATATTTCTTTCAGTGGGATAAAGTTTAGTGACAAAAGCATCTACAAGGGGTCTCCATCCATCTATGGACTGGTGGGGCAAGTTAAGGTACAATGATAGAGATTTATCTTCGAGAGAGAAATTGAATCCCTTGCAATATATGACTTCTTGGGGTACTTTCCTCATCTTGATGGTATCACAAATGTTTTTGAAGGAATCAAGATGATGGTACATATTTTCTCTCCTTGAATTCCCATGAAATGGCTTGTTCTGGATCATCGAGATTATAGCAAGTTTTAACTCAAAATTAGTTGCATTGAAGTGCGGGATAATAATTGGGCATCTTGACTCGTTGGCTCTAGTCACGGCCAGAGACCTATATGATTTTTTCCTTCCTCATCATCTTCACTCTCACTATTCTGGTCATCACATTCACGTTCATTCTATCATTCATTCTCGTGGTGATTTCTATGATGCCTTCTACGATGATTGTGACGTCGTTCTTACTTGTATCGTTCTTCCTCATGGTGACGACCATCTGAGTGATGGCCGTCTCTTTCTTCATCCGTCTCATGTGGTGGTGGGTCATGTTGAACTCTTGCATTTTGATCATCCCCTGTAAGACTGTCATCCACACGAGGTAGCATGGTGACTTGAAGTTAAGGTGAAGAATTGAACAAATATGCTTCCCTTTGGGTTCCCTGAATAGAGTGCACAGTCGAGTTAGAAAAATGGAGGTGTTAAAATAAAATATTCTATGTAATTGTAGGGTAGTAGATTTAGAGTTTTTGTGCAATCAAGCTTATTACTAAGCTTGAGGCATGGGAGTATAGTGAGTGGGCTTGTGTTCTTAACAGTACCTTTTTGCCATGTCCCCGACAATGATGCCAAAAAGTTGACCGACCTAAATCATGCATCCAAAATGGAGTGGATCCAGAGTAGTTAGACTTTTAATATTATAACCCGACACTCAAGCCCCACAACTATTATACGGGGTCCAAGGTAATATTTGGGGTTGAACCATAGGGACAAGGTCGGAAAGTCTTAAGTACGTGGAGTATCACACTCTTACACCCCAAATGTGTAGGTGGGTTAAAAAGGTGTCCCCTAAGGAATGATGTTGCTCTGGCAAAACAAAGGAAGGTAAAAGAAAGGAAGTAAAGTCAACAAAAAAATGTTAACAAGCGGTAAGAAATAAAGATATGGAAGAAAACTTGGATTGGGTTTCACCTAATAAGATCTCTTGCCAATATGCAAAACTCACACCCCTTCATATACTCCTACCAAGATTACAAGAAATCATCAAAATGTCTATTCCCTCCTCTCTCGAGATAAGGATAGATCTATGTTCTGAGGTAGTCTCTCTCTCGAGATGACGTCCAACAACCACAAAAAAAACTATATGACTCTTAACTTTAGCATTCCAACACTTCCATGCATTCATACTACTCCATAACGCTAGATATTGTTGGTACTATTCTTTCAAGGCACCAACAATCAAGCATCACAAGATGGTTGCTAATCATACAAGTGAAGCATTAAAAATAAGAGTATGGAGATAATCTTGATAAGAACATGTATATTCAAAGGGGAGAAAGAATATACATGTTGGGAGAGCCTTAGTGGCTACTCCCAACCCAAGTTTAGATGTTTAGCCACACATGTTGACGGGAAGCATAACGACATCACAAAATGATAGATACATCTATAACCACGAAGAGGGAGAGTAAAATGTGATGAAGATGATAGATCTAGATAGAGAGAGAAGATGGTGATACACCACTATACTTCTTTAAATCTAGATCTGGAGTGGACGATGTGGTGGCAGCTTGTTCCTTAGAAGAAGAGGGTGATCAATCTTCTCTCTCCTCTAACTTCCATCTTTAGAGATCCCAAACTGATGGTATGGATGTGAGTGATTCTAGAATTTGGTAGTACTTCGTGGTCCTTGATGATCTGATGATTTGACAAGACAAGGTGGGGGTCTATTTACAGAAACTGCTCACTAACTTAACCTCTAGGCTACGGTCGCGGTTGGACCTCGGTCACGTCATGACCTTGGTCACGACATGGTGGTTGTCTGTCATGGTCGAGGGGGAGCCTCAGTTGTCGCCTCAATAGCAGTCGTGGTGTGGTGGTTGTCTATCACATTCGAGGGGGAGCCTTGGTCGTGGTATGGCATTGACTGCGGCACGTTGCCATGGTGGAGGGTCATGGTTGCGGTGTGAAGAGATGATATTGGAGGCATCGACCACGACATGGTCCTTAGTGGACTATACAACCATGGTCATGGTGTTGACCGCTACCATATCTTCGCATGACCCTGCAAAAGTGAAAGATGTGTGAAATTGTGTTTTTTGACATTAAGGCACCAAAATAAGTAGAGAAATCTATAAAAGTTATGCTAGAGGGGGCATAAATCATATGCAAAAAGTGCACAAAATGAGATGTTATCAGCACTACACTAACAAGTTGGCGAATTAACCCCATTCTTAGGTGATTTAACCAACTTTTAGGCCCTTCAACCCATTTTTGGGTGAATTTCCTCTTTATTAGGCCCACAACAGTAAATTAGGCTAAAAAAGGCACTACACTGACAAGTGGGTGCATTAACCCCATTTTAGGTGCTCTAACAACATTGTTACTCGCATTGGTCTGTAAATTAAGTGCATAATAGAAATTAACCTCGAATTGCCACTACAGTGACAAATAGGCAGATAAACCCCAGTTTTTAGGTGTTTAGACCCACTTTTAGATGCTTTAACCCCATTTTGGGGCACATTGGCCTAAAAAATAGGCACTACACTAACATGTAGGTGAATTAACCCCATTCTTTGGCGCTTTAACTTACTTTTAGGTACTTCAATCCATTTTTGGGTGCATTTCCTATTTATTAGGCACGTAATAGTAAAATCAGCTAAAAATACACTACGCTAACAAGTGGGCATATTAACCCCATTTTGGGGTGCATTGGCCCATAAATTAGGCACTACACTGATAAGTAGGTGGATTAATTCCATTCTTATGCTCTTCAACCCACTTTTAGGTACTTCAACCCATTTTGAGCACATATCTTGTTTATTAGCAACATAATAGTGAAATAGGCTAAAAAAGACACTACATTGACAAATGGGCACATTAGCTCCATTTTTTAGGTTCTTTAACAACATGTTTGGATGCATTGGCATATAAACTAGGTGCATAATAGTAAATTAGGCTAAAAAGGCACAATGTCGGCAAAGAGGCGCATAAACTCCATTTTTAGGCGTTTAACCCACTTGTAGGCACTTGAACCCCATTTTTGGGGCGCATTGGCCTATAAATTAGGCACTACACTGAAAAGTAGGTGAATTAACCCCATTGTTAGATGATTTAACTTACTTTTAGGCACTTCAACCCATTTTTGGGTGTACTTCCTATTTATTAGGTGCATATCAGTAGATTTAGCTAAAATGGCACTACACTGACAAGAGGGTGCATTAACCCCATTTTAGGCTCATTAACCACATTTTTCTATGCATTGGCCTAAAAATTAGGTTCATCACAGTAAATTAGGCGCAAATTGCCAATACACTTCAAATAGTTGCAAATACCCCATTTTTAGGCATTTTAACCAACTTTTAGGCACTTTAACCCAATGTTGGATCGCATTAGCCATAAATTAGGAACTACAATTACAAGTTGGAGGATTAACCCCATTCTTAGGCACTTTAACCCACTTTTAGGCACTTCAACCCATTTTTGTTACATTTCTTATTTATTAGGTGCATAATAGTATACTACTCTCAAAAGGCACTACATTGACATGTGGGCGCATTACCCCACTTTTTAGGCAATTTAACCAATTTTTTGGGAGCATTGGCCTATAAATTAGATGCATAGCAGTATATTAGGCTCAAATTGCCACTACACTAACAAATAGGTACATAAACCCCATTTTTAGGCATTCTAACCCACTTTTAGGCACTTTAACCCAATTTGGGGTGTATTGGCCAGTAAATTAGGCACAACACTGACAAGTAGGTGGATTAACTCTGTTCATAGGTGCTTTAACCCACTTTTAGGCACTTCAACCCATTTTTGGGTGCATTTTCGATTTATTAGGCACATAATTGTAAATTAGGCTAAAAAAGGCACTACACTAACAAATGGGCACATTAACCACATTTTTAACCCACCTATAGGTGTTTTAACCCACTTTTAGGTGTTTTAACCCCATTTTGGGGTGCATTGGCATATAAATCAGGTACTACTCTGACCAGTAGGCGGATTAGCCCCATTCTAAGGCGGAGTAACCCACTTTTAGGCACTTCAACCCATTTTTGGGTGCATTTCCAATTTATTAGGCAAATAATAGTTAATTAGGGTAAAACATGAACTATAATGACAAGTCCGCGCATTAACCCCATTTTTAGGCGCTTTAACCACAATTTTGGGCGCATTAGCCTATAAATTAGGTGCATAATTGTAAATTAGGCTAAATTTTCCACTACATTGACATATATTTTCATGAATCCAATTTTAGGTGTTTTAATCTACTTTTAGATATTTTAACCCCATTTTGGGGTGCATTGGCCTAGAAATTAGGCACTACACTAACAAGTAGGTGGATTTACCCCATTCTTAGGCGTTTTAGCCCACTTTTAGGCACTTCAGCCCATTTTTGGACATATTTTTTATTTATTTGGCAAATAATAGAAAACTATGCTTAAAAAGGCACTACACTGACAAGTGGGCGCATTAACCCTAATTTTATGTGCTTTAACCGCATTTTTGGGAACATTGGCCTATAAATTAGGCGCATAATAGTGAATCAGGCTGAAATTGCCACTAATAGACAAATAGACATTTTAACCCACTTTGAGGCACTTCAACCCCAATTTGGGGTGCATTAGCTTATAAAATAAGCACTAACATTGACAAGTAGGTTGCATAACCTCATTTTTAGACACTTCAATCCCATTTTAGGGCACATTGGCCTATACATTAGGCACTACACTAACAAGTAGGCACATTAACCCCATTCTGAAGTGCTTTAACCCACTTTTAGGTACATGAACACATTTTTGGGCACATTTTCTATTTATTAGATGCATAATAGTAGATTATGTTAAGAAAGGCACTACACCAACAAAAAGGTACATAAACCCCATTTTTAGGCGTTTAGACCAACTTTTAGACGCTTTAACCCCATTTTGTAGCACATTGGCCTATAAATTAGGCAATACACTAACAAGTAGGTGAATTAACCCCGTTATTTGGTGCTTTAACTTACTTTTAGGCACTTCAACCCATTTTTGGGTGCATTTCTTAGTTATTAGGGGCATAATAGTAAATTTGGCTAAAAAAGGAACTACATTGATAGGTGGGCACATTAACCCAATTTTGGGATGCATTGACCTATAAATTAGGCACTACACTGACAAGTAGGAGGATTAATTCCATTTTTAGGCGCTTTACCCACTTTTAAACAATTAAACCCATTTTTGGCCACATACCCTGTTTATTAGGCGCATAATAGTGAAATAGGCTAAAATAGGCCACTACACTGACAAGTGGGTGCATTAACCCCATTTTTAGGTTCTTTAACCACATTTTGGGTGCATTGGCCTATAAACTAGGTGCATACTAGTAAATTAGGCTTAAATTGGCAATACACTGACAAATAGATATAGAAACTCTATTTTTAGGCATTTTAACCCACTTTTAGTTACTTTGACCTCATTTTGGGGTGCAATGGCCTCTAAATTAGGCACTTCACTGATAAGTAGGTGTATTAACTCCCTTCTTAGGTGCTTAAACCCACTTTTAGGCACTTCAACACATTTCTTAGTGCAATTCATATTTATTAAGTGCATATTAGTAACTTAGGCTAAAAAAGGCAGCACGTTGACAAGTGGGTGCATTCACCCCATTTTTATGTGCTTTAAATGAATTTTTGGGTGTATTGGCCAACAAATTAGGCACATAATAATAAATTAGGACACATAATAATAAATTAGGCTCAATTTGCCACTACACTGACAAATAGGCGCATAAACCCCATTTCTAGGCATTTTAGCCCACTTTTAGGCGCTTAACCCCATTTTAGAATGCATTGGCATATAAATTAGGCAGTATAGTGAGAAGTAGGAGGATTAACCCCATTTATAGGAGCTTTAACCCACTTTTAGGCACTTCAATCAACTTTTGGGCACATTTCCTATTTATTAGGCGCATAATAGCAAAATAGGCTAAAAAACACTACATTGACAAGTGGGCACATTAACCTCATATTAGGCTCTATAATCACATTTTTGGGTGAATTTGTCTACAATTAGGTGCATAATAGTAAATTAGACTAAATTTGCCACTACACTGACAAATAGGCGCATAAACCCCCTTTTTAGGCGTTTTAACCTACTTTTGGTCGCTTTAACCCCATTTTGGGGCACAATGGTCTATAAATAAGGCACTTCACTAACAAGTAGGTAGATTACCCCATTATTAGGTGCTTAAACCCACCATAAGGCACTTCTTCTTATTCCTTGCCCCTCTCCCATTGTACATGTTTCTATTGTCATCGGTTTCAAATTTAATACCTTTTGTCGTGAGAGTGCGAAAGTCACTGTTTGTTTCGATCACTTCTCCTCCTAATTCTATTGATTCAATCGAATCTATCGTTGGTGAAATGCGACCACTATTGCATTATCCAATTCTTAGGTATGTACCATGGGTTACTCAGATTCCTTTTCACCAAGGCATGTCTTTCGAACCCACGTGGAAGTCAGTTCTTACACAGACTTGGTTTAATAGTGTTCTTAAAGGCAATAAGGATGAATCTAGTAGAAATTCATACCAGATGTTGAACTTGTTTGCCTTTTGAAATGGTTGCTTTCTCTTTTGTGATGAAGAAACCCATTTTTGGGCACATTTCCTGTTTATTAGGTGCATAATTGTAAATTAGGTTAAAAAACACTACCCTAACAAGTGGGCGCATTAACCCCAATTCCGTGCGCTTTTACTGTATTTTTGGGTGCGTCGTCCTATAAATCAGGCACTTAATAGTAAATTAGGCTCAAATTGTCAATACACTACAAATACGTGCTTATACCCCATTTTTAGGTGTTTTGGCCAAATTTTAGTTGCTTTAACCCCATTTTGGGGCGCATTGGCCTATAAATTAGTGGATTGACCCCAGTCTTAGGATCTTTAACCCACTTTTAGGCACTTCAACCCATTTTTGGGTGCATTTCCTATTTATTAGGTGCATAATAGTAAATTATGCTAATACAGGCACTACATTTACTAGTGGGCGCATTAACCCCATTTTTAGGTGTTTTAGCTGAATTTTTTGACGTATTGGCTATACATTAGGCCCATAATAGTAAATTAGGCTCAAATTGCCCCTACACTGACAAATAGGTGCATAAACCCCATTTTTAGACGTTCTAACGCACTTTTAGGCACTTTAACCCCAATTTGGTGTGCATTGGCCTATAAATTAGGCACTACACTAACAAGTAAGCAGATTAACCCCATTATTAGGTGCTTTAACCCACTTTTAGACACTTCAACCCATTTTTGGGTGCATTTCCATTTTATTTGGTTCAATAAGTAAATTAGGCTAAAAAGGCACTACACTAATAGGTCAGCTCATTAACCCCATTTTTAGGCACATTAACCACATTTTTACACACGTTTAGGCATTTTAACCTAGTTTTAAGAGTTTTAACCCCATGTTTTGGATCATTAGCATATAAATCAGGCGCTACACTGACAAGTAGGTGGATTAACCCCATTATTAGACACTTTAACCCACTTTATGGCACTTCAACCCATTTTTGGGCACATTTCACGTTTATTAGGCGCATAATAGTAAATTAGGCTAAAAAAGGCACTATAATGAGAAGTTGGCACATTAACCCCATTTTTAGGCTCTTTAACCGCATTTTTGGGCGCATTAGCCTATAAATTAGGCGCATAACAGTAAATCAGGCTAAATTTTCCACTACATTGATATATATGTTAATAAACCCCATTTTTAGGCATTTTAACCTACTTTTATATACTTTAACCCCATTTTTGGGTGCATTTGCCAATAAATTAGGCACTAGACTAACAAGTAGGCCAATTAACCCCATTCTTAGGTGCTTTACCAACTTTTAACTACTTCACCCCATTTTTGGTTGTATTTTCTATTATCAGGTGAGTAATAGTAAACTAGGCTAAAAAAGGCACTACACCGACAAGTGGGCGTATCAACCCCTTTTTATGTGCTTTAATCGAATTTTTGGGCACATTGACCTATACATTTAGGTGAATAATAGTAAATTAGGCTCAAATTCCCACTTCCCTGAGAAAAAGGTGCAAAAACCCCATTTTAGGCATTTTAACCCATTTTAGGCGCTCTAACCCCATTTTGGGGCGCATTGGCTTATAAATTAAGCACTACACTAACAAGTTGGTGGCATAACCCCATTTTAGATGCTTAATCTCAATATTGGGGTGCATAGGCCTATAAATTAGGCACACCATTGACAAGTAGGAAAATTAACCCCATTCTTAAGTGCTTTAAAACACTTTTAGGCACTTAAACCGATTTCCGAGCACATTTTCTATTTGTTAGGCACATAATAGTAAATTAGGCTAAAAATGGCATTACACCAACAGAAATGGATTCCACCCCATTTTTAGCCATTTAGACCCAATTTTGGAAGCTTTAACCCCATTTGGGGTAAATTGGCTATAAATTAGGCACTACATTAACAAGTAGGCAAATTAGCCCCATTCTTTGGTGCTTTAACTTACTTTTAGGCACTTCAACCCATTTTTGGGTGCATTTCTTAGTTATTAGGCGCACAATAGTAAATTCGGAGATTAATTCCATTTGTAGGCGCTTTAACCCACTTTTAGACGCGTCAACCCAATTTTGGGCACATACCCTATTTTTTAGGCGCACAATAGTGAAACAGGCTAAAAAGGCCACTACACTGACAAGTAGGCGCATTAACTCCATTTTTAGGTGCTTCAACCACATTTTTTGGGTGTATTGGCCTATAAACTAGGTGCAAAATAGCAAATTAGGCTCAAATTGCGACTACACTTACAAATGGGTAAAAAACCTCATTTTGAGGTGTTTTAACCCACTTTTAGTTACTTTAACCCCATTTTGGGGCACAATGGTCTATACATTAGACACTTCACTGAAACGTAGGCGGATTAACTCCCTTCTTTGGTGCTTAAACCCACTTTTAGGCACTTGAACCCATTTTTTGGTGCATTTCGTATTTATTAGACACATATTAGTAAATAAGGCTAAAAAATGCACTATGCTGACAAGTGGGCGCATTCACCCCATTTTGGGTCACATTGGCTTATACATTAGGCACTACACTAACAAGTAGGCAGATTAATTCCATTCTTTGGTGCTTTAACCCACCTTTAGGTACTTCAACCTATTTTTGGGCACATATTGCATTTATTAGCCACATAATAGTGAAATAGGCTACAAAGACACTACACTGACAAGTGGGTGCATTAACCCCATTTTAAGCGATTTAACAACATTTTTGGGCGCACTGGCATATAAATTAGGTGCATAACATTAAATTAGGCTAAATAGGCACTTCACCAACAAAAAGGCACATAAACACCATTTTATGCATTTAACCCTCTTATAGGCACTTTAATCCCCTTTTTGGGTCGCATTGGCCTATAAATTAGGAACTACACTAATAAGTAGTTGAATTAACCCCATTCTTAGATGCGTTAACTTACTTTTAGGCACTTCAACCCATTTTTGGGTGCATTTCCTATTTATTAGGCACATATTAGTAAATTTGGCTAAAAACATAACTACACTAACAAGAGGGCACATTAACCCCATTTTTAGGCTCATTAACAACATTTTTTTGTGCATTCGCCTATAAATTAGATGCATAACAGTAAATTAGGTTCAAATTGCGACTACACTACAAATGGCCACATATAACCCATTTTTAGGCGTTTTAACCAACTTTTAGTTGCTTTAACCCCATTTCGAGGCACATTGGCCATAAATTAGGCACTACACTGACAAGTAGGCAGATTAACCCCATTATTAGGTGCTTTAACTCATTTTAGGCACTTCAACCCATTTTTTTGCTACATTTCCTATTTATTAGGTGCATAATAGTAAATTAGGCTCAAAAGGCACTACATTCACAAGTGGGCGCATTACCCCCAATTTTAGGCGCTTTAACCAAAATTTTGGGTGCATTGGTATATAAATTCAGCGCATAATAGTAAATTAGTTTCAAATTACCACTACACTGATAAATAGGCACATAAACCCCAATTTTAGGCATTTAACCCCCTTTTAGGCACTTTAACCTCAATATGAGGTGCATTGGCCTATAAATTAGGCACTACACTGCCAAGTAGGCAAATTAACTCCATTCTTAGGTGCTTTAACCCAATTTTAGCCACTTCAACCCATTTTTGGGTGCATTTCCAATTTATTAGGTGGATAATAATAAATTAGGCTAAAAATGGCACTGTAATGAAAAATGGGCACATTAACTACATTTTTAACCCACCTTTAGGTCTTTTAACCCACTTTTATGTGTTTTAACCCCATTTTGAGGCGCATTAGCACATAAATCAGTCACTACACTGACAAGTAGGCAGACTAACCCCATTATTAGGCTCTTTAACCCACTTTTACGTAATTCAACCCATTTTGGGTGCATTTCTTGTTTGTTAGGCACATAATAGTTAATTAAGCTAAAACAGGCTATACAATGAAAAGTCTGCGCATTAACCTCATTTTTAGGCGCTTTAACCGCATTTTTATGCGAATTAGCCTATAAGTTCGGTGCATAATGGTAAATTAGGCTAAATTTTCCACTACATTGACATATATTTGCATAAACCCAATTTTAGGCATTTTAATCTACTTTTAGGTGCTTTAACCCCATTTTGGGGTGCGCTGGCCTAATGCTTAGGCATGTCACTAACAAGTAAGTGGATTTACCCCATTCTTAGGCATTGTAGCCCATTTTTAGGCACTTCAACCCATTTTGGACACATTTTATATTTATTTGATGAATAATAGAAAACTAGGCTCAAAAAGGCACTACACTGACAAGTGGGCGCATTAACCCCATTTTTATGCGCTTTAACTGCATTTTTGGGCAGATTGGCCTATAAATTAGGCGCATAATAGTAAATTATGCTCAAGTTGCCACTACTCTGACAAATAGGCGTTTTAACGCACTTTTAGGAGCTTTAACCCCATTTTGGGGTGCATGGGCTTATAAATTAGGCACTACACTGACAAGTAGGCAACATAACCCCATATTTAGACGCTTTAACCCCATATTTAGACGCTTTAACCCCATTTTCGGGTGCATTGGCCTATAAATTAGGCATTACACTGACAAGTAGGCAGATTAACCTCATTCTTAAGTGCTTTAACCCATTTTAGGCACTTGAACACAATTTTGGGCACATTTTCTATTATTAGGTGCATAATAGTAACTTAGTATAAAAAAATAACTACAACAACAAAAAGACGCATAAACCCCATTTTTAGGCATTGAGATCCACTTTTAGATGCTTTAACCCCATTTTGGGGCACATTGGCCTATAAATTAGGCATTGCACTAACTAGTAGGAAAATTAACCCCATTTTTTGGCGCTTTAGCTTACTTTTAGGCACTTCCACTTGTTTTTGGGTGCATTTCCTAGTTATTAGGCACATAATAGTAAATTTGGCTCAAAAAGACACTACACTAACAAGTGGGCACATTCACCCAATTTTGAAGTGCTTTGGCCTAAAAATTAGGCACTACAGTGACAAGTAGGTGGATTAATTTCATTTTTAGGCGCTTTAATCCACTTCTAGACACTTCAACCCATTTTCGGCACATACCCAGTTTATTAGGTGCATAATAGTGAAAAAGGCTAAAAAGACCACTACACTGACAAGTGGGCGCATTAACCTCATTTTTAGGAACTTTAACCACATTTTTGGGTGCATTGGCCTATATACTAGGTGAAGAATAGTAAATTTGGTGCAAATTGCCACTACACTCACAAATAGGTACAGAAACCCCATTTTTAGGCATTTTAACCCACTTTTACTTACTTTAACCCCATTTTGGGGAACAATGGCCTATAAATTAGGCACTTCACCGATAAGTAGGCGGATTAACTCCCTTCTTAGGTGCTTAAACCCAATTTTAGTAACTTCAACCCATTTTTGGACATATTTCCTCTTTATTAGGCGCATATTAGTAAATTAGGCTAAAAAAGACACTACGCTGACAAGTGGGCGCATTCATCCCATTTTTATGTGCTTTAACTGAATTTTCGGGCGTGTTGGCCTACAAATTAGGCGCATAATAATAAATTAGGTGCATAACAATAAATTTGGCTCAATTTGCCACTACAGTGAGAAATAGGCGCATAAACCCCATTTTTAGGCATTTTATCCCACTTTTATGCACTTAATCCCATTATGGAACACTTTGGCCTATAAATTAGGCACTATAGTGACAAGTAGGAGGATTAACCCCTTTCTTAGGAGCTTTAACACACTTTTAGGCTCTTCAACCAATTTTTGGGTGCATTTCCTATTTATTAGGCTCAAAAATAGTAAAATAGGCATAAGAAGACACTACATTGACAACTGGGCACGTTAATCTCATTTTTAGGATCTTTAACTACATTTTTGGGTGAATTCATCTATAAATTAGGTGCATAATAGTAAATTAGGCTAAATTTTCCACTACACTGACCAATGGGCGCATAAACACCTTTTTTAAGCATTTTAACCCACTTTTAGTCGCTTTAACCCCATTTTGGGGTGCAATGGTCGATAAATAAGGCACTTCACTAACAAGTTGGTAGATTACCTCATTCTTAGGTGCTTAAATGCACCTTAAGCCACTTCAACCAATTGTTGGGTGTATTTCCTATTTATTAGGTGCATAATTGTAAATTAGGCTAAAAGAGGCACTACCCTAACAAGTGGGTGCATTAACCCCATTCTTATGTGCTTTTACTATATTTTTGGACACGTTGGCCTATAAATCAGGCACATTATAGTAAATTAGGATCAAATTGCCAAAACACTACAAATAGGCACATATACCCCATTTTTAGGCGTTTTGGTCAAAAGTTAGGCCTTTCACCCCATTTTGGGGTGCATTGGCCTATAAATTAGGTAGTACACTGGCAAGTAGGCAGATTAACCCCATTCTTAGGCTCTTTAACCCACTTTTAGGCACTTCAACTGATTTTTGGATGCATTTTCTATTTATTAGGTACATAATAGTAAATTAGGTTAAAAAGGCACTACATTGACAAGTGGGCGCATTAACCCCATTTTTAGGTGCTTTAGCCGAATTTTTGGACGCATTGGCCTATAAATTAGGTGCATAATATTAAATTAGGCTCAAATTTCAACTACACTAACAAATAGGTACATAAAACCTAGTTTGGGATGCATTGGCTTATAAGTTAGGCACTACCTAACAAGTAGGTGGATTAACCCCATTCTTAGGTGCTTTACCAACTTTTAGGCACTTCAACCCATTTTTGGGTGCATTTCTGATACATTAGGTGCAATAAGTAAATTCGGCTAAAAAGGCACTACACTGACGAGTGAGCGCATTAACCCCATTTTTAGGCATATTAACCACATTTTCACCCACCTTTAGGCATTTTAACCCACTCTTAAGAGTTTTAACCCCATTTTCAGGAGCATTGGCATATAAATCAGGACTACACTAACAAGTAGGCATATTAACCCCATTATTAGGTGCTTTAACCCACTTTAAGGAAATTCAACCCATTTTTGGGCGCATTTCCTATTTATTAGGTGCATGATAGTAAATTAGGCTAAAAAAGGCACTACAATGACAAGTGGGCACATGACCCCATTTTTAGGCTCTTCAACCACATTTTTGGGCACATTAGCCTATAAATTAGGCACATAATGGTAAATTAGGCTAAATTTTCCACTACATTGATAGATATGTTGATAACCCCATTTTTAGGCATTTTGACCTACTTTTAAATGTTTTAACCCTATTTTGGGGTGCATTGGCCTATAAATTAGGCACTACACTAACAAGTAGGCAGATTAACCCCATTCTTAGGTGCTTTAACCCACTTTTAGCCACTTCAACCCATTTATTGGTGTATTTTCTATTTATTGGGCAGATAATAGTAAACTAGGCTAAAAATGACACTACATCGACAAGTGGGTGCATCAACCCCATTTTTATGTGCTTTAACTACATTTTGGGCACATTGGCCTACAAAGTATCTGAATAACAGTAAATTAGGCTCAAATTGCCACTACATTGAGAAATCGGTGCACAAACCCCATTTTTAGGTGTTTTAACCCACTTTTAGGCACTTTAACCCCATTTTGGGGCACATTGGCTTATAAGTTAAGAACTACACTGTTAAGTTTGTGGCATTACCCCATTTTTAGATTCTTAATCCTAATAAATGGGCGCATAGGCCTATAAATGAGGCACTACACTAACAAGTAGGCGGATTAACCCCATTCTTAAGCGCTTTAACCCACTTTTTGGCACTTGAACCCATTTCTGGGAACATTTTCTATTTATTAGGCACATAATAGTAAATTAGGCTAAAAATGCACTACACCGAAATAAGGCGCATAATCCCCATTTTCAGGCATTTAGACCCACTTTTGGTAGCTTTAACCCCATTTTGGGGCAAACTGGCCTATAAATTAGGCACTACACTAACATGTAGTCAAATTAACCCCATTTTTTGGCACTTTAACTTACTTTTAGGCACTTCAACCAATGTTTTGCGAGCATTTCCTATTTATTAGGCTCACAATAGTAAATTTAGATAAGAAAGGCACTACGGTGGCAAGTGGGCACATTAACCCCATTTGGGGTGCACGAGTCTATAAATTAGGCACTACACAGACAAATAGGCGGATTCATTCCATTATTAGGCATTTTAACCTCATTTAGGCACTTCAATCCATTTTTGGGCACATATCCTATTTATTAAGCACATAATAGTGACATAGGCTAAAAAAGACACTAGACTGACAAGTGGGCACATTAACTCCATTTTTAGGCGCTTTAATAGCATTTTTGGGTGCATGGCCTATAAAGTAGGAGCATAATAGTAAATTAGGCTCAAATTGCCGACACTAACAATTAGGCACACAAAGCCCATTTTTAGGCATTTTAACCCACTTTTAGTTGATTTAACCCCATTTTGTGGTGCAATGGCCTATAAATAAGGGCCTTCACTCACAGGTAGGTTGATGAATCCCACTTTTAGGCACATCAATTCATTTTTGGATTAATTTCCTATTTATTAGGAGCATAATAGTAAATTCAGGTAAGAAAGGCACTACACTGACAAGTGGGCGCATTAACCCCATTCTGGGGTGCATTGGCCTATAAATTCAGCACTACATAGACAAGTAGGCCGATTAATTCCATTCTTAGGTGCTTTAACCCACTTTTAGGTGCTTCAACCCATTTTTTGGAACATATTCTATTTATTAGCAACATAATAGTGAAATAGGCTATAAAAAGACACTACACTAACAAGTGGGCACATTAACCACAATTTTAGGTGATTTAACTACATTTTGGGCACATTGGCATATAAATAAGGGACATACCAATAAATTAAGCTAAAAAGGCACTACACCAACAAAAAGGTGCATAAACCTCATTTTTACCTATTTAACCCACTTCTAGGCGCTTTAACCCCATTTTGGGGCGGCCTATAAATTAGGCACTACACTGAGAAGTAGGTGTATTAATACCATTCTTAGACACATTATCTTACTTTTAGGCACTTCAACCCATTTTGGGTGCATTTCTTATTTATTAGGTGCATATTAGTAAATTCGATTATAAAAGGAACTACATTGACAAGAGGGTGCTCATAGGTTCTTTATTAGGTTATTTATTAGGTCTATGTCATTGCTTTGGGGTCGAGCTCTTTGTGTGGTAATCTTTCGTTGTCTTCATGATGGTAATCTCTGTCAGCGGCTTTGCAAACTCCTCTCCAGATGTACTCATAGGTTCTTGTAGATTGATGAATTCCATCCCAAATAGCTATTTTAGACAGCCACTACAAGAGGTGGACGGTGCATAAGCGTACCTATCACATCCCAATCTGAACCTTGTGCTATGTCTTTCTACAAAAGGACTTGCTGATTGGTTACTTGATGAGAGATGTCTATCATGTAGATGTTCTATGGCTTACTTTTAATAATATTGAGCTATTTAAAAAAAACACTAACAAGAGGGCGCATTAACCCCAACTTTAGGCTCATTAATAACATTTTTCTGCGCATTAGCCTATAAATTCGGCGCATAACAGTAAATTAGGCTCAAACTACCACTACACTACAAATGGGCACATATACCTCATTTTTAGGCGTTTTAACAAAATTTTAGGCACTTTAACCCCATTTTGTGGCGCATTGGTCATAAATTAGGCACTACACTGACAAGTAAGCAGATTAACTCGATTCATAGGCACTTTAACCTACTATTAGGCACTTCAACCCATTTTTGGTTACATTTCCTATTTATTAGGTGCATAATAGTAAGTTAGGTTCAAAAGGCACTACATTGATAAGTGGGCGCATTACCCCCATTTTTAGGTGCTTTAACTGAATTTTTGGGCACATTGGTCTATAAATTAGGCGCATAACAGTAAATTAGGCTTAAATTGCCACTACACTGACAAATAGGTGCATAAACCCAATTTTTAGGCGTTTTAACCCACTTTTAGACACTTTAACCCCAATATGGGCTGCATTGGCCTATAAATTAGGCACTACACTAACAAGTAGGCGAATTGACCCCATTCTTTGGTGCTTTAACCCACTTTTAGGCACTTCAACAAATTTTTGGGTGCATTTCTGATTTATTAGGCGCATACTAGTATATCAGGCTAAAAATGCACTATACTGAAAAATGGGCACATCAACTACATTTTTAACCCACCTTTAGGTGTTTAACCCACTTTTAAGTGTTTTAACCTTATTTTAGGGTGCATTGGCATATAAATTAGGCACTAAAATGACAAGTAGGTGGACTAACCCCATTATTAGGCACTTTAACCTACTTTTAGGCACTTGAAATGATTTTGGGTGAATTTCCTATTTAGTAGGCACATTATCGTATATTAGTCTAAACAATGCACTACAATAAGAAGTCGCCGCATTAACCCCATGTTTAGGTGCTTTAATTGCATTTTTTGGCATATTAGCCTATAAGTTAGGTGCATAATGGTAAATTAGGCTAAAGTTTCCACTACATTGATAGATACCTCCATAAACCCATTTTAGGCATTGTAATCTACTTTTAGATTCTGTAACCACATTTTGGGGTGCATTGGCATATAAATTAGGCATGACATGAATTTACCCAATTCTCAGGCGCTTTAACCCTCTTTTATGCACATCAACCCATTTTTGGGCACATTTTCTATTTCTTTGGTGAATAATAGTAAACTAGGCTAAAAAAGGAACTACACTGACAAGTGGGCGCATTAACCCCATTTTTATGCACTTCAACTGCATTTTTGGGCACGTTGACCTATAAATAAGGCACATGATAATAAATATTGCTCAAATTGCCACTACTCTGACATATAGGCGTTTTAACCGATTTTTAGGTGCTTTAACCTCATTTTGGGGTGCATTGGCTTATAAATTAGGAACGAAACTGACAAATAGGTTGCATAACCCCATTTTGAGATGCTTTAACCCCATTTTGGGGCACATTGGCCTATAAATTAGGCACTACACTGCAAGTAGGCAAGTTAACCCCATTCTTCAGCGCTTTAACCCACTTTTAGACGCATATTTTCTATTTATTAGGCACATATTAGTAAATTAGGATAAAAAAAGGCATTACACCAACAAAAGGCGCATAAACCCCATTTTTATGCGTTTAGACCCAATTTTACACGCTTTAACCCCATTTTGGGGCACATTGGCCTATAAATTAGGCACTACACAAACAAGTAGGAGAATTAACCTCATTCTTTGGCACATTGACTTACTTTTAGGAACATCAACCCTTTTTTGGGTGCATTTCCTAGTTATTAAGTGCATAATAGTAAATTCGTCTAAAAAAGACACTACACTAACAAGTGGCACATTAACCCAATTTTGCAGTGCACTGACACAAAAATTAGGCACTACTCTAACAAGTAGGTGGATTAATCCAGTTAGGTGCTTTAACCCACTTTTAGCCACTTCAAGCCATTTTTTGAAACATACCCTGTTAATTAGGCACATAATAATGAAATACGATAAAAAGGCCACTACACTAACAAGTGGGTGCATTAACCCCATTTTTAGTTACTTTCACAACATTTTTGGGCGCATTGGCCTATAAATTAGGTGCAGAATAGCAAATTCGGCTCAAATTGCCACTACTCTGACAAATAGGCACATGAACCCCATTTTAGGCATTTAACCCACTTTTGGTTATTTTAACCCCATTTTTGGGCCTAACAGACTATAAGTTAGGCACTTCACTGACAAGTAGGCAGATTAACTCCCTTCTTATGTGCTTAAACCCACTTTTAGACACTTCAACCTGTTTTTGGGTGCTTTTCCTAGTTATTAGGCACATAATAGTAATTAAGCCTAGAAAAGGCACTACAGGAACAAGTGGGTGATTCATCCCATTTTTATGTGCTTTAACTGCATTTTTGGGCGTGTTGGCCTATAAATTAGGCGCATAACAATAAATTAGGCTCAATTTGCTACTACACTGACAAATAGGAGCATAACCCCCATTTTTAGGTGTTTTAACCCACTTTTAGGCGCTTAACCCCATTTTGGAACACATTGACGTATAAATTAGGCACTATAGTGACAAGTAGGAGGATTAACCCCATTCTTAGGAGCTTTAACCCACTTTTAGGCAATTCAACCAATTTTTGGGCACATTAACCTCATTTTCAGACGCTCTAACCACATTTTTGTGTGAATTCGTCTATAAATTAAGTGCATAATAGTAAATTAGGCTAAATTAGCCAAAACACTAACAAATACATGCACAAACCCACCCACTTTTAGGCACTTTAACAAAATTTTGGGACACATTGGCCTATAAATTAGGCACTACACTAACAAGTAGGTGGGTTATCCTCATTCCTAGGTGGTTTAACCCACTTTCAGGCCTTTCAACCCTTTTTTTTGCATTTCCTATTTAGTAGGTCGATGATAGTAAATTAAGCTAAAAAAGGCACTACACTGACAATTGGGCGCGTTAACCCCATTTTTAGGTGCTTTAACCACATTTTGGGCACATTGGCGTATAAATTAGGCACATAATAGTAAATTAGACTCAAATTGCCAGTACACTTACAAATAGTTGCTTAAGCCTCATTTTTAGGCGTTCTAACCCACTTTTAGGTGATTTAACCCAAATTTGGGGTGCATTGGCCTATAAATTGGGTTCTACACTAACAACTAGGCAAATTAACCCCATTTTAGGTGCATTGGCCTATAAATTAGGCGCATAATAGTAAATGAGGCTATAAAAGGCACTACAACAAAAAGGCACATAAACCCCATTTTTAGGGGTTTAACCCACTTTCAGGCACTTTAACCCGATTTTGGGGTACATTGGCCTATGAATTAGGCTCGACACTAACAAGTAGGCAAATTAACCCCATTCTTAGGCACTATAACTTACTTTTAGGCACTGCAACCCATCTTTGGGTACATTTCCTATTTATTAGGTGCATAATAGTAACTTTGGCTAAAAAAGGCATTATAGTGACAAGAATGTGCATTAACCTCATTTTTGGGCTCATTAACCACATTCTTCTGCGCATTGGCCTATAAATTAGGTGCATAATAGTAAATTAGGTTTAAATTGCCACTACACAAACAAAAGGCCGCATAAACCCCATTTTTAGGCATTTGACCCACTATTAGACGCTTTAACCCTATTTTGGGGCGCATTGGCCTATAAAATAGGCATTGAACTAGAAAGTAGGCAGATTAACCCCATTCTTAGGCATGTTAACTCACTTTTAGGCACTTTAAACCATTTTTGGGTGCATTCCTATTTATAAGGCGCATAATAGTAAATAAGGTTAAAAAAGGCACTACACTGATAAGTGGGTGCATTAGCCCCACTTTTAGTTGCTTTATCTGCATTTTTGGGTGCATTCACATATAAATTAGGAGCATAAAAATCTATTAGGCTAAAATTGCAACTGCACTGCCAAATAGGCACATAAACCCCACTTTTAGGAGTTTTGACCCACTTTTAGGCGCTTTAACCCCATTTTGGGGCACATTGGCCTATAAATTTGGCGCTACACTAACAAGTAGGTGGATAAACCTCCATTCTTAGGTGCTTTAACCCACTTTTAGAGACTTCAACCTATTTTGGGTGCATTTCCCATTTATAAGGTGCACAATAGTAAATTATGTTAAAAAAGGCAATACAATGACAAGTGGGCACATTGACCCCATTTTAGGCACTTTAACTATATTTTTGGGCGCATTCACTTATAGATTAGGCACATAATTGTCAATAGGCCAAAATTGCCAGTACATTGACAAATATGTGAATAAACCTCATTTTTAGGAGTTTTGACAACTTTTAGGCGTTTTAACCCCATTTTGGCGTGCATTGACCTATAAATTAGGCACTACACTAACACGTAGGTAGATTAACCCCATTGTTAGGCGCTTCAACCCACTTTTAGGCATTTCAACCCATTTTTGGGTACATTTCCTTTTCATTAGGTGCATAATAGTAAATTAGGCTAAAAAGGCTCTACACTAACAAGTGGGTGCATTGCCCTTTTTATGCACTTTAGACGCATTTTTGGCCGTATTGGCTTATAAATTAGGCGCATAACTGTAAATTCGGCTAAAATTGCCATACAATAACAAACTGGTGCGTCAACCACATTTTTAGGCATTTTAATGCACTTTTAGGCACTTTAACCCCATTTTGGGGCACATTGGCCTATAGATTAGGAATTACACTGACAAGTAGGTGGATTAACCCCAATAATAGGTGCTTTAACCCACTTTTAGGCACTTCAACCCATTTTTTGGTGCATTTCCTATTTATTATGTGTATAATAGTAAATTAAGCTAAAACGGCATTGCACTGATAGGTGGGGGCATTAATTCCTCCTTTAGGTGCTCTAACTGCATTTTTGGGTGCATTGGCCTATAAATTAGGTGCATAACAGTTAACTAGGTATATATTTCCGTTACACTAACAAATAGGTGCATAAACCCCATTTTAGACATTTAACCAAATTTAGAGCTTTAACCACACTTTTGGGTGCAATGTAATATAAATTAGTCACTACAGTGACAAGTAGGTGAATTAACCCCATTCTTAGATGCTTTAACAGACTTTTAGGCACTTCAACCCATTTTGGGTGCATTTCCAATTTATTAATCCCATATTAGTAAATTTGGCTAAAAAAGGCATTACACTGACAAGAGGGCGATTTAACCTCATTTTTAGGTTCACTAACCACATTTTTCTCCACAATTGCGTACAAATTTGGCGCATAACAGTAAATTAGGCTCAAATTGCCACTACATAGACAAAAAGGCACATAAGCCCAATTTTTAGGCGTTTAACCCACTTTTAGGCACTTTAACCGCATTTTGGGGTGCATTGGCCTATAAATTAGGCACTACACAAACAAATAGGTGGATTAACCCCTATTCTTAGACACTTTAACCCACTTTTAGGGACTTCAACCCATTTTTGGGTACTTTTCTTATTTATTAGGTACATAAAAGTTAATTAGGCTGAAAATGCACTACACTAAGAAGTGGGTGCGTTAACCCCATTTTTAGGCGCTTTAACCGCATTTTTGGGTGCATTGGCCTGTAAATTAGGTACAAAACAGTTAATTAGGCTCAAATTGCCACTAAAATGACAAATAGGCACATAAACCCCATTTTTTGGCATCTTAACCCTCTTTTAGAAGATTTAACCCCAATTTGGGGGCATTGGCCTATAAATTAGGCGATACACAGACAAGGCCTATAAATTAGGCACATAACTATAAATTCAGCTCAAATTGTCATGCACTAACAAATACACACACAGACCCCATTTTTATGCGTTTTAAACCATTTTGAGGCACTTTAACCCATTTTGGGGTGCGTTAACCAGTAAATTAGGCACTACACTAACAAGTAGGTGGATTAACCCAATTTTTAGGCGCATTAACCCACTTTTAGACACTTCAACCCATTTTTGGGCGTTTTCCTATTTATTAGATGCATAATAGTAAATTAGGCTAAAAAGGGCACTACACTAACAAGTGGAGGTCTCTTTAACCCCATTTTTATGTGCTTTAACCACATTTTTGGAGGCATTGAGCTAAATTAGGTGCATAATAATAAATTCGGCTCAAATTGTCACTACACAAACAAATAGTCGCGTAAACCCCATTTTTAGGTGTTTTAACCCCATTTTGTGTTGCATTGGCCTATGAATTAGGCACTACACTAAAAAGTAGGTGGATTAACCCCAATCGCAGGTGCTTTAACCCACTTTTAGGAACTTCAACACATTTTTGGGTGTATTTCCTATTTATTAGGCACATAATAGTAAACTAAGTTAAAAAAAGGCACTACACATATTGGTGGGAGCATTAACCCCTTTTTAGGTGCTTTAACTGTAATTGTTGGTGCATTGGCCTACAAATTAGCTGCATAACAATAAATTAGGCTCAAATTTCCACTACACTGACAAATTTATGCATAAACCTCATTTTTTGGCATTTTAACCCAGTTTAGGTGCTTTAATCCCATTTTTGGGCACATTGGCCAATAAATTAGTAACTACACTGACAAGTAGGCGGATTAACCCCATTCTTAGGCACTTTAACCCACTTTTTGGCACCACAACCCATTCTAAGTGCATTTCTTATTTATTAGGCACATAATAGTGAATTTGGCTAAAAAAGGCACTACACTAACAAGTGGGTGCTTTAACAGATTGTTAGGCACATTGACTGCATTTTAACCCACTTTTCGGCGCTTTGACCTATTTTGGGGTGCATTAGCCTATGAATTAGGCACTACACTGACAAGTAGGTGTATGAACCCCATTCTTAGGTGCTTTAACCCACTTTTAGGCACTTCAACCTATTTTTGGGTGCATTTCCTATTTATTAAGTGCATACTAGGAAATTAGGCTAAAAAAGCACTACACTGACAAGTGAGTGCATTGACCCCAATTTTAGGCACTTTAACTACATATTTGTGCGTAGTGGCCTATAAATTAGGTGCATTGTAGCCAATTAGGCTAAAATTGCCACTACATTGTCAAATAGGCACATAAACTCCATTTTAGGAGTTTTTACCCACTTTTAGGTGCTTTAACCCCATTTTGGGGTTCATTGGACTATAAATTAGGGACTGCACTAACAAGTAGGCGAACTAACCCCATTCATAGGTGCTTCTACCCACTTTTAGACACTTTAACCCATTTTGGGCCCAATTCCTATTTATTAGGCCCATAATAGTAAATAAGGAACAAAAGGCACTATGATGCCAAGTGGGTGCATTAACCCCATTTTTATGCGCTTTGACCGCATTTTTGGGCGAGTTAGCTATAAATTAGATGCATAATAGTAAATTAGGCTTGAATTGCCACTACACTAACGAATAGGCGCATAACCCATTTTTAGGCATTTTAACCCACTTTTAGGCACTTTAACCCCATTTTGGGGCGCATTGGCTTATAAATTAAGCACTACACTAACAAGTAGGTGGCATAACCCCATTTTAGACACTTTGACCCACTTTTAGGCACTTCAACCCCTTTTTGGATGCATTTGCCATTTATTAGACACATAATACTAAATTAGGCTCAAGAGACACTACACTGACAAGTAGGTGCATTAACCCCATTATTAGGTACTTTAATTACATTTTGTGGCGCATTAACATATAAACTAGGCACATAATATTGAATTAGGCTCAAATTTCCACTACACTGACAAATATGAGCATAAACCTCAATTGTAGGCATTTTAACCCACTTTTAGGAGCTTTAACCCCATTTTGGGGCATATTTGCCTATAAATTTGGTGCTACATTAACAAGTAGGTGAATTAACCCCATTCTTAGCCTCTTTAATCCATTTTAGGCACTTCAACCCATTTTTCTGCATTTCCTATTCATTAGGTGAATAATAGTAAATTAGGCTAAAAAAGGCACTACATTAACAATTGGGCGCATTAATCCCATTCGTAGGTGCTTCAACCGCTTTGGGCACATTGGCCTATCAATTCAGAGCATAATAGTAAATTAGGCTCAAATTGCCACTACATAGACAAATAGTGGCATAAACCCCAATTCTAGGTGTTTTAACCCATTTTTAAGCACTTTAACCCCATTTTGGGTGCCTTGGCCTATAAATTAGGCACTACACTGACAATTAGACAGATTAACCCCATTTATAGGCACTTTAACCGACTATTAGGCAGTTTAACTCATTATGGGGTGTATTTCCTATTTATTAAGTTCATAATAGTAAATCATCTTAAAAATAGCACTACACTAAAAAGTGGGGGCATCAACCCAATTTTTAGGTGCTTTAATCGCATTTTTGGGCGCATTGGCCTATAGATTAGGCACATAACAGTAAATCAGGCTCAATTTGCCACAATAAATGAGCCAAATTGCCACTACATTGATAAATAGGCGCTTAAATCCCATTTTAGGCATTTTAACACACTTTTATCCGCTTAACCCCATTTTGGAACACATTGGCCTATACAATAGGCACTACACTTACAAATAGGAGAATTAACCTCATTCTTAGGAGATTTAACCCACTTTTAGGCACTTCAACCCATTTTTTGGTGCATTTCTTACTTATCAGGCGCATAATAGTTAAAATAGGCTAAAAAAGACACTACACTAACAAGTGGGTGCATTTACCTCATTTTTGGACCCATTAGTTTAGAAATTAGGTGCAGAATAGTAAATTAGGCTAAATTTGCCACTACACTGACGAATAGGCACATAAACCCCATTTTTAGTCATTTTAACCCACTTTTAGTCGCTTAAACACCATTTTGAGCCGTAATGGTTTATAAGTAAGGCAGTTCACTCACAAGTAGGCAGAATAACCCCATTCTTAGGTGCTTAAACCCACTTTTAGGCACTTCAACCAATTTTTGGGTGCATGTCCTAATTATTAGGTGCATAATAGTAAATTAGGTTTAAAAATGCACTACATTGACAAGTTGGCCCATTAACCTCATTTTTATGTGCTTTTGCTGTATTTTTGGGTGTGTTGGCCTATAAATCAGGAGCATAACAATGAATTGCTAAAATTGCCACTACACTACAAATAGGTGCATATACCCCATTTTTCAACATTTTAACAATCTTTTAAGCGCTTTAACCCCATTTTGGGGCGCATTGGCCTATAAATTAGGAACTACATTGACAAGTAGGGGGATTAACCCCATTCTTATGTGCTTTAACCCACTTTTAGTAACTTTAACCCATTTTTGGGCGCATTTCCTATTTATTAGGAGAATATTAGTAAATTAGGCTTAAATAGGCACTACACTCACAAGTGGGAACATCAACCCCATTTTTATGTGCATTAACCATTTGGACACATAACAATAAATTATGCTTAAATTAGGCCAAGATATTATGCGCATAAACCCCATTTTTAGGCATTTTAACCCATTTTTAGTCTCTTTAACCCCATTTTGGGGTGCAATGGTCTATATATAAGGCACTTCACTAACAAGTAGGTATATTAACCCCATTCTTCTATGCTTTAACCCACTTTTAGGCACTTCAACTCATTTTTGTGCACATTCCTTGTTTATTAGGCGCAACATAGTAAATTAGGCTAAAAAGGCACTTCATTGACAACGAGATGCATTAACTCCATTTTAGGTGCTTTAACTGCACTTTGGGCACATTGGCCTATAAATTTAGGTGCATAATAGTAAATTAAGATCCAATAGCCACTACACTGACAAATAGGTAGATAAACCCCATTTTTAGGTTGTTAGAACCAATTTTAGGTGCTTGAACCCCATTTTGGGGTGCATTGGCCTATAAATTAGGCACTACACTGATAAGTAGGTGGACTCACCCTATTCTCAGGCACTTTAACTCACTTTTAGGCACTTAAACCTATTTGTTGTCGCATTTCCTATTTATTTGGCGCATAATACGAAAATAGGCTAAAAAGGCACTACACTAACAAGTGGGTGCATTAACCCCATTTTAAGGCGCTTTAACCCACTTTTAGGCACTTCAACACATTTTTGGGTGCATTTCCTATTTATTAGGTGCATAATACTAAATTTGGCTCAAAAGGCACTACAATGACAAGTGGGCGGACTAACTCCAATTTTAAGCGCTTTAACCACATTTTTGGACACATTGACCTATAAATTAGGCACATAACAATAAATTAGGCTCAAATTATCACTACACTAATAAATAAGAACATAAACCCCATTTTTAGTAATTTTAACCCACTTTTAGGCATTTAACCCTATTTTGGGGCATACTGTCTTATAAATTAGGCACTACACTAACACGTAGGCAGATTAACCCCATTCTTAGGTGCTTTAACCCACATTTAGGCATTTCAACCCTTTTTTTCCGCATTTCCTATTTATTAGGTGAATAACTGTAAATTAGGCTAAAAAAGGCACACTAAGAATTGGGGGCATTAACCCCATTTTAGGCTCTTTATTCACATTTTTAGGCACATTGGACTATCAATTAGAAGCATAATAGTAAATTAGGCTCAGTTTGCCACTATATTGAAAAATAGGGGCATAAACCCCAATTCTAAGCGTTTTAACCCACGTTTAGGCGCTTTAACCCCATTTTGGGGAGCATTGGCCTATAAACTAGGCAGAACACTGATATGTAGGCAGATTAACCCCATTTGTAGGTGCTTTATCCCACTTTTAGCCACTTCCAACTCATTTTTGGGTACATTTCCTATTTATTAGGCACATAATAGTAAATTAGGCTAAAAAAGGTACACTGACAACAAGCGTATTAACCCAATTTTAGGTGCTTTAACTATATTTTTCGACAGATTAGCCTATAAATGAGGCACATAATAGTAAATTATCCTCAAATTGCCACTACACTAACAAACATGTTGATAAACCCCATTTTTAGGCATTTAGACCCACTTTTAGACGCTTTAACCCCATTTTGTGGCGCATTGGCCTATAAATTAGGCACGACACTAACAAGTAGGTGAATTAACCTCATTCTTTGGCATTTTAAATTACTTTTAGGCACTTCAACCCATTTTTGGGTAAATTGCTTATTTATTAGCTGAATAATGGTAAATTAAGATAAAAATGTCACTACACTGACATGTGGGTGCATTAACCCCATTTTTAGGCAAATTAACCACATTTCAAACCTAATTTTAGACGTTTTAGACCACTTTTAGGCGCTTTAACCCCATTTTGGGGCGCATTGGCCTATAAATTAGGCACTATACTGGCAAGTAGGTGGATTAATTCCATTCTTAAGTGTTATAACCAACTTTTAGGCACCTCAATGCATATTTGGACACATTTCGTTTTTATTAGGCACATATTAGTGCAATAGGCTAAAAACTACACTACACTGACAAATGTGCACATTAACCCCATGCATAGGTGCATTAACCACAATTTTGGGATTATTGGCCTATAAATTAGGTGCATTATGGTAAATTAGGAACAAATTTCCACTATAATGACAAATAGGTGCATAAACCCCATTTTTTAACAATTTTAACCCACTTTTAGTCACTTTAACCCCATTTTGGGGTGCAATGGCCTATACATTAGGAACTTCACTGACAAGTAGGAAGATTCACCCCCTTCTTAAATATTAAACCCAATCTTATGAAATTCAACCCATTTTAGGCACATTTCCTATTTATTAGGCACATAATAGTAAATTAGGCTAAAAAATGCACTACACTGATAAGTGGGTGCATTAACCCCATTTTTATGTGCTTTAACTGCATTATTGGGCATGTTAGCCTATAAATTAGGCTCAACAGACCACTCCACTAACAAGTTGGCATAAACCCCATTTTTAGGTGTTTAAACCCACTTTTAAGCACTTTATCCCCATTTTATGGCGCAATGGTCTGACAAGCATGTGGATTAACCCAATTCTTAGGTGCTTAGACCAACTTTTAGGCAATTCAACCCATTTTTGGGTGCATTTCCTATTTATTAGGTGTATAATAGTAAATAAGGCTAAAAAAGCACTACACTGGCAAGTGGGCTCATTAACCCCATTTTTATGCACTTTTACATCATTTTTGGGTGTGTTAGCCTATAAATCATGTGAATAATAGTAAATTAGGTTGAAATTGTCATCACACTACAAATAGGCACATAAACCCGATTTTGGCATGCACTAACGAATAAATTAGGCACTCACTGACAAGTAAGTTAACCTCATTCTTAGGCTTTTTAACCCATTATTAGAAACTTCAACCCATTTTGGGTGCATTTCATTTTTATTAGGCGCATAATAGTAAATTAGGCTAAAAAGGCACACTGACTAGTGGGTGCATTAACCACATTTTTGGGACTTTAACCACATTTTGGGTGCATTTGCCTATAGATTAGGCGCATCATAATAAATTAGGCTCAAATTCCCACTACCCTGACAAGTATGTGCATTAACCCCATTTTGGGCATTCTAACCCATGTTTAGGCACTTTAACCCCATTTTGGGGTGCATTGGCCTATAAATTAGGCAAAACATTAACGACTAGGTAGATTAACCCCATTATTAGGCACTTTAACCCACTTTTAGGTACTTCAACTCATTTTTGGGTGCCTTTCTGATTTATTAGGCGCATAATAGTAAATGAGGCTAAAGAAGGCACTATAGTGACAAGTGGGCACAGTAACCCCATTTTTAGGAACATTAACCATATTTTTACCCCATCTTTAGGAATTTTAACCCACTTTTAAGAACTTTAGTGCCATTTTGAGGTACATTGGCATATAAATTAGGGACTACATTGACAAGTAGGTGGATTAACCCCATTCTTAGGTGCTTTAACCCACATTTAGGTGCTTCAACCCATTTTTGGGAGCATTTTCTATTTATTAGGAGCATAATAGTAAATTAGGCTATAAATGGCACTACACTGACAAGTGGGTGCATTAACCCCATTTTTAGGAACATTAACCACATTTTTAACCCACTTTAGGCATTTTAATTTAGATTAAATTTTCCACTAAACTGACAAATATGTGCATAAACCCCATTTTTAGGCATTTTGACCTACTTTCATATGCTTTAATCCCATTTTGGGGGACACTGGTAGTAACGCCCGAGCCCACTGCCCATGGCTCTAGTAGAGTTTTAAGAATAACGACTGTTCCCACAGACCACCACTAGTCTTAACTGTGGGCTTTGTCCTCACTCAGGCGCATGCCAGGATCAACTTCCTGACATGTCACCCATCCCAGTACTACTCCAAGCTGAGCATGCTTAACTATGGAGTTCTTAGTGATGGGCTCCCAGAAAAGGAGGTGCACCTTGATGATATGGGTAGTCCAATCAATCCTTTTAAGATCATGTTATCCGAGGCCTCAAATCCTAGGATGTTACAATCTCCCCCACTTAGACTCTTGACATCCTCGTCAAGGCTCAACTATAAGGCTTCATAATCTCTTCCCCATTTTAGTCCAGACCCATAATGGCCCATGGACACCCAACTCCTGATCATAGAATACTAGCGCAAGGGTGGCTACGTCAACCATGGACATCCCTTTCCTACATGCCTGGACCACATGGCTCAAGACTGGCAAGTAACATGCCCATGTGGGCCCCACTTACTGGGGGGGTTATGGCTCTGATACCATTTGTAACACCCGGGCCTACTGCCCAAGGCTCTAGCAAGGTTTCAGGAATGATGACTGTCCCCAGAGACCACCAATATTCTTAACTGCACATTTTGTCCTCACTCACACGCATGCCAGGATCAACAACCCGACGAGTCACCGATCCCAGTACTACTCCAAGCTAAGCACGCTTAACTATGGAGTTCTTAGTGATGGGCTCCCAGAAAAGGAGGTGCACCTTGGTGATATGGGTAGACCAATCATTCCTTTTAAGATCATGTTATTCGAGGCCTCAAATCCTGGGATGTTACAATCTCCCCCACTTAGACTCTTGACGTCCTCGTCAAGGCTCAACTATATGGCCTCATAATTTGACCCCATTTCAGTGAAGACCCACAATGGCCCATGGACACCCAGCTCCCGATCACAGAATACCAGCGCAATGGTGGCTATGTCAACCATGGACAACCCTTTCGTACATGCCTGGAACGCACAACTCAAGACTGGCATGCCACATGCCCATGTGGGCCCCACCTAATGGAAGGGTTATGGCTCTAATACCATTTGTAACGTTTGGGCCCACTGCCCAAGGCTCTAGCAGAGTTTCAAGAATAACGAATGGCCCCACAGACCACCACTAGCCTTAACTGTGCACTTTTTCCTCACTCACGTGCAAGCCAGGGTCAACTTCCTAACTGGTCACCCATCCTAGTACTACTCCAAGCTGAGCACACTTAACTATGGAGTTCTTTAGTGATGGGATCTCAGAAAAGGAAGTGCACCTTGGTGATATGGGTAGTCCAATCATTTCTTTTAAGATCATGTTATCTGAGGCCTCAAATCTTGGGATGTTACACTGGCCTATATATTAGGCACTACACTAACAAATAGACAGACTTAGGTGCTTCAACCCACTTTTAGATACTTCAACCCATTTTTGGGTGCATTTCCTATTTATTAGGCGCATAATGCTATATTGGGTTCAAAAGGCATTACACTAACAAGTGGGCGCACTAACCCAATTTTTAGGCACTTTAGCACATTCTTGGGTGCATTGGCCTATAAATTAGACACATAACAGTCATTTAGGCTAAAATTGCCACTACACTAATAAATATGCACATAAACCCCATTTTTAGGAGTTTTAGCCCACTTTTAGGCGCTTTAACCGCATTATGGGGGCACATTGGCCTACAAATTAGACATTACACTGACAAGTAGGCAGATTAACCCCATTCTTAGGCACTTCAACCCACATTTTGGTATCTCAGCCCATTTTTGGGTGCATTTCCTATTTATTAGCACATGATACTAAATTAGGCTAAAAAGGCACAATAGTTAGAAGTGAGCGCATTAACCCCATTTTTATGCGCTTTAACCACATTTTTTAACGCATTGGCCTATAAATTAAATGATCAAATTGCCACTACACTAATAAATAAGTGCATAAACCCATTTTTAGACATTTTAACCCTCATTTAGGTGCTTAAACTCCATTTTGGAGCGCATTGGTCTACAAATTAGGCACTAAACTAAAAAGTAGGTGGATTAACCCCATCCTTAGTTGCTTTAACCTAATTTTAGGCACTACAACCCATTTTTAGAAAATTTCCTATTTATTAGGTGCATAATAGTAAATTATGCTAAAAAAGTCACTACACTGACAAGTGGGTGCATTAACCCCACTTTTAGGTGCTTAACTGCATTTTTGCACACATTAGCCTATAAATTAGGCACATACATTACATTAGTCTCAAATTGCTGCTACACTGACAAATAGGCAGATAAACCCCATTTTTAGGCATTTAAAACCACTTTTAGATGCTTTAACCCCCTTCTGAGGTGCATTGGACCATAAATTATGCACTACACTGAGAAGTAGGTGGATTAACCCCATTCTTAGGTTTTTGAACCCTCATTTAGGCACTTCAACCCATTTTTTTGTGCATTTTCTGCTTATTTGATGCAAAGTAGTTAATTAGGCTAAAAAGGCTCTAAAATGACTAGTGGGCTCATTAACCCCATTTTAGGCACTTTAACCTCATTTTGGGTGTATTGGCCTATTAATTAGGTGTGTAATAGTAAATTAGGCTCAAATTGCCACTACACTGAGAAATAGGCACATAAACCCCATTTTAGGTGCTTTAACCCAATTTTAATCACTTTAATCCAATTTTGGGGCACATTGGCCTATAAATAAGGAACTACATTGACAAATAGGTAGAGTTACCCCATTCTTAGGTTTCTTAATCCACTTTTAGGGACTTCAACCCATTTCTGGGTGCATTTCCTATATATTAGGTGCATAATAGTAAATTAGGCTAAAAAAGGAACTACATTGACAAGTGGGTGCATTAACCCATTTTTAGGCTCTTTAACCACATTTTTGGATGCATTGGCCAATAAATTAGGCTCATAACAGTCGATTAGACTAACATTACCACTACACTAACAAATAGGAACACAACCCCCATTTTTAAGAGTTTGACCCACTTTTAGGCACTTTGACCCCATTTTGGGGCGCATTGGCCAATAAATTAGGCACTACACTAATAAGTAGGCCAATTAACTCCATTCTTAGGTGCTTCAACCCACTTGTAGACATTTCAACCCATTTTTGGGTGCATTTCCTATTTATGAGATGCACAATAGTAAATTAGGCTAAAAAGGCACATTATACAAGTGAGTGCATTAACCACATTTTATGCAATTTAAACACATTTTTGGATGCATTGGCCTATAAATTAGGAGCATAAAGTAAATTAAGCTGAAATTTCCATTACACTGACAAATAGGTGGATACACGCCATTTTTAGATGTTAAGACCCAGTTTTAGGCACTTTAACCCCAGTTTGGGGTGCATTGGCCTATAAATTAGGCACTACATTGACAAGTAGGTAGATTAACCCCATTCTTAGGAGCTTTAACATACTTTTAAGCACTTCAACCTATTTGTGGGTGCATTTCCTATTTATTTGGTGCATAATAGTAAAACAGGCTCAAAAAGGCATTACATTGATAGTAGGACACATTAACCCAATTTTAAAGCACTTTAACCCACTTTTAGGAACTTCCATACATTTTTGGGTGCATTTCCTATTTGTTAGGTGCATAATACTAAATTAGGCTCAAAAGGGGTTACACTGGCAAGTGGGCATATTTACCCCATTTTTAAGCGATTTAACTACTTTTTGGTCACATTGGCCTATAAATTAGGTACATAACAGTAAAATAGGCTCAAATTGTTACTACACTGACAAATAGGAGCATATACCCCATTTTTTGACATTCAAACCCACTTTTAGGCTCTCCAACCCCATTTGGGGTGCATTGGCCTATGAATAAGGCACTACACTAACAAATAGGTAGATTAACTCCATTCCTATGTGCTTTAACCCACTTTTAGGCACTTCAACCCACTTTGTCCGCATTTCCTATTTATTAGGTGGATAATAGTAAATTAGGCTAAAAAACAAACTACACTGACAACTGGGCACATTAACCCTATTTTTAAGTGCTTTAACTGCATTTTTGGGCGCATTGACCTATCAATTTGGAGGATAATAGTAAATTAGGTTCAAATTGCCACTACATTGACAAATAGGCACATATATCCCATTTTTAGGTGTTATACCCAACTTTTAGGTGCTCTACCCCCATATTGTGGAACATTGACCTATAAATTAGGCACTACACTAACAAGTAGGGGGAATAACCCCATTATTAGGTGCTTTTACTTACTTTTAAGCACTTCAACCCATTTTTGGGTGCATTTCCTATTTATTAGGCATGTAATTGTAAATTAGGTTAAAAACACTACATTTACAAGTGGGTGCATTAACCCTATTTTTAGGTGCTTCAACTGATTTTTTTGGGCGCATTGACCTTTAAATTAGGTGCATAATAGTAAATTAGGCTGAAATTGAGATTAAACTGAAAATAGGTGCAAAAACCCCAATTTTAGGCATTCTAACCCACTTTGAGGCACTTTAATCCCTATCTGGGGTGCATTGGCCTATAAATAAGTCACTACACTGACAAGTAGGCAGATTAACTCCATTCATATGCACTTTAACCCACTGTTAGGCAATTCAACCCCTTTATGGTGCATTTCCAATTTATTAGGCTAAAACATGCACTACACTAACAAGTGGGTGCATTAACCCCATTTTTAGGCACATTAACAACATTTTTCACCCACCTTGAGGCATTTTAACCAACTTTTAAGCATTTTAATCCCATTTTGGGGTGCATTGGCATATAAATTAGGCACTACACTGACAAGTTGGTGGATTAACCCCATTCTTAGGTATTTTAACCCACTTTTAGTTACTTCAACCCATTTTTGGGTGTATTTCCTGTTTATTAGGCGTATAATAGTACATTAAGCTAAAAAAGGCACTACGTACTATAATGACAAGTGGGCGCATTAACCCAATTTATAGGCTCTTTAGCCACATTTTTTAGCACATTAGCCTATAAATTAAGCGCATAATGGTAAACTAGGCTAAATTTTCCTCAACATTAACAGTTATGTGCATAAACCCCATTTTAGGTGTTTTAACCTACTTTTAGACATGTTAACCCCATTTTGGGGCGCATTGGCCTATAAATTAGGCATACACTAACAAGTAGGAGGACTAACCACATTCTTAGGCATTTTAACCCACTTTTGGGAACTTCAACCCATTTTTGGATGCATTTCCTATTTATAAGGCTCATAATAGAAAATTAGGTTAAAAAAGGTACTACACCAACAAGTGGGTGCAGTAACCCCATTTTTATGCTTTTTAACTACATTTTTGGGCTCATTGGCCTATAAATTATGCAAATAATAGTAAATTAGCCTAAAATTGCCACTACATAGAAAACTATGTGCATAAAACCCATTTTTAGGCATTTTAACCCACTTTTAGGTGCTTTAACCCCATTTTGGGGTGCATTTGCTTATAAATTAAGAACTACACTGACAAATAGGTGGCATAACCCAATTTTTTAGGCCCGTTAATCCACTTTTAGACATTTCAACTAATTTTTTGGTGCATTTCCTTTTAATTAGCCACATAATACTAAATTAGGCTCAATAGGCACTACACTGACAAGTGGGCGCATTAACCCAATTTTTAGGTGCTTTAACCACATTTTGGGCACATTGTCCTATAAATTAGGCACATAACAATAAATTAGTCTGAAATTGCCACTACGTTGATGGATAGGCACATAAACTCTATTTTTAAGCATTTTGACCCACTCTTAGGTGCTTCAACCCCATTTTGGCACATTGGCATATAAATTGGGCACTACACTGACATGTAGGTGGATTAACCCCATTCTTTGGTGCTTTAACCCCCTTTTAGGCACTTCAACTCATTTTTGAGTGCATTTCTTATTTATTCAGTGCATAATAGTAAATTAGGCTAAAAAGGCACTACACAGATAGCTGGGCACATTAACCGCATTCTAGGCACTTTAACCGCATTTTAGGGCACATTGGCCTATAAATTAGGCGTATAATAGTAAATTAGGCTAAATTTTCCACTACACTAACAAATACGAGCATAAACCCCATTTTAGGAATTTTAACCCACTTTTCGTCACTTCAACCCCATTTTGGGGTGCAATGGCCTATATATTAGACACTTCACTAACTAGTAGGCAGATTAACCCCATTCCTAAGCGCTTAAACCAACTTTTAGGCACTTCAACCCATTTTTGGGAACATTTCTAGTTTATTAGTTACATAATAGTAAATTAGGCTAAAAATGCACTACGCTTAGAAGTTGGCGCATTAACCTCACTTTTAGGTGCATTAACCGCATTTTAGGCGCATTGGCCTATAAATTTGGCGCATAACCATTAATTAGGCTACACTAACAAATAGGCACATAAACCCCATTTTTAAGCAACTTAACCCACTTTAGACGCTTTAACCCCAATTTGGGGGACATTATCCTATAAATTAGGCTCTATAGTGACAAGTAGGTGGATTAGCCCCATCTTTAGACGCTTTAACCCACTTTTAGGCACTTCAAGCCATTTTTGGGTGAATTTCCTATTTATTAGGAGAATAATAGTAAATTAGACTAAAAATGCACTATATTGACAAGTGGGTACATTAACCCCATTTTTTTGTGCTTTAACCACATTTTTTGGTGCATTAGCCTATAAATTAGGCGCATAACAGTAAATTCAGCTCAAATTGTCATACACTAACAAATACACGCATAAACCCCATTTTTAGCCATTTTAACCCACTTCTAGGCACTTTAACCCCATTTTAGGGTGCATTGGCCTATAATTAGGCCCTACACTAGACAAGTAGGTGGATTAACCCCATTCTTAGGCGCATTAACCAACTTTTAGGTACTTCAACCCATTTTGGGCATTGTCCTGTCTATTAGGTGCATGATAGTAAATTAGGCTAAAAAAGGCACGAAACTGACTAGTGGGTTCTTTAACCCAATATTTATGTGCTTTAACTGCATTTTGGACTCATTGGCCTATGAATTAGGTGAATAATAATATGTTCAACTCAAATCGTCACTATACTAACAAATAGGCACATAAACCCCATTTTTTGGTGTTTTAACCCCATTTGTGGCACATTAGTCTATAAATAAGACAATACATTGACAAGTAGGTGATTTAACCCCAATCTCATGTGCTTTAACCCACTTTTAGGCACTTCAACCCTTTTTGGGTGCATTACTTATTTGTTATGAGCATAATAGTAAATTAAGGTAAAAGATGCACTATAGTTACAATTGGGAGCATTAACACCTCTTTTTGCATTTTAACCGCAATTGTTGGTGCATTGGCCTATAAATTAGGTGCCTAACAATAAATTAGGCTCAAATTGCCATTACATTGACAAATAGGTGCAAAAACCTCATTTTTTGGTATTTTAACCTATTTTAGGCACTTTAACTCCATTTTGGGGAACGCCCTAGCGGCGACTGCGTGTGCGGCGACTGTGAGGGGGCCTTGTGTCAGATCATTTCTTGCGCGGCGTCCCGGCTTGGGGGAGGGGTCCGGCAGCCTTTGCCTGCCACCTTCTCCCCCCAGGCCTCTTCCTCGGTTCGCTTCTTCCCCGTCTTCAGGCGCAGGCCTCTCTCTAGGTTTCCTCGGGTCTCTCCTCCGTTTGGCGGCGGCTGTGGCAGGTCCGGTTCTCTGATCTGGCTCCCATGGTGGCTGTTTGGAGTGGTGAGCTGGGAGGCTGGTGAGCCGGACTCCTGCTCCTGGTGTTGGCGGAGGCGGCGCCCTCTCCTGCATCTTGTTCTCTTCTCGTTTCTTGTTTTGCTTGGTCGTTTCTTGGTTTGGGCAGGTTGGTCTGCCTTTTTCCTTCTTGTGTCTTTCCAGTTTCGGTCTGGGTTTCTTGTGTCGTTAGTTCGTCGTGTCGTGCCTCGGGTTCCCTCTTTGGCAGACGGTGGGCTCGGGCACCCCTTGGTGTTTTAGGCAGAGGAGGAGGAAGCTGGGTTTTGGGCTTCGTGTGGGTCTCCCAACCCCTGTTCGCAGTGGTGGTCGGGAGTGGTGGTGGAGTTCCCGGCACCCTCTACTCCCCACCTTTGTTTCCGCATGAGCCATCCTTCCTTTGTATCTGCATCACTGGGTTTTGGCCTCCTTCCCGGGTCTGCTAGTGGGCAACCTTAGTGGCGTCGATAGTAGTTGTGTTTCTCGTCCTGTTTGGTGGGGCGTTGTGTCTGTGTTGTTAGTTTTGTGTCATTTGTTTTTTGGGGTCAAGCTCTTTATCGAGTAATATTTTCGTTGTCTTCATGATGGTAATATCTGTCAGTGGCTTTTCTTACTCCTATCAAGATGTACTCATAGGTTCTGGTAGATTGACGAATTCCATCCGAGATAGCTACTTTAGATAGCCACGACTAGAGGTGGACGGTGCAGAAGCGTACCTATCGCATCCCAATCTGAGCCTTGTGCTATATCTTTCCGCAAAAGGAGTTGCTGCTTGGTTATTTGATGAGAGATGTCTATCTTGTAGATGTCGTATGGCTTTCTTTTAATGATATTGAGCTATTTTCAAAAAAAAAAACTCCATTTTGGGGTGAATGGACCTATGAATTAAGAGCTACACTGACAAGTAGGTAGATTAACCCCATTCTTAGACTCTTTAACCCACTTTTAGGCACTTCAATCCCTTTTTGGGTGCATTTCCTATGTATTAGGCGCATATTAGTGAATTTGGTTAAAAAAGACACTACACTAACAAGTGGGCGCTTTAACCCATTTTTAGGCACATTGACTACATTTAACCCACTTTTCAAAACTTTAAACTCATTTTGGGATGCATTGGCGTATCAATTTGGCACTACACTAAATAGGTGGATTAGCCCCTTCTTAGGTGCTTTAACCCACTTTTAGGCACTTCAACCCATTTTTGGGTCCATTTCCTATTTATTATGTGCATACTACTAAATTAGGTAAAAAGACACTACACTGATAACAAGGTGCATTGACCCCAATTTGAGGCACTTTAACAACTTATTTGGGTGCATTGGCCTATAAATTATGCGTGTAGCAGTCAATTACGCTAAAATTGACACTACATTGACAAATAGGTGCATAAACCCCATTTTTAGGAGTTTTAACCCACTTTTAGGTGCTTTAACCCCATTTTGGGGCGCATTGGCTTATAAATTAGGCACTACACTAATAAGTAGATATATTAACCCCATTCTTAGTTGATTCAACCCCCTTTTAGACACTTGAACTGTAACATACTGAAACCTAGGACTTAATCTTATTCCAGGGTTAAGAACTTAGAACCCTTAGTCTTTGAGGTTTAGCCAAACAAGGATTAGAATATGCTCTTTAGTGACCTTAAATATGTTAATGTGTGAATAAATCACCATAAAATATAATTAATTTTACCTAATATCTTCAAGTTAATCATAAAAATCAATATATGTCACATGATGTAATAATGTGCATACAATGTTCATATTTGAGAATAATGAGTTATAATACCACAAAATATGAAATAAATAATCTTATGAGATATAATGATGATGTAGATTCATTCTAGATCATTTCTTTGCTTTATGATGCAAGGAAGAGAAAAAGGGAATCAAGGATAATGCTTAAAACAGGCATAATGAGATATTGGATTATTAATGAGTGAAATAATAGAAATAATGGATAATGTGTTAAAAGGAAAACTTATTGTATAAGAATAACCTCATACTTGTTTTCTTGGGATATGCTTTGGCTTGGAGGTCACGTTTCACCAATTTAGGGTAATAATAACCATATCTACTTTATTTAGAAAAGAAAAGGGTGTTTTTCCTTAAACATATTAAATAAAATATTAAATTACTCCAAAATTGGAAAATAATCTTAAATTTGTAATCTACATAATAAAATATGCCTTTGGGTGAATTTTCACCCAATTTGGAGAAAGTTTGATTAAAAGATGAAATCATGAGAGAGAGTGTGTAGAACCTTCAAAATATTAAATAGGTACACAAATAACTCCAGCATGTAAAATTGATGGCAAATTCGTATCCAACATATTAAATAAGACTCATGGGGGAAGTTTTATCAAATTTGGGTAATCCTATCACCATTAATGAAGGAGGACAGAGAAAATAGAAATTTATTTATTTAACCCATTAAAAGTTCTGAAAAGGTAAATCTAATTTTTTATTTGGATTCTAAATATCAAAATTAGCCTCTGTGCAAAATTTTATCCAATTTGGGATTCGCTTGCACCCTCAAAAGAAGAGAGAGAAAAAGGTTAAATAATTAAATATTACACTTTAGTCCGAGTATATTGTGGTAACTAAATTAATGTCACACGAGATTTTTTTATTTATACAGCTGATAAGCATACATCGATGGTCATTGGATCTCAATCTGATGATCAAGACATCATCTCCTACCTTGTGTCGAACTGGTTCATGCGTGTGAACAGTACCGACGGCCGCAAGGCCTGGTATTTCGTGAATAACCTTCTCGATCCATAATCTTTTTTGTGATTTTTCTTGCTTTGACTTCAAGAGAGGATTCCACACACATCGACCCCTCATACAAGTTTTATTTCTTTGGATCCAAGAAATGCCCAATTTTGGCCTCTAAGCTCTCTCACGGCCATGGAGGATTCGCCCTAGAACTCTACCCTATAAATAGGGGACTTCGCCCGCAGCTTCGCCACACCTTACCCTAACATTTCCTTCTTCCAATTTCTTTGCATGAGATTCATTTGGACATGGGCTACCTTGTTTTTGGTTGAGGGTTGTGGCGGCTTTCCTGTGTGCTTGGGAGAACCAAAATCCCAATAGCTTGGCTTGGTGAGTTAGTTTTCTTCTGCTCTTGCCTTCAGTTTCTCTAGTTTCTTCTTTGGTCGCCTCTTTTAGTTTCACCCAAATCACTACTAGCAAGAAGCTATGCTACTTCGCACCATGGAAGGTGCATGAGGTTGGGGACAATGTCCCTTGTATTTTGTCACTTTTACCCCTCTCCTCATCTTCTTCTATGCTTTCCTCGCAAAGGGCATTCTCATCTTTTTGTCCGTATTTCTTTTGCTTCAAAATGAGTCATCACGCGAATGATGAGGCTTTGACCAGTGACTTGGCTTCCTTCTATTGGTCCATGTCATGGTATGGCTCCACTCTCTCTCTCTCTCTCTCTCGAGTTATCTATTTGGCTTTTTGATGATTTTTTATTGGCCAATTTTATAAAATTCATATCTTTTGTTGTGGTTGTCCAAAAATTACAAATAAATATTTTTTGGATTCAGAAAAATGCAAGCTTTCTAATGGTATTAGTTTTGTTTCTTGAATCTAGTGTTTTAAAGAGGTAAATTTAATGTATCTAATGAATAGGTTCATAATTTGTATAATTCATAACTAACTATTTATAAGTTAGAAAAATGTAATAAAATATGTTTTGGACTCATAAAAATATAACCTAAAATATGATGTGGTTTTGGTATCCTAATTCACATATAATAAAATGCTATTTTTAGGGTTTTGAATAATCAATGTAGTTCTAACCCTAATCTTACATATATGATATTAGGTGCTATGGAAACCTAGATTGGGATCTAGAAGTAATCTTGTTTTGATTGAGATTCTATGAGAGTTATGTTAGCATCTCCTATTTTTATTTATTGAGTAATAACCTAATTTGTCTTTCTCTTGGTCCTATGGACAATAACCTAAAAACCATATCTTTTCCTTTTGAAATTATGCTCATGTGAAGTACCCTACTTGTTCTGATCTTGTGATCATAATATATTCTTGACATTATTTTGGAATATTTATTATGCCTTGTTCATTATGGAACTCAATTTGTTACTATATGCCCACTTTGAGGTGGTTGATAATGATGATCACTTATGTGGTGATTAATTTGTAAAATCCAACTATACCTTTTTACTTGCCTCCCTATTAAGCATGTTTTGTGACTTAGTAGCCCTAGAGTAATATAATTTGCATTGGTTTTGGATTATGTGCCCTTATTATGTGCCCCATACTCGGGTTTCAAATTTATGAGGTTTGTCCCACTTTATAAATATACTTGGGAGTTTGGTTATGTGCCAATCTCTATCAGGTTTCAAGTTTATGAGACTTGGCCGCCTTTGTTACTTATGTTGTTCTAGTACTATCTCACCTACATGCATGTTGTTATGGGTTTTGTGCCCTAAAAACATAAGAGAGCTTTTGTGGCACTACTTCTATTATTGTTTAAATGGCAAGTGTCCCTTTTATCATATGTTTGTGATTCTTTCCTTTTATGCCCGATTCGGTAGTTCTTATCTTTTTGCATGGGAAGCGTTCTATACTTGATATACCTTTTTCTCAATATATAATGCTCAATTCCTTTTTAGCATGCTCATACAATCCTTTTGCTGATATCCTCTTTTCTTTTTCTTTTATGGTGTAGGCTTCCAACCCCAAGTGTTGGACAAGGAGAAGGAGATCTAGGAGGACATGGACCACAACAAGTGTAGCTGACTTCATGGGAGACTTTGCTTGAAGTTGTTAGGTGATCCTCAGCTAGTTTTGCATATGTAGTTAGTTTTCCTTTATGGCGTGGTGAAAATTTTAGTATGATATGAAGCATTGTAATGGATAGATATATCTTAAATTTCACTTCTACTTTGTGTTATGATACAATCATATTAAATAAATTGGGTTTCATCCCCCTTTGAGAAAAAGTTTTTGTTGGTGGATGTTGCCTCTTTATTTTTAGTAGGGATTGGATCCCTATGGGATCCCACTCCTTACAACATGGTATCAGATCCTGTAGTTGTAGGTTATCTAACTGTTTCGTACATGTCTCCCTTAGGATGTTTACCTTTATCTTAGGTTGCTTATACCTAGTACCTTGCCTTGTGCAGGAAAAACCCTAATGGTGGGGGATAAATCAGCTGTTGACAACCAGTACGGTTACAAGACACCCCAAACATTAGGTTTGGTTGGGGGACCTTAGCTTCTGCTAGTGCGAGAGGAGTTATGACACCAGAGCAAGAGTTGGACATGTTTCGCCAACTCTTTGCTTCTTCGTTGGCATGGAAGATGAAAGACCTATTTGTACTGGAGAAGCCTAGAGAGTTCTCAATCATGGAGTTCGTGAAGATGCAACCACCTTCCTTCAAGGGTGAATGTGAGATAGAGATGGTTGACAAAGTTGATGATTGGGTGTTAGCCATTGAGAGGACTTTTGATGGTATGACTTGTCCTCCCCACCAGAAGGTTAGGTTTGCTTCATATGTTTTAGATGAACCAGTAAGAGTTTGGTGGAATGGGATCACAAGGACTAGAGACATCTCAGCCATGTCTTGGGTGGAGTTTTTTCTTCTCTTTCATGGGAAGTACATCTGCACTTCTTCCCTAAAGAAGAAAGAAGCGGAGTTCTACAACTTGAAACAAGGTTCCTTATATGTTTCTGCTTTTGTGCAAAAGTTTCTATTGTTGGAACATTATGCAGTAGGTTTGGGGGTGGAAGGTAAGGCTGCCCTATTCCTTCAAGGACTCAACTACAATGTGGGACATGCTCTTATCCCACAACTACCCTTGACCTTTTAGTAGATGGTCGATAAGGCTTTGGCCGTGGAGTCATACCTAGGGTTTGAACCTAGGGAGTTTGATAAGAAGAGGAAACCTTCAAGAGATGAGCAGATAAAAGACAAGTATGCTAAGTGCAATGGTTACCCTCCTTCAGGGAAGTTCTCTCAAGATAAGAACCAAGCAAAGCATCATCTTGACTATCAAGTTGTGTGCCATCATTGCAATGAACCTGGACATATTCGCCCTAGGTGCCCTCGGCTTCATAATGGACATGTACCGGCTCAAAAAAAACAATCGCAAGTGCCTCATCAAAATAATGGTAACAACAATGGTAAAAGACCTATAGAAAGGCGAGCTGGAAGAATTTTTGCTTTGCATGGTCAAGAAGTCCATGATGATGATCAAGTTGAAGGTAACTTTTAGTCCCATAGTAGACTTTCAATTTATGTTTCCTTTTGCATGATATATATAAAAGAAGTTACCTCTGTACCTATAGTTTTTTTGGCTTATTAGGATGAATCTTTTATGGGGTGGTAGTTACTTGTTTAGATTTCGAGGACAAAATCTCTTTAAGGGGTGGTATGCTATAACATACCGAAACCTAGGACCTAATCTTATTCAAGGGTTAAGAACTTAGAACCCTTATTCGTTGAGGTTTAGCCAAATGAGGATTAGAATATGCTCTTTAGTGACCGTAAATATGTTAATGTGTGATTAAATCAGCTCAAAATATAAATTAATATTACCTAATATCTTCAAATTAATCATAAAAATCAATATATGTCACATGATGTAATAATGTGCATACAATGTTCATAATTGAGAATAATGAGTTATGATACCACAAAATACAAAATAAATAATATTATGAGAGATAATGATGATGAATATTCATTCTAGATCGTTCCTTTGCCTTATGATGCAAGGAAGATAAAAAGGGAATCAAAGATAATGCTTAAAACATGCATAATGAGATATTGGATTATTAATAAGAGAAATAATAGAAATAATGGATAATGTGTTAAAAGGAAAACTTATTGGATAAGAGTAACCTCATATTCATTTTCTTGGGATATGCTTTGGCTTGGAGGCCAAGTTTCACCAATTTAGGGTAATAATAACCATAACTATTTTATTTAGAAAAGAAAAGGGGTTTTCATTAAAAATATTAAATAACTCCAAAAGTAGAAAATAATCTTAGATTCATAATCTACATAATAAAATATTCCTTTGGGTGAATTTTCACTCAATTTGGAGAAAGTTTGATTAAAAGATGAAATTAGGAGAGAGAAAGTGTGTAGAACCTTCAAAATATTAAATAAGTACACAAATAACTCCAAAATGTAAAATTGAAGGCAAATTCGTATCCAAAATATTAAATAAGACTTATGGGTGAAGTTTTATCAAATTTAGGTAATCCTATCACCATTAATGAAGGAGGAAAGAAAAAATAGTAATTTATTTATTTAACCCATTAAAAGTTCTCAAAAGGAAAATATAATTTATATTAGGATTCTACATATTAAAATTGGCCTTTGTGCAAAATTTTATCCAATTTAGGATTCTTTTGCACACTCAAAAGAAGAGAGAGAGAAATTTAAATAATTAAATGTTGCTCTTTAGTCCGAGTATGTTTTGGTAACTAAATTAATGTCACGCGAGATTTTTTATTTATGTAGTTGATACATGTGCATAGAGGGTCATTGGATCGTGATTCAATGATTGAGACATCATATCCTACCTTGTATCAGACTGGTTCTCGCATGTGAACATTACCGACGGCCGCAAGGCCTGATAATTCGTGAATAACTTGCTCGATCCTTAATCATTTTTCATGATTTTTCTTGCTTTAGTTTTGGGAGAGGATTCCACACACATCGACCACTCACACAAGCTCTATTTCTTTCGATCCAAGAAATGCCCAATGTTGGCCTCTAAGCTGTCTCATGGCCATGGAGGATTCACCCTAGAATATAACCTAAAGTATGACGTGGTTTTGGTAACCTAATTCACATATAATAAAAAGGCAATTTTTAGGGTTTTGAATAATCAATGTAGTTCTAACCCTAATCTCACATATATGATATTAGGTGCTTTAGAAACCTAGATTTGGATCTAGAAGTAATATTATTTTGATTGAGACTCTGTGAGAGGTATGTTAGCATCTCTTTATTGAGCAATAACCTAATTTGTCTTTCTCTTGGTCCTATGGACAATAACCTAAACACCATTTCTTTTCCTTTTGAAATTATGCTTCATGTGAAGTACCCTAGTTGTTACTGATCTTGTAATCATAATATATTCTTGACATTCTTTTGGAATCTTTATTATGCCTTGTTCATTATGGAACTCAATTTCTTAGTATATGCCCACTTTGAGGTGGTTGATAATGATGATCACTTAAGTGGTGATTAATTTGTAAAATTCGACCGTACCTTTTTACTTGCCTCCTTATTAAGCATGTTGTGTGACTCGGTATCCCTAGAGTAATATAATTTGCATTGGTTTTGGGTTATGTGCCCTTATTTGTTATTTTTGGGATGGTGGTTATGTGCCCCATACCCGAGTTTCAAATTTATGAGGTTTGGCCCACCTTATAAATATATTTGGGAGTTTGGTTATGTGCCAATCTCTATCAGGTTTCAAGTTTATGAGACTTGGCTGCCTTTGTTACTTATGTTGTTCTAGAGCTATGTTTATCTCACCTACATGCATGTTGTTATGGGTTTTGTTCCCTAAAAACATTATGAGTGCTTTTGTACCACTTTTACTATTGTTTTAATGGCAAGTATCCATTTTATCATATGTTTGTGTTTCTTTCCTTTTATGCCCAATTGGGTAGTTCTCATCTTTTTGCATGGGAAGCCTTCTATACTTGATATACCATTTTCTCAATATATAATGCTCAATTCCTTTTTAGCATGCTCCTACCAGCTTTTTGCTGATGTCCTCTTTTCTTTTCCTTTTGTGGGGTACGCTTCCAACCCCAGGTGTTGGACAAGGAGAAGGAGATCTAGGAGGACTTGGACCACAACAAGTGTAGCTGACTTTGTGGGAGACTTTGTTTGAAGTTTTTAGGTGATCCTCAGCTAGTTCTACATATGTAGTTAGTTTTCCTTTATGTCACCCTATGTGGTGAAAAGTTTAGTATGATATGAATCTTTGTAATGGTTAGATGTATCTTAAATTCCACTGCTACTTTGTGTTATGATACAATCATGTTAAGTAAATTTGGTTTCATCCCCTTTTAAGAAAAAGTTTTTGTTGGTGGATGTTGCCTCTTTATTTTTAGTAGGGAGTGGATCCTTATGAGATCCCACTCCTTACATGAACCCATTTTGGGCCCATTTCCTATTTACTAGGCTCGTAATAGTAAATTAGGCTATAAAAGGCACTATGCTAATAAGTGGGAGCATTAACCCATTTTTATGTGCTTTCACCGCATTTTTGGACACATTGGTCTATAAATTAGGTGGATAACAGTAAATTAGGCATGAATTGCCACTACACTAAAAAATAGGCACATAACCCTAGGTTTTGGTGTTTTAACTCACTTTTAGGCGCTTTAACCCCATTTTGGGGCTGAACTACTTATAAATTATACACTACATAGACAAGTAGGTGACATAACCCCATTTTTAGGAGCTTTGATCCACTTTTAGGCACTTCAACCCATTTTTGGATGTATTTCCTATTTATTATGTGCATAATACTAAATTAGGCTCAAAAGGCAATACACTTGCAAGTGTGTGCATTAACCCCATTATTAGGTGCTTTAACCACATTTTTGGGCATATTAGCCAATAATTGAGGCACATAACGGTAAATTAGGCTCTAATTGCCATTACACTCACAAATAGGAGCATAACCCTCATTTTTGGGCATTTCATCCAATGTTTATGTGCTTTAACCCCATTTTGGGGGCATATTTGCCTATAAATTAGGTACTACACTGACAAGTAGGCGGATTAACCTCATTCTCAGGCACTTTAACCCACTTTTAGGCACTTAAACCCACTTTTGCTGCATTTCCTATTTATTTGGTGAATAATAATAAATTAGGTTAAAAAAGGCACAACACTGACAATTGGGCACATTAACCCCATTTTTAGGCACTTCAACCGCTTTGGGCACATTGGCCTATCAATTCGGAGCATAACAGTAAATTATGCTCAAATTGCCACTACATTGACAAATGGTGGCATTAGACCAATTCTAGGTATTTTAACCCATGTTTAGGCACTTTAACCCCTTTTTAGGTGCATTGACCTATAAATTAAGCACTACACTGACAAGTTGGCAGATTAACCCCATTCATAGGCACTTTAACCCACTTTTAGTCATTTTAACATGTTATGGGATGCATTTCCTATTTATTAGGTGCATAATAGTAACTTAGGCTAAAAAAGGCGCTACATTGACAAGTGGGTTCGTTAACCCCATTTTTAGGTGCTTTAACCGCATTTTGGGGGCATTGCCCTATACATTAGGAAAATAATAGTAAGTAGTCTCAAATTGCCACTACAGTGACAAATAGGCGCATAAACTCCATTTTTTCGCATTTATACCCACTTTTAGGCACTTCAACTCCATTTTGGGTTGAATTGGCTTATAAATTAGGCACTACACTAACAAGTAGGCGAATTAACCCCATTCTTAGGAACTTTAACCCATTTTTAGGCACTTCAACCCATTTTTCCAAATTTCTTATTTATTAGGTGCATAATAGCAAATTAGGCTAAACAAGGCACCACACTGACAACTCAGCACATTAACCCCATTTTAGGCATTTTAACAGCATTTTTAGGTGCATTGGCCTATAAATTACATGCGTAAAATTAGCTTCAAATTGCCATTTCACTAACAAATAAGCAGATAAACCCCATTTCAGGCGTTTAGGCCCACTTTTAGACGCTTTAACCCCATTTTGGGGCACATCGGCCTATAAATTTGGCACTACACTAAGAAGAAGGTGAATTAATCCCATTCTTTGGTGGTTTAACTTGCTTTTAGGCACATCAATCCATTTTTGGGTGCATTTCCTAATTATTAGGTGCATAATAGTAAATTCGGCTAAAAAAGGCACTACACTGAAGAGTGTGCACACTAACCCCATTTTGGGATGCATTGGCATTTAAATTAGGCACTACACTGAGAAGTAGGCAAATGATTCCATTCTTAGGTGCTTTAAGCCACTTTTAGGCTCTTCAACCAATTTTTGGACTCATATCCTATTTATTAGGTGCATAATAGTGAAATAGGCTAAAAAAAGACACTACACTAATAAGTGGATGCATTAACCCCATTTTAGGCGCTTTAACTGCAATTTTGGGTTCATTGACCTATAAATTAGTTGCATAATAGTAAATTAGAATCAAATTTCCACTTCACTGACAAATAGGCGCATAAAACCCATTTTTAGGTATTTTAACCTAGTTGTAGTTGTTTTATCCCCATTTTGGGGTGCAATGGCATATAAATTAGGCACTTCACTGACAAGTAGGAGAGTTAACCACATTATTAGGAGCTTAAACCCACTTTTAGGCACTTCAACCCATTTTGGGCACATTTCCTATTTATTAGGCGCATAATAGTATATTAGGCTAAAAAAGGCACTACAATGACAAGTGGGCCCATTAATGTGATTTTTATGCGCTTGAACTACATTTTTTGTCATGTTGGCCTATAAATTAGGTGGATAACAATAAATTAGGCTCAAATTTCCACTACTCTAACAAATAGGTGCATAAACCCCCTTTTTAGGTGTTTTAACACACTTTTAGGCGCTTAACCCCATTTTTAAATGCATTCCCCTATAAATTAGGCACTACACTTATAAGCAGGAGCCCCATTCTTAGGATCTTAAATCCACATTTAGGAACTTCAACTCATTTTTGGGTGCATTTCATGTTTATTAGGTGCATAATAGTAAAATAGGATAAACAAGACACTACAATGACAAGTGGGCGCATTAACCTCATTTTTAGTCTCTTTAACTGCATTTTTGGGTGCATTGGTCTATAAATTAGGTGCATAATAGTAAATTAAGCTAAAATTACCACTGCACTGACAAATAGGCACATAAACTCCAATTTTAGGCGTTTTAGCCCATTTTTAGTCGCTTTAACATTATTTTGGGTCGCAATGGTCTATAAATAAGACACTTCACTCACAAGTAGACAGATTAACCCCATTCTTAGGCGCTTCGACCCACTTTTAGGCACTTCAATCCATTTTTGGGCACATTTCCTATTTATTATGCACACGATAGTAAATTAGGCTAAAAAAGGCACTACACAGACAAGTGGGCACATTAACCCCATTTTTTTATTTACGAGAACAAAAAAATGGGGTTAATTAACCTCATTTTTATGCGCTTTTACTATATTTTGGGGCTTGTTGGCCTATAAATCAAGCGCATAACAGTAAATTAGGCTCAAATTTCCACTGCACTACAAATTGGCACATATACCCAATTTTTAGGCATTTTAACAAACTTCTAGGCACTTTAACCCCATTTTGGGCTGCATTGGCCCAAAAATTAGGCACTGCATTGACAAGTAGGTGGATTAACCCCATTCTTATGTGCTTTAACCCACTTTTAGGAACTAAAACCCATTTGGGGTGCATTTTCTCTTTAGTAGGCACATAATAGTAAATTACGCTCAAATTAGGCCTATACATTATGCACATAAACCCCATTGTTAGGCGTTTTAACCCACTTTTAGTCTCTTTAACACCATTTTGGGGCGCAATGGTCTATAAACAAGGCACTTCACTAACAATTAGGTAGATTAACCCAATTCTTATGCGCTTTAACCCACTTTTAGACACTTCAACTCATTTTTGTGCACATTTCCTGTTTATTAGGCGCATAATAGTAAATTAGGCTAAAAAAGGCACTACACAAACAATTGGATGCAATAACCCCATTTTAGGCACTTGAACTGTATTTTTTAGTGCATTGACCTATAAATTACATGCATAATAGTACATTAGGTTCAAAATGCCACTACACTAAAAAATAAGCAGATAAACCCCATTTTTAAGTGGTTAGACCCCATTTTTAAGTGGTTAGACCCCATTTTTGGCGCTTTAACCCTATTTTGGGGTGCATTGGCATATAAATTAGGCACTACACTGGCAAGTAGGTGGACTAACCCCATTCTCATGCCCTTTAACCCACTTTTAGGCACCTCAACCTATTTATGGAGATGTTTCCTATTTATTTTGTGCATTATAATAAAATAGGCACAAAAAGGCAATACACTGACAAGTGGGTGCATTAACCCCATTTCAAGGTGCTTTAACCCACTTTTAGGCACTTCAACACATTTTTGGGTGCATTTCCTATTTATTAGATGCATAATACTAAATTAGGCTCAAAAGGTGCTACAACGACAAGTGGGCGCATTAACCCAAATTTTAGGAGCTTAAATCTGCATTTTTGTGTGTACTAGCCTATAAATTAGGCACATAACAATATTTTAGGCTCAAATTGCCACTACATTGACAAATAGGTGCATAAACACCATTGTTAGTAATTTCAACCCACTTTTAGGCACTTTTACCCCATTTTGGGGCATACTAGCCTATAAATTAGGTAGTACACCAATAGGTAGGTGTATTAACCCCATGCATAGGTGCTTTAACCAACATTTAGGCACTTCAACCCATTTTTGCCGCATTTCCTATTTATTTGGCAAATAATAGTAAATTAGGCTGAAAAAGGCACTACACTAACAACGGGGCACATTAACCCCATTTTTAGGCTCCTTAACTGCATTTTAGGCGCATTGGCCTATCAATTCAATGCATATTAGTAAATTAGGCTCAAATTAACACTACATTTATAAATAGGGACATAAACCCCAATTCTAGGCATTTTAACCAACTTTTAGGCACTTTAACCCCATAACATGCATGAACCATTTCTCAAAGTATGTGTCCAGAGAGTCCAAAGTCTTAATAGTTAGCTCTGGGCCTTCCTGTCAAAAAACAATGTTGATGGAGACGTATGGGTGCACTGTTACGTGGCGAGGATTGTAATTTTCCATGAATTTCCCATTTTTCACTTAAGGATGAAACTTTGCTTATTTCTTTTTTTGGGGTACATTGGCCTATAAATTAGGCACTACATTGATAAGTAGGCGGATTAACCCCATTCTTAGGTGCTTTAACCAACTTTTTGGCACTTCAACTCATTTTAGGCGCATTTCCTACTTATTAGGCACATAATAGTAAATTAGGCTAAAAAAGGTACATTGACAACTTAGTGAATTAACCTCATTTTGTGCGCTTTAACTGCATTTTTGGGCAGATTGGCCTATAAATTAGGTGCATAATAATAAATTAGGCTCAAATTGCCACTACACTGACAAATAGGTTTATAAACCCCTTTTTAGGCGTTTAGACCCACTTTTAGATGCTTTAACCCCATTTGGGGGCGCATTGGCCTATAAATTAGTCACTACACCAACAAGTAGGTGAACTAACCCCATTCTTTGGCACTTTAACTTACTTTTAGGCACTTCAACCCATTAGGCACATAATAGTAAATTCTCTAAAAGGTACTACACTCACAAGTGGGCACATTAACCCCACTTTTAGGTGCATTAACCACATTTTAAACCCACTTTTACGTGCTTTAACCCCATTTTGGGGTGCATTGGCCAATAAATTAGGCATTACACTAACAAGTAGGTGGTTGAATTCAATTCTTAAGTGCTTTAACCCACTTTTAGGCACTTCAACCCATTTTTGGACACATTTCCTTTTCTTAGGTGCATATTAGTGAAATAGGATAAAAAAGACACTACACTAAGAAATGGGTGCATTAACCCCATTTTTAGGTGCTTTAACCGCATTATGGGTGCATATTCCAATAAATTAGGTGAATTACAATAAATTAGGCTCAAATTGCCAATACAGTGACAAATAGGCACATAAATCCAATTTTTAGGCATTATAACCCACTTTTAGTCGTTTTAACCCCATTTTAGGGTGCAATGGCCTATAAACTAGGAACTTCACTAACAAGTAGGCAGATTAACCCCCTTCATAGGTGATTAAACCCACTTTTAGGCACTTCAACCCATTTTTGGGCGCATTTCCTATTTATTAGGCACATAATAGTAAGTTAGGCCAAAAAAAGGCACTACACTAACAAGTGGGCACATTAACCCCATTTTTATGCACTTTAACTGCATTTTTGGGCATGATGGTCTATAAATTAGGCCTATAACAATAAACGAGGCTCAAATTGCCACTACACTGACAAATAGGTGCATAAACCCCATTTTTAGGCGTTTTAACCCACTTTTAGGCACTTTAACCCCATTTCGGGGTGCAATGGTCTATAAATTAGGCACTTCACTGATAAGTAGGCGGATTAACCCCATTCTTAGGCACTTAGACTCACTTTTAGGCAATTCAACCCATATTGGGTCCATGTCCTATTTATTAGGTGCATGATAGTAAATTAGGCTAAAAAAGGTACACTGACAACAGGGTGAATTAACCCCATTTTAGGCGCTTTAACCGCATTTTTGGGCGGATTGGCCTATAAATTAGGCGCATAACAATAAATTACGCTCAAATTGCCACTACATTGACAAATAGGTATATAAACACCTTTTTGGCATTTAGAACCACTTTTAGATGCTTTAACCCCATTTGGGGAACATTGGCCTATAAATTAAGCACTGCACCAACAAGTAGGTGAATTAACCCCATTCTTTGGCACTTTAACTTATTTTTAGGCACATCAACCCATTTTTGGGTGCATTTCTTACTTATTAGGCATATAATAGTAAATTCGGCTAAAAGGCACTACACTAACAAGTGGGCGCATTAACCCCATTTTTAGGTGCATTAATCACATTTTAAACCAACTTTTAGGCACTTTAACCCCATTTTGGGGCACATTGGCCTATAAATTAGGCACTACATTGACAATTATGTGGTTGAATTCCATTCTTAAGTGCTTTAACCCACTTTTAGGCACTTAAACCCATTTTTGGACAAATTTCCTTTTCCTAGGTGCGTATTAGTGAAATAGGCTAAAAAGACACTACACTAACAAATGGATGCATTAACCCCATTCTTAGGTGCTTTAACCACATTATGGGCGCATATTCCAATAAATTAGGTGAACTACAGTAAATTAGGCTCAAATTGCCAATAAAGTGACAAATAGGCGCATAAATCCAATATTTAGGCATTTTAACCCACTTTTAGCCATTTTAACCCCATTTTAGGGTGCAATGGCCTATAAATTTGGAACTTCACTAACAATTAGGCAGATTAACCCCCTGCTTAGGTGATTAAACCCATTTTTAGGCACTTCAACCCATTTTTGGGCGCATTTCCTATTTATTAAGCGCATAATAGTAAGTTAGGCTAAAAAGGCACTCAGTGGGCACATTAACCCCATTTTTATGCGCTCTACATTTTTGGGCATGATGGCCTATAAATTAGGCCCATAATAATAAATGAGGCTCAAATTTCCACTACACTGACAAATAGGTGCATAAACCCCATTTTTAGGCATTTTAACCCACTTTTAGGTTCTTTAACCCCATTTTGGGGTGCAGTGGTCTATAAATTAGGCATTTCAATGACAAGTAGGCGGATTAACCCCATTCTTAGGTGCTTAGACCCACTTTTAGGCAATTCAACCCATTTTTGGGTGCATTTCCTATTTCTTAGGTGCATGATCATAAATTAGGCTAAAAAGGGACTACACTGACAAGTGGGCACATTTACCCCATTTTATGCACTTTTACAACATTATTGGGCGTGTTGGCCTATAAATTAGGTGCATAATAGTAAATTAGGCTCAAATTGCAACTACAATACAAATAGGTGCGAAAACCCCATTTTAGGCATTTTACTAACTTTTAGACACTTTAACCCCATTTTGAGGCGTACTGACGTATAAACTAGGCACTACACTAACAAGTGGGAAGATTAACCCCATTCTTAGGAACTTAACCCACTTTTAGATAGTTTAACCCATTTTTGGGAGCATTTCATTTTTATTAGGTGCATTATAGTAAATTAGGCTAAAAAAGGCACACTAATATGGAGGCACACTAACAACATTTTAGGCACTTTAACAACTTTTTTGGGCACATTGGCCTATAAATTAGACACATAATAATAAATTAGGCTCAAATTGCCACTACACTAAAAATATGTGCATAAACCTCATTTTTAGGTGCTTTAATCAACGTTTAGGTGATGTAATCCCATTTTGGGGTGCATTGGCATATACTTAGGCACTACATTGACAAGTAAGCGGATTAACCCAATTTTTAGGTGCTTTAACCCACTTTTAGGTACTTGAACCCATTTTTAGCGCATTTCCTGTTCATTAGGCACATATAGTAAATTAGGCTAAAAAAGGAACTACACTAACAAGTGTGTGCATGAACCCCATTTTAAGGCACATTAACTGCATTTTTGGGTGCATTGGCCTATAAATTAGGCGCATAACAGTAAATCAGGCTCAAATTAACACTACACTGACAAGTGGACACATAAACCCCCTTTCTTAGGCGTTCTAACCCACTTTTAGGTGCTTTAACCCCAATTTGGGGTGCACTGGCCTATAAATTAGGTATTACACTGACAAGTAGGTGGTTAACCCCATTCTTAGGCGCTTTAAACCACTTTTAGATACTTCAACCCATTTTTGGGTGCATTTTCAATTTATTAGGTGCATGGTAGTAAATTAGGCACTATATTGATAAGTAGGCAGATTAAGCCCATTCTGGGCGCTTTAACCCACTTTTAGGTACTTCAACTCATTTTCAAGTGCATTTCCGATTTATTTGATGCATAATAGTAAACGAGGCTAAAAAAGGCACTATATTGACAAGTGGGCACAATAACCCAATTTTTTGGAACATTAACACATTTTTAACCCACCTTTAGTCATTTTAACCCACTTTTAAATAGTTTAACGCCATTTTGGGGCACATTGGCATTTAAATAAGGCACTACACTGACAAGTATGAAGATTAAGCCCATTCTTAGGCTCTTCAACCCACTTTTAGGCACTTCAAACCCATTTATTAGTGCATTTCCTATTTATTAGGTGCATGATAGTAAATTTGGCTAACAAAGATACTATTATTGCAAGTGGGTGCATTAACCCAATTTTAGGTGCATTAACCCCATTTTTAGGTGATTTAACCACATTTTTAGGCGCATTAGCCTAAAAATTAGGCTTATAATGGTCAATTAGGCTAAATTTTCCACTACACTAACAAATATGCACATAAATCACATTTTTAGGCATTTCTACCTACTTTTAAACACTTTAACCCTATTTTAGGGTGCATTGACCTATAAATTAGGAACTACACTAACAAGTAGGTGGATTAACCCCATTCTTAGTCGCTTTAACCCATTTTAGGCACTTCAACCCATTTTTTCCAAATTTCCTATTCATTAGGCAAATAATAGTAAATTAGGCTAAAAAAGGCACTACGCTAACAATTGGGCACATTAACCCCCTTTATAGGCTCCTCAACCGCTTTGGGCACATTAGCCTATCGATTCATAGCATAACAGTAAATTAGGCTCAAATTGCCACTACATTGACAAATAGAGGCATAAACCCCATTTCTAGGCGTTTTAACCCATTTTTAGGCACTTTAACCCCATTTTGGGTCCTTTCACCTATAAATTAGGCCTTACACTAACAAGTAGATGGAATAACCCCATTCATTGGCACTTTAACAAACTTTTTGGAACTTGAACTTATTATGGGGCACATTTCCTATTCATTAGGTGCATAATAGTAAATTTGGCTAAAAAGATAATACACTAACAAGTGGGCGCATTAACCCCATTTTTAGGTGCATTAACCACATTTCTTGGCGTAATGGCCTATAAATTAGGCACATAACAGTAAATCAGGCTCAAATTGCCACAATAAATTAGGCTCAAATTGCCATTACACTGACAAATAGGCACATAAACCCCATTTTAGGAGTTTTAACACACTATTAGGTGCTTAACCCCATTTTGGAACATGTTGGCCTATAAATTAGGCACTACACTTACAAGTAGGAGGATTAACCCCATTTTTAGGAGCTTTAATCCACTTATAGGCACTTCAACCCATTTTTGGGCACATTTCATGTTTATCCGGTGCAGAATAGTAAAATAGGCTCAAAAAGACACTACACTCACAGGTGGGCATTTTTACCTCATTTTTGGGCACATTAGTCTATAAATTAAAACTAGGTTTAATTTGCCACTACACTTACAAATAGGTGCATAAGCCCCATTTTTAGGTGTTTTGACCCACTTTTAGTCACTTTAATGCCATTTTGAGGCGTAATGGTCTATAAATAAGGAATTTCACTCACAAGTAGGCGGATTAACCCCATTCTTATGTGCTTAAACCCACTTTTAGACACTTCAACCCATTTTGGGCATATTTCCTAATTATTAGGCACATAATAGTAAATTAGGCTAAAAATGCAGTACACTGACAAATGGGCACATTAACCCCATTTGTATGTGCTTTTAATGTATTTTTGGGCGTGTTGGCCTATAAATAAGGCATATAATAGTAAATTAGATTCAAATTGCCACTACACTACAAATAGGCACATATACCCCATTTTTCGGCATTTTAACAAACTTTTAGGCGCTTTAACCCCATTTTGGGGTGCATTGGCCTATAAATTAGGCACTACAATAATAAGTAGGGAGATTAACCCCATTCTTATGGGCTTTGACCAACTTTTAGGAACTTCAACCCATTTTGGGCGTCCTCTTTATTAGGCGCATAATAATAAATTAGGCTTAAACATGCACTACACTGACAAGTGGGCACATTAACCCCATTTTTAGGTGCGTAAATCATTTGGGCACATAACAGTAAATTAGGCTCAAATTAAGCCTATAAATTATGCACTTAAACTCCATTTTAGGAATTTTAACCTACTTTTAGTCACTCTAATCCCATTTTGGGGTGAAATGGTATATATATAAGGCACTTCACTAATAAGTAGGTAGATTAACCCCATTGTTATGTGCTTTAACCCACTTTTAGGCACTTCAACTCATTTATGTGCACATTTCCTATTTATTAGGTGCATAATAGTAAAATAGGCTAAAAAAGGCACTACACTGACAATGAGATGCAGTAACTCCATTTTAGGTGATTGAACTTCATTTTGGGCACATTGGCCTATAAATTGGGTGCATGACAGTAAATTAGGCTCAAATTGGCACTACACTGAAAATAGGCAGGTAAACCCCATTTTTAGGTGGCTATACCCAATTTTAGGCGCTTTATTCCCATTTTGGGGTGCATTGGCCTATAAATTAGGCACTACACTAACAAGTAGGTGGATTAACCCCATTCTTAGGTGCTTTATTTTACACCCCAATCTCACAATTTCCATTAATCACGAGATTAGGGCATAAATTGAGGATTTGACGTAATACAAAGATCACCCTTAACTTTTTCTTCTTTTTCAAACTCTTTGTTTTCTCACATTGAACACATAAACTAACTTTACAAGGGAATCTAAACATTGATTTCTCTAATCTGATTTCAACAGTAAAAATGCATGTATGAACATTCATTATGTTTATCATACTTTCAAGCACATAAGACTTATTGATTCACATATATTGCTAAAGAGGAATAATGTTATACATCATCATTTACAACTCTCTGTTATTTATTTACAAGGACCTAGAGTGACAAGGACCGACTGAACTTAACAATACTCAGACTTAACTCTTGTGGCAGATCTACTCTGATGCAATGATATCTTATTCAAGTCCATGTGATTTCCCTAAAAATTTCGAGTAGAGGGGTGAGCCTGCTCGCTCAGTGAATGAGTACTTCAAAGAAACAGTCTAAAACACTGATATAATTACAGATATACTTTTGAGCAATTGATATCAATTACAATAGCCGTAAGCTTTAAAGAGTCTAATAATTGACAATCATAAATATGGCATGATACTCTAAATATCTATAAGAGTAAATCAATATATGAAATGCTTGATTGACCATAAAGAGAACTAATAATTTAGAAACATACAAAGAATAATTGAATAACTGTACACACTTGTTTGACCTCTCATTCATTTTATTATGCCCTGATCATATGCAGTGTACTCTACATATCAAGATTCGTAGCGAACTACGATCTCACCGTATAAGACTTAGCTTAAAACTCAGGAAGCTAAGCCTAGAACTGAATCTGAGTCTACTTGACTCAAACCGTCACGTCTGACTAAGGCGGCTAAATAGTTGGCCTTTTAATGGACCTCTCCTCTAGGTTGAGTACATAGGCGGAGGGTCTGAGACGATCTATGGGCCTCATCTTGATATGCTCTGTGGGTACCTCTGGGTTACCACTGGGATCTCCAGTTCATGTTGGGTAACCTATCTTCTCTCAGGAGACTTCCTCAAGTGCTTTGTCTCCCCGCACACTCTGTGGGTGCGTTCTGAACCCTGTATACTGGTCGCTACCAGGGTGGATCATTTCCTCCCTATAGTGTAGACATCTGTAGGGAATCTACGGTGTTCAGGGAACATATGTCTATTATTTTATTATTCTTGGAAAGAACTTACTATAATGTATCTCTCTATTGCTTATTCTTGACTCAAGTATCTCTATGGTACCAAGTCTATTCATCTGAAGCTTATAATACAACATGTATATCCTTCTAAACATGTCCGAGAAGTATATTCAAAACACTGTAATATTCTGAGTAATCATCATACTATACATACAGGCAGACTAAAAGTCTTAAATAAATAGAATACATGTCAACTTGGAACTTTATATACTAGAATCATGCAATTGAACTGTTAAGCATCACCACATCTCATACTGAGAACATTGATATCACAATACTTGATTCATTGAACACCCTATCCTTAGGGTTTTATTTACCTCATTCACTTATCACATGGCTCTCATAAGGATTTCATACGACATAAACATTCACTGAATAAATATTGCATTCAATAAATCATATACAATCAATATATGTATGAAACCTTGGAACTGAGCTGAATTTAGGTTTCCATGCCATTCACTGAGATATCATGCATCAAGAATAAAATTGAATAAATAAAGTCTATCATGTCAAGAAAATCCCTTCAAATGGATTTTACGACATCTATTCGCAAATATCCAACTTTCCTCGCATCTAGGGTTTCACCCTCTTCACTGAGATACCAAAAAAACACTACTCACTTTAAACAAAATCCAAGATAGTGTCTGACATATATGTACTATGCATTTAGATAAACAATCATTCAAAACCAAGGGGATCTAGATAAGCAACTTTCTCTATTTACTTATACAACAAATTTCAGTCATCGACAAATTCCCTATATTTCAGTTTACTCTTATAACCTCTGTGAATACTTAGGGAATTCTCATTAGGATGCATTGTATACATTTCTAATATTATTTTATCATCTGAACTTCATCTAAATAGAGGAAGAATCCATTTCATATCATTTTGCAACAACTTAGAACAAATAGACAATTCAGGGTTTGTAGTCGCATACTAGCAATTAAATATTATGGATGAATCAACCAATTTTCATGTAATATACTATTTAAAGGAAGTTTCCACTCACCCTAAGGTATGAAAACACTTTAAAAATGTAGCTCATCCCTGAAAATCTCAATCTCATATCAAATCCCTAGCAATTCACCCAATTCTTCTTCCTTTCAACTCGGAAACCCTAAAAATGAGGGATTATGAAGAAAGAGTGACAAAAGGGGAAGTTTTAACACCATTTCAGATCAAATCATAGGAGGGACGGAATTTTGACATGTGAGAGAAGATTCACCATGAAACTATATCCAAAGAAGCTAAACTTACATGATTTCATCATTCCTCAGACCGCAAAACCCTAGGTCAACATCTTCATCAATTTCTCCTCTCAAACCCTAACTCTCCCTCTTTCTCTAGGATTTCTTTTCCCTAGTTTGAATCATGAATTATGAGAGCTGATAGTGTGTGAGGTTGACCATATAGAGCAATTGAGTTGCTTGGGTCAATTGCACTTTGACCCCTCACTAAACTTTTTCTTATTTTAGCATATTTTTCTATCATAAAAAGGTTTTTGTAATTCGTGTATTTTAGAGATCAAACCTTCTCCAAAAATTATTATAATTTATATTGTTGTGTATAATTGAGTTACTAAGCTTCAATTAAAATTTGAGTTCATTCCAAGCTCCCATTAAATAAATAAAAATCGAATAGTGCACTGCTATCCAGAATTATGTAGAAATGTCAGTTACTGTAATTCATCTATTGATAAGGTCTAAACACATCCAAAAATTATGAAAATTTTACTTGTTTATGATTGAGTTTCAGATCACCAGTTAAAATTTCAGATCATTTGGAGTTACCAATAAATAATTAAAAATAAAACACTACACTACTGAAAAGCACTCTGTCAGCATTTTGGTCGAAGTATAGTTTGACTGAGAACCACATTCAAAAAACACTCATATATTCTGTAATGTTTCTCCAATATGCATGATTGAGTTATCCATATCATGTCCAAAATTCGATTAAATACAATTTTTTTTAGAAAATATGAAAAATCATTTACCACACTACTATCCTGATCAAATTCCATACTCATGTACCATCAAAGCCCTAATTTCAGCCAACTAGGGTTTATATTTCTCAAACCCTAATTTCTCAAACAATAGAATACATAACATTCTTATTAGGTTTAAAAAGTCATAATTGAATTATCATCATTAATTAGATTTAATAAATGATCAATCCAATTAAGCATACAATCATCCAGGTAAACCCTAGTTTACCAATTAAGCTCAGATGCGGTCATAAAAATTCTCCCCCCCAAAAAAAGGTTTTGTCCCCGAAACATAAACGTGCAAGCAAAGTACTTTCAAGGTTTATTTTAAGCTTCTAAAATCTTACATGTCATTGTATTCTTGTATTTCATACTTGAATGCAGTTTTTAACATTAAGTCATTTATTTCTTTTCTAATGAAAACATGTTAAATCGTGACTGCTCAATGATAACAAATGAATTCTCTATGTCACAATCAATCATAAGATAGAGATAGAAACAACCATTTCAATATTTTCATACTCTTGAGGTGTTACCTCAACATCAATAATCTGAGTCACAAAAGAGTTTTATATTACCTCTGAGTCACAAAAGAGTTTATATTACCTCTGAGTCACAAAAGAGAGTTCACTGTGTTGTTTTGAATATTACTATTATGCTACTCAAATAGAAAATAAATCATGAGTTGGAAGACTAGATTCAACAACAATTGTACAATACTACTCACGACATCCCCATTTCATCATGGATGCATAAGATGAAGCATTACCATCACATTCCATACTATTCTCAAGTATGAACCCACACATAATTCTAGGTGTAACCATCAGGTTATAGCATACTAGGGTTTCAACAACAGTAACACAGTACTCCATGATTGTATTAGTCATTCAAGGACTATTCATACCCAATTACCATCACTTAATTATATTAAAGCTAGGTATAACAAGCTATACCTCATTAGGGTTACATATCAATACAATATGGTTATCATCCCTTCTATTCATATGAGTGAATAGGTAAGACTACCTTATTCAGGGTAACCCTCCATTTGTTTTATCATCATTTGAACCATATCACCATACAACAATTGTATAATACTAAGATGGATTACTGGTATGAATGACTACAACTATCAGACACCTGAAATTAACATATTTCTTGTACATGTACACTGAAATCATATGTAGAACCAATTTACATCCCTTAATATACATTCAACAAATTATACTTCTAAAAACAAATTCACATATTACTAAAAGCCATTGTTTTCTCTTATCTCTATTCTCATTCATTACTACTTACTTTTTCTACTTATCCTTCTCATTTTAATCATGTAGATTAAACATCCCTAAAATTGAAACATACAAGGTACACATAGATTATTCATCATTCTTGCTATCATTGTAAGAATTTATCCCATATCACACTTCACTCATATTGTATTTCTCCTTTTGTTCAAAACACACTTGTTACATTTCAAATTTATATCTTACTCTTTACTCTGAATCATTTCCATATTGTTTATCTACCTTTCAGATTAGCTATCTTTAAACCATGGATTACTATCAGTGCTAGTTTACTTCTCATAGTGCAAATCTCATGATCTTGTTTTATAGAGATGTTAGTATTCAAGGTCAAATCACTAGTGACAACCCTTGAACTACTACAACTCTAAACATTCTAGGGTTTGGTCCTTATCAGTAGCATGACGTTGTTGTGTGTAACTTTGCTCCCTTAATTTGAAAGTCAAACTTTGGATCTCACAATTTTCACTAAAGTCTTCCTTATCTTATCAATTGAATTTCCTTTCTCTTACTTGGCCATTCAGATATATTACATTCACAATTTACCCTACTAGGGTTTCATCATCATATTGTATGTCATTATTACATTCACTAGATGCCTCTACCATGGTGGTTATGCATCAGATATGATTCATTTTCTTATCACTTCATTCCCACATTGCTTTCATTAAGGAAGATATGAAAGATAAGATGATTTTGAGACTTAGAATTCTTATCTTCAAACATTCAATAATACATTTCTTATATGTAGGTTTAATTAATTATCAACAAGGATACTTGACTAATTATCACTTTCATGAATCTCACAACCTCTTTCTTTTATAATCTATATTACTCCACCATGTTTCAAACTTTTTCATTACTTTACATAATCCCCTTACCATATACTGCTATTCCACATATCATCTTTAACTTCTAATTTTCTTTTATGATCATGTTGCTTCTTTTAGGTGTATGATAATATATACCATGTTGCACATATTTCTTTTTATCCTTATGCTAATGTAAAGTTGAAATTCTAAATCCATAATCTCTCTACTAGTTTCAACTCAAGTTTAATACATTACATATCCTTCGATTTAAATCAAATGGATCATGCATGGGTCAAACTTAGTATCTCTTTTAATCAAGTTTTTACCTCGTGAATATAGTCTACCTTTGTATGACTTAATTATTGGTTAAGCTACACTTTTGTTCTTCTTTTAGAAATTAGTTTGTTGTTCTATAGAGACTTTGAATCCAAAGGCAGTAGGATGAATGTATTAATTTCACAATAAAGGTATACATTCCATGCTCTCAATTATATCATAACCCTCATTCCTTAATCAAGCTCATTATATCCAACATTTCTCTTTGTTTCAACTAAGTTTCTTATCCTAGTTTTATGAATTACATTCTCATCTAGTTCTCTTCACTTTAACTTTTCTGAAGACTCTTCACTTCTATGTACTTATCGAATACTTAACTCCTTTCTTCTATTTTCCCTTTGCTTTGGAGTACATAAAAACATTGTACTCGATTATATAATTCATTCCTCATGACTGATTCTTACTATCTTGGCCCTTACATACTTTTCTCATATCTTTTCCATATTTCATATCTAGAGTTCATATAATACTAATGATTAAACTTAATCAGAATCTTATGTCGTGTTTCTTTATTCCCAATTAAGGGTTTCTCATATGAGGCCCCAAAGTTGGATCTCAGATATCATTTCAAACTAATTCTTAGATATTCTAATCTTTCCCATATGTTTTAACATCTTAGTGTATGTACATTCTCACTATGATGTGGGTCTAATTTATCTAGAGTCTACTCTTATTATATTTTTAATAGGAGTCATTAGATCCCAGTAATGCATCCTGCCAGCCAGACCAGGCCGAACCTACAGTCCTGAAGCCAAGAGCTACTTAAGATTATCCAACTCCTATTAATCTCAAACATGTGGAAAGAATATCCACTCATGAAAGTTCATTCAAAGATCATTTCTAGTCTACTTGATACAAAGAATGCAATCAATAAATGTTACAACTGCATAGTGTACAACAAATCTTAAAGACCCATATATATTTCAAAATATTGAATATCTAAATTTCAACATATAATAGCTTTTCAACTCATCTCCAATAAAACAACAATATGAATTGAAAGTTCTATCTCATTTTATATTTATGCTCTTAATTCATGTTACTTATCTTGTTTCTAACCCTAATATTTCTAGGGTTCCTCTCTAGCCCATCCTTCCACTGTATACCTGGCCAGGGTATGCATGAAAGAATAGACATAGTAGCTTAATATTGGTTGACCCAAGTACTCAAATACTAGCCCAGGATATCCAAATACTCAAATCCCCAAAGATAACATCATAACATCTCCTATCTTCCACACTTATGACTCTAACTTACTAACTTAATGGTCCCTGACGACTCAGCCTAAGCTCTGATACCAAGTTTTTACACCCCGATCTCACAATTTCCATTAATCATGAGATTAGGGAATAAATTGAGGATTTAACGTAATACAAAGATCACCCTTATCTTTTTCTTCTTTTTTAAACTCTTTGTTTTCGTGCATTGAACCACATAAACTAACTTTACAAGGGAATCTAAACATTGATTTCTCTAATCTGATTTCAACAGTAAAAATGCATGTATGAACATTCATTATGTTTCTTGTACTTAAAATCACATAAGACTTATTGATTCACATATATTGCGAAAAGAGGAATAATATTATACATCATCATTTACAACTCTCTCTTATTTTTTTACAAAGACCTAGAGTGACAAGGACCGACTGAACTTAACTATACTCAGACTTAACTCTTGTGGCAGATCTACTCTGATGCAATGATATCTTCTTCAAGTCCATGTGATTTCCCTAAAAATTTTGAGTAGAGGGGTGAGCCTACTTGCTTAGTGAATGAGTACTTCAAAGAAACAGTATAAAACACTGATATAATTACATATATACTTTTGAGAAATTGATATCAATTATAACAGCAATAAGCTTTAAAGAGTCTAATAATTGACAATCATAAATATTATAGGATACTCTAAATATCTATAAGAGTGAATCAATATATGAAATGCTTGATTGATCATATAGAGAACTAATAATTTAGAAACATGCAAACAATAATTGAATAACTGTACACACTTGTTTGACCTTTCATTCATTTTATTATGCCATGATCATATGCAGTGTACTCTACATATGAAGACTCATAGCGAACTACGATCTCACCGTACAAGACTCAGCTTAAAACCCGGGAAGCTAATCCTAGAACTGAATCCGGGTCTACTTGTCTCGAACCGTCACGTCTGAATAAGGCGGCTAAATAGCTGCCTTTAACTGGACCTCTCCTCTAGGTTGAGTACACAGGCAGAGGGTTTGAGATGCTCTGTGGGCCTCATCTTGGTACGCTCTGTGGGTACCTCTAGGTTACCACCGGGATATCTAGTTCATGTTGGGTAACCTATCTTCTCTTAGGAGACTTCCTCAAGGGCTTCATCTCCCTGCACGTTCTATGGGTGCGTTCTGATCCCCATATATTGGTCGCTGCCAGGGTGGATCATTTCCTCCCTACAGTGTAGACATCTGTAGGGAATCTACGGTGTTCAGGGCACCTATGTCTATTATTTTATTATTCTTGGAAAGATCTTACTATATTGTATCTCTCTATTACTTATTCTTGACTTTGGTATCTCTATGGTACCGAGTCTATTCATATGAAGCTTATAATACAACATGTATATCATTCTAAACTTGGAAGAGCAGTATATTCAAAACACTATAATATTCTGAGTAATTATCATACTATACATACAGAAAGACTAAAATTCTTAAATAAACAAAATACATGTCAACTTGGCAATTTATATACTAGAATCATGTAATTGAACTGTTAAGCATCACCACATATCATACTGAGAACATTGATATCACAATACTTGATTCATTGAACACCCTATCCTTAGGATTTCATTTACCTCATTCACTTATCACATGTCTCTCATAAGGATTTCATACGACATAAACATTCACTGAATAAAGACTACTCTCAACAAATCATATACAGTCAATATATGTATGAAACCTTAGAACTGAGATGAATTTAGGTTTCCATGCCATTCACTGAGATATCATGCATCAAGAATAAAATTGAATAAATAAAGTATATCATGTCAAGAAAATCCCTTCAAATGGATTTCACGATATCTATTCGCAAATATCCAACTTTCCTCGTATTTAGGGTTTCACCCTCTTCACTGAGATACCAAACAAACACTACTCACTTTAAAAAAAATCCAAGATAGTGTCTGACATATATGTACTATGAATTTAGATAAACAATCATTCAAAACCAAGGGGATCTAGATAAGCAACTTTCTCTATTTACTTATACAACAAAGTTTAGTCATCGACAAATTCCCTATATTTCAGTTTACTCTTATAACCTCTGTGAATACTTAGGAAATTCTCATTAGGATATATTGTGAAAATTTCTAATATGATTTTATCATCTGAACTTCATCCAAATAGAGTAATAATCCATTTCATATCATTTTGCAACAACTTAGAACAAATAGACAATTCAGGGTTTATAGTCGCATACTAGCATTTAAAGATTAGAATGAATTAACCAATTTTCGTGCAATATACTATTTAAAGGAAGTTCCTACTCACCCTAAGCTGTGAAAAAACTTTAAAAATGTATGTCATCGCTAAAAATCTGGATCTTATATCAAATCCCTAGCAATTCACCCAATGCTTCTTCCATCCAACTCGGAAACCCTAAAAATGAGGGATTATGAAGAAAGAGTGAGAAAAGGGAAAGTTTTAACACCATATTGGATCAAATTAGAGGAGGGATGGAATTTTTACATGTGAGAGAAGATTCACCATGAAAATATATCCAAAGAAGCTAAGCTTACATGATTTCATCATTCCTCAGACTGCAAAACCCTAGGTCAGCATCTCCATCAATTTCTCCTCTCAAACCCTAACTCTCCCTCTCTCTCTAGGATTTTGTTTCTTTGATTTGAATCACGAATTATGAGAGCTGATAGTATGTTAGGTTCACCATATAGATCAATTGAGATGTTTGGGTCAATTTCACTTTGACGCCTCACTAAACTTTTTCTTATTTTAGTTGATTTTTCTATCATAAAAAGGTTTATATAATTCGTATATTTCATAGATCAAACCTTCTCCAAAAATTATTATAATTTGTAATATTGTGTATAATTTAGTTACTAAGATTCAATTAAAATTTAAGATCATTCCAAACTCCCATTAAATAAATAAAAATCAAATAGTGCACTAATATCTAGAATTCTGTAGAAATGCCAGTTATTGTAATTCGTCTACTGATAAGACCTAAACGCATTGAAAAATTATGCAAATTTTACATATTATTTATTATTGAGATTCAGATATCCAGTTAAAATTAAATATCATTTGGATTTACCAATAAATAAATAAAAATAAAACACTACACTGCTAAAAAGCACTCTGTCAACATTTTGGTTGAAGTATAGTTCGACCGAGAATGACATTCAAAGAACACTCAAATATTCTGAAATTTTTCTACAATATGCATGATTGAGTTATCCATATCATGTACAAAATTATATTAAATAAAAAAATTATAAAATATGAAAAATCATTTACCACACTGCTATCCTGATCAAATTCCATACTCATGTACCATCAAAACCCTAATTTCAGCCAACTAGGGTTTATATTTCTCAAACCCTAATTTCTCAAATAATAGAACACTTAACATTCTTATTAGGTTTAAAACATCATAATTGAATTATCATCATTAATTAGATTTAAGAAATGACCAATCCAATTACGCATATAATCATCCAGGTAAACCCTAGTTTACCAATTAAGCTCAGATGCGATCATAACACTTTAACTCACTTTTAGGCACTTAAACCTATTTGTGGTTGCATTTCCTATTTATTTGGCGCATACTAGTAAAATAGGCTAAAAAAGACACTACATTGACAAGTGGGTTCATTACCTCCATTTTAAGGCATGTTAACCCACTTTTAGGAACGTCAACACATTTTTGGGTGCATTTCCTATTTATTAGGTACATAATACTAAATTAGGCTCAAAAGGAACTATAATGACAAATGGGCGCATTAACCCCAATTTTAGGCACTTTAATCACATTTTTGGAAGCATTGCCCTATAGATTAGGAACATAACAATGAACTAGGCTCAAATTGTCACTACACTAACAAATAGGCACACAAACCCCATTTTTTGTAATTTTAACCCACTTTTAGGCATTTAACCCCATTTTGGGGCATATTGTCCTATAAATCAGGAGCTACACTGATATGTAGGCGGATTAACCCCATTCTTAGGCCATTTAACCCACTTTTAGGCACTTCAACTCATTATTGGGCAAATTTCCTATTTATTAGGCACATAATAGTAAATTAGGATAAAAAAAGGTACACTGACAATGGGTGCATTAACCTAATTTTAGGCGTTTTAACTACATTTTTTGATGGATTGGCCTATAAATGAGGTGCATAATGGAAAATTAGGATCAAAATGCCACTACACTGTCAAATAGGTTGATGAACCCCATTATAAGGCATTTAGATCCACTTTTAGATGCTTTAACCCCATTTTGGGGAACATTAGCCTATAAATTAGGCAGTACACTAACAAGTAGGCAAATTAACCCCATTCTTTGGTGGTTTAACTTAATTTTAGGCACTTCAACCCATTTTGGGTGCATTTCCTATTATTAGCTGCATACTAGTAACTTCAGATAAAAAAAAGGCACTACACTGGCATGTGAGTGCATTAACCCCATTTTTAGGCACATTAATCACATTTCAAACTCAATTTTAGATGTTTTAGCCCTCTTTTAGGTGCTTTAACCCCATTTTGGGGTGCATTGGCCTAAAAATTAGGCACTACACTAGCAAGTAAGCAGATTAATTCCATTCTTAAGTGTCATAACCCACTTTTAGGCACTTCAACCCATTTTTGGACGCATTTCCTATTTATCAGGCGCATATTAGTGCAATAGGCTAAAAAAGACACCACACTGAGAAATGTGCACAGTAACTCAATTCTTAGGTACTTTAATCGCACCTTTGGGTGTATTGGCCTTTAAATTAGGTGCATTACAGTAAATTATGCACAAATTGCCACTACAATGACAAATAGGTACATAAACCCCATTTTTAGGCATTTTAACCCACTTTTAGTCGCTTTAACCCCTTTTTGGGGTGCAATAGCCTATAAATTAGGAACTTCACTAATAATTAGACAGATTAACCCCCTTCTTAGGTGCTTAAACCCACTTTTATGCACTTCAACCTATTTTTGGCACATTTCCTATTTATTAGGCACATAATAGTAAATTAGGCTAAAAAGGCACTACACTGACAAGTGAGCGCATTAACCCCATTTTTATGTGCTCTGCATTTTTGGGCGTGTTGGCCTATAAATCAGGTACATAATAATAAATTAGGCTCAACATACCACTACACTAACAAATAGGTGCATAAACCCCAATTTTAGGTGTTTTAACCCACTTTTAGGCGCTTTAACCCCATTTTGGAGTGCAATGGTCCATAAATTAGGCACTTCACTGATAAGCAGGTGGATTAACCCCATTCTCATGTGCTTAGACCCACTTTTAGGCAATTCAACCCATTTTTGGGTTCATTTCCTATTTATTAGGCACATAATAGTAAATTAGGCTAAAAAAGGCACTACATTGGAAAGTGTGCGTTTACAACATTTTTGGGCGTATTGGCCTATAAATCATGTGGATAATAGTAAATTAGGATGAAATTGTTACCACACTGTAAATAGGCACATAAACCCCATTTTAGGTGTTTTAACCAACTTTTAGGTGCTCTAACCCCATTTTGGTGCTCATCGGCGTTTAAATTAGGCACTACACTGTCAAGTAGGAAGATTAACCCCATTCATAGATGTGTTAACTCACTTTTAAACTCTTCAACCCATTTTTGGGTGCATTTCATTTTATTAGGTTCATAATAGTAAATTAGGCTAAAAAAGCACACAGACAAGTGGGCCCATAAACCACATTTTTAGGCACTTTAACCAAATTTTGGGCACATTTGCCTATAGATTATGCGCATAACAACAAATTAGGATCAAATTGCCACTACACTGACAATTATGCACAATAACCCCGTTTTAGGCGTTTTAACCCAAATTTAGATGATGTAACCCCATTTTTGGGTGCATTAGCCTACAAATTAGGCACTACACTGGCAAGTAGGTAGATTAGTTGTTACACCTACATCCCACAATTACCACTTATGATGAGATTAGGGCATAAGTTTGATGATTATACTTAATACAAAGTTCACTCCTACTTTTTTTTCTTTATTTCAAACTCTTTGTTTTCTCACATTCAATCACATAAACAGACTTTTCAAAGGAATTAAACCTTGATAACTCTAATATGATCTCAACATTAATGATACTCATCTAGAAATTCATTATGTTCCTCACACTTCCATGTACATACAACATGATAACCAGATGTATACTCTATTATTAACGAAACACATATACAAATCATCATTTAAAACTCTCTCTCAACTCTATACAAGGACCTAGAGTGATAGGGACCAACTAAACGTAAATAATCTCATAGTTAACTCCTATGGTAGATCTACACTGATGCAATGACATCTTCAGTCTACGAGTTATCCTTAAAAATTTTGAGTAGAGGGGTGAGCCTACTCGCTCAGTGAATTATTACTTCAAAGAAACAATCTAAAGCACCTATATAATTACAGATATATTGTTGAGCAACTGATATCAATTATAACAATAGTTAGATTTAAAGAGACTAATCATTTGCAGACATAAATTTGGCAAGATACTCTAGATATCTATAAGAGTAAATCAATATATAAACATGTTTGATTGATCATAAAGAGAACTAATAATTCAGAAACATCCAAAGAATAATTAAATAACTACACACACTTGTTTAACCTCTCATTCATCTTATTATGCCCTAAACCCACATGAGGTGTACCACAACATGTGAAAGAATTGCAGCAAGCTACGATCTCATTGTGCAAGGCTTAGAAGCATGCCCGGGTTCCTAAGCCTTTCTCTTGAGTAAAACCCCATCTGCAGCGTGCCTCATCATGTCTGCCTTTAGACGGATAATGGGAGCAGTTGGATATCTCAACCTCCACCTCTCAACCTGGGTACTCAAGCAATGAATCAAAGCCCTTAGGCTTATTGGGCATCAATGGACCTACTGACCACTGATCACTACAACATGTAACGTAGGTACCACTGACAACCCCAGTTGGTGATGGGTATCACAGAATTGTAAGGAGTCTTCCCTACTGGTCAAGACCCCCACACCCTACTGGTGCACTCTGGCTTACCTCGATCTGGAATACCTCCCATCGAGAAATTATTTCCTCCTCACAATACAAGCCTCATGTTCTGAGGATTCTACAATGTTCAGGGCATCTGAATGTCTAATTCACTCCTTAAATTCACAATTCAATCATCACATCAACATATTTTAGTTTAGCTTTGTAAATCAATCATTTCATGAACCATCTGATGACATTTACCACAACTGAACTGTTAAGCATAACCACATCTCATACTGAGAAACATTGATATCATAGTACTTGATTCATTTAACACCCTATCCTTAGGAATTCATTTACCTCATTCACTTCTCACATGACTCGTGTAAGGATTTAATGTGCCATAAATATTCACTAAATAAAGATTGTTATCAACAATTCATATACAATCAACTTATGTATGAAACCCTAGAATTAATCTGAATTAGAGTGTCCATGCCATTCATTGAGATATCATGAATCAAGAATAACATTGAATAAATAAAGTCTATGATGTCAAGAAAAGCACAATGCATTTCACAACATATATTCACAAATTTCCAACTTTCCACTCATCTAGGGTTTCACCCACTTTACTGAGTTATCAAGAAAACACCATTCACATCACATGAAATCCAAGATAGTATCTGACATATATGTACTAAGCATTCAGATAAACAATCATTCATAATCAATGAGATTCAGATAGATAAATTTCTCTATCTAATTATACAACAATTTCAGTCATAGCCAAAAACCCTGAATTTCAGTTTAATCTTATAACCACTACAAATACTTAGGGAATTCCATTAAGATGGATTGAATCCATTTATAATATGATTTTATCATCTGAAATTCATCAACACAGAGGAAGAATCCATTTCATATCATTTTGCAAAAGCTAGATCAAAAAGGCAATTTAGGGTTTGTACTCGCATACTAAGCAATTGCATATTATTGATGATTTAACTCATTTTCATGCAATTTACTATTTAAAGGAAGTACCCACTCACCCTAAGGTGTGAAAACACCTTAAAAATGTAGACCATCTCTAAAAATCTCGAATCAATATCAAAACCCTAGCAAATCAATGGTTTCTTCTTCCTTTCAACCCAGAAACCCTAGAAATGGGGATTATGAAGAAAGAGTGAGAAAAGGGGATGATTTGATACCATTTTGAATAAAATCAGTGAAAGGATGGAAATATTGACATGTGAGAGAATATTCAGCATGAAAGACATGCAAAGAAGCTAAATTTACTTGATTTCATCATATCTCGGATAGAGAAACCCTAGGTCAGCATCTCCATCACTTTCTCCTCTCAAAACCCTAGCTCTCCTCTCTCTCTAGAATTTCATTTCTCTGGAATGGATCATGAAATATGAGATCTACTTGGGTACTAGATTGCTCATATAGATAAATTGAGGTGCTTGGGTAATTTACATTAACCCCTCACTATACTTTTTCTTATTTCAACAAATTTTTTTGGTTATAAAAAGTTACTGTAATTCATTTATTTCATAGGACAAAAATTCTAAATAAATTATGAAAATGTAGATTGATGTCTAAAATGTAATTTTAGATCTCCAGTATAAATCTCAGATCATTTGGAGTTGCAATAAAAAACTAAAAATCAAACACTACAGTGTTGAACATCACTCTATCATCATTGTGGTCAAAGTATAGTTTGACCCAGAACCACATTCAAAGAACATCCAAATATTCTAAAATTTTACTCCAACATGCATCATTTAGTTATACATAACATATCAAAAATTTAGTTAAATACAAAATCCATAGATAATAAGATAAATCATTTACCACACTACTATCCTGATAAAATTCCATATCCATGTACTATCAAAATCCTAATTTTTTTTATTAGGGTTTACATTAATCAAACCCTGATTCTTCAAACTAAAATCATAATTAGAGTTTCTCATTAGGTTTGAAACATCACAATTGAGCTACTATCATGAATCAACTCTAAACAATGTTCAATCTAATCAAGCATGTAATCATTCAGGTAAACCCTAATTTATTAATTAAGCAAAAATATGGCCATAACATTAACCCCATTCTTAGGTGATTTAACCCACTTTTAGGAACTTGAACCCAATTTTGGGTGCAGTTCCTATTCATTAGGAACATAATAGTAAATTAGGTTAAAAAGCACTACACTAACAAGTGAGCACATTAACCCCATTTTTAGGAATGCTAACTGCATTTTTGGGCGCATTGACCTATAAATTAAGCGCATAACAATAAATTAGGCTCAAATTTCCACTACACTAACAGATAGACACATAAACCCCATTTTTAGGTGTTCTAACCCACTTTAGGCTCCTTAACCCCAATTTGGGGTGCATTGGCCTATAAATTAGGCACTACACTGACGAGTATGCAGATTACCCCCATTCTTAGGCGCTTTAACTCACTTTTAGCTACTTCAAATCATTTTTGGGTGTGTAACGACCCCTCCTCCTGATAACCCCCAATTAAGGGAGACCAAAAGGTCAGACCTGTTATCCAATAACCTGGATCAAAGGTTCAACAAATAATCAATAATAATTATGAAATTCTACTAACTAACTGGAATTTGGTATAAAATTTAAAACTTTACTTACCATTGAAAACTTTGGAAATCTATCTATCCATAGCTTGAATTATTCTATCTAATCCTCCTTGTACTTTATTTCTTATTTCCATAATGTGTCACTTTACTGTTTGTTCTTTCAATTGTTGTTCCTAAAACACCGACAAACAAAACGTCGGTCAGTATATCGAAATATACTGGTATGTGGGGACAACCAAAATTTTGCAAATATGTCTAACAATTTAATAATCACAATCAAATTATTTAACAAGACAAATTACATTTTCAATGTGTCATTCTCCACCACTTTTTCCCTAACCCTGGCATACCCCTCTAGGGTTTCTCTTTTTCCATTGACTTAAGGCCACCTTCTCAATCCCGAGCTTGGTGCCTGGGAGTCACCTCTCATGGTGCTCCATAGTCATGCATCATAGACCACCTTCTCAATCCCGAGCTTGGTGTCTGGGGTCACCTCTCATGGTGCCCATGGGTCTACCCTCTTGGGCATGGCCTTTATGGCATCTTCCATCAGGGTGGCATGTAGGTTCGAGAATACACACTTCTTTATAATTATGATAACCATAGTGACTTTATAATTTTGCAAGTATGAACATTCAACTGTTTAGATTGCATTCAGTATGAGGAAACATTCAGAAAACCCTCGGGAAACTAATGTGATTAACCATAATTAACCACATACCTATCAAGATGATGTGAGACAGAAATAATCCAAGCAACAATAGGCAACCAAGCATTCAATAAGATCCTAAAATAATCATGTAATTCCCTTTTATTACTCATGTCATCAAGATCTATTAAATCTAGCTCGCTTCCTAGGGTTTCTAGTCCACTTTTAGGTTTTCCATTGCAATTAGGATTTCCCTTCATCTTTTATTATTTTAAACCCTAATTTAACACAATTGATCACAAACCCTAATTATTTCCTCATCTAATCCTCAATTCTAGATTAAAGGCATAATTAACCATTAATTAAGCCTCTCAAACCTCTTTTATATTAAAACTACCATTTTTATCCTTTTAATCCATGACGAGATCATTATGCTCATTTATCATCAACTCATAGTTCATTGTGATCTAATTCACATATGAATTTTATTTATCATTAATTCTATCTTTTATCCACTAGGAAACCCTAATTTCCACATTAAGGGTATTTAACCACAATTAGGAACTTTAATGCTTGAAATAGCTTAGATTCAGTATATTCCAACTTTAATCATGAAATTAATCAATTAAAGCTATTAATAGTCTCATTCACAAATATTAGGGTTTCAAGGCCCATTAAAGTATATACATGTGCATGAAACTCTAAATTAAGATAATTATGTGAAAAATTCATCTTTTTCAATCATAATGTATCTCCTTATGATTAACAGGTTAATATCAACCTTAATCATCAATTAAACCCTACTAATCGCTTTAATCATATCAAAATAGGGTTTCTTAATCATTGTTACATTAAAATTAATAACTTCCATTACTTTTCAAATTGCAATTAGAATTAGGCTTCACATATATTTTTATTGCATTCCTCCAAATATATTTTTATTGCATTCTTCTCATTTTTCTGAGCAAAATTCATGTATAATGCGCATCTATCTGAGCTACGGTTAATGAGATACGAATTTCACAAAAATACTTACTTTGGGCCAATCCAGGAGCACCACGTGGCCGATCTCATGCAATGCGGCTTGCTTTCTTTGGAAACATTTCAAAATGTCCATAATACCCTTAGTTAAGTGGATTGGTTGTTTAGTCCGCAGAAGGGTAATTCTGTCCATTGTGCCTCTCCCTTCTTCAACCTCCAGCAGCTCGACAGCTTCTGCCCTAGCCGTAGAGTGTAGGGCTACGCCAGCCTCCTCCCTCCACTCCCAGGCTCAGTTCCTACTGCCAACTCCTACCCCGGCTCCGCCGTGCCTCAGCGCACACGGCGGACCCCTCAGGTCGCTGGTTGAGTGGCTGTATCATCCTGCTAGGCTCTGCCACTCATGGCCGACCTACAACCATGCAACGGTTGTCGTGCAACCTCCAGAGTGTGGGGGAGATGGCTTCACTCTTCGTGGTGTCGTGGAAGCATTGTGTTTCCATTGAACTCCCGCCCATGACTCCTCATGTCCCAGGGGTTGGACTACCCTCTTGATTTGGGTTTTCATAAAAGAAGAAGAAGATGAAGAAGAGAGAATTTCATGGGATCTCTCTGGAACTTGATCCAGAGGCTTTCCCCCTTATATAGGGGTGGCTATCCATGCCTAAGGACGTTCGTCCATGAATCAGCAAAGCCCTTTCCTATTAGGAATGTGATTCCTTCAAAGAGAAGCAAGATTCTCTCTCCTACTTACCTTTTGATATTCTTTATTGCATGGATAATTAGAAATACGAAAATCCTCTCTCTTATTCTCTTTATTCATGCCTTTTAATTTATTGGCCTTGAAATTGTATTTTCCTTAAGTAGGAAATACTTTCTTTCTTAACAAAACCACATAATTCATTAATTATGTATTCCTATTATCCTTTTATTTTGCAATTTGGTATTTTCTCCTTCTTTCCTCTTTATTCGGACTCCTTTGATCCCAAGAAACTCAAATATTTCGAAATTCATCTTTAAGGATACTCATTATCCTTCCGCATGCATCAATATGCATTATTTCACATTATCTTGTTTATTTATCATTAAAATATCTCTTTTTGAGGATTTCTCTTTTATTTTCCTCATTGGTATTCCTTTTAACATTAGTAATCCTTGGGATACGAAATTCCACTAAAGAAAACTCAATTATACTTCTTTCCACTTATTTTCCACATTGTACCATTGTTTTCAATTTCTTTCTTAATAAGAAATACTTAATTGATCTTTTCTTTTCTTTTTGCATTATCTTTGAAACTTTGGAATCCTTGGGACCCAAGGAACCCATGGGGACGAAATCCACCTTTGGATTAAGTTCTTTTGCCTTCTAGAGGTTTCCACACCTTTCTTTTCTCAAAACTCAATCATTCATTTACCAATTGAATTTCCTTGTTATTGGGCCCAATAGCCAATAAAGCCCATAACAAAAACATCAAGGATATTGTAAATGAAATCCATTTATTCACAACAAATTATATTATTATTTGTTCCAATATTATTAATATGAGAAATTACATTTCTCACCAAAGGAACCCAAAAATTGGGGTTGTAACATCCTTCCCCTCTTATAAGAATTTTGTCCTCAAAATTCCATCAAGAAAGCAACAAATAGGATAATCCTTTCTTATGTCCATCAGGGCTCCCATGTGACTTTACCCTTTCCATGGTGCTTCCCAAGAACCTCATCATCTCATATTCTTCCATCTGAGTTCTTTCTTACCTTGGTATTTCGTACCCTCATAGGTGACTCAGGACTTTTCAGCCTCTCAAACAGCTGAATAGGTTCAAGGCTCAGCACATGGCTTGGGTACCTCACATAGTGCTCTAGATCAGACTCATGTAATACCTTATACATCATGTTATACTGAGGGGTAAGGCTAAACACAACCTTCTCCATCAATCCATCTCAAATGGACCCATATATCGGGGACTCAGCTTTCTCAGTTGTAGCTCAGAGGGGTCGGAATCTCACATTCTATTCTCCCATAGTGAACTGTATGTCAGTCTGCTTTGCATTAGCTCATGACTCATGTCACCCTTGGGCTCTCTCTCAGCCCTTTCACGATCAAGCGACTTCATCTGCACACACTATGGTTCTTTTCTGACCTTCGCAAGGTCTCCTACACCAACATCATCATAATGAAGTGGTGACCGACACAACCTCCTTATAGAACTTCTTGCATCCCGATAAAGGCTATGGTGGTTAACATCACATCTTAAGAACTGTCTCTTTGTATCACTCTGAACAAGCACACTTGCTCTCATCAAACCCTCTAGTCTGGATCATACTAACCATTAGTTAGGTGTGATAAGCGGTACTAAAAATGAGTTATTCATGTACCTACTTCCACCGCATGGATGTAAACCTTCTAACCATGCTCAAGAACTTTTGAACTCGCATCATAGTGTAGTTGAACCATTTCTCTCTCTATTATAAGTAGTTCAACTTGATTTGTCCCTTGACAGTACTCTTTCTTCCTCATGTCATCTAGGTAAGGTGATCTACCATAACCCACATTGCATCTTGATCTTTCTCGCTCAAGGGGAGACTTACCACAACATCCATAGTGGTGAACTCCCATTCCCCCTCGGGGACTCTTTATCCTCTATGTCAAAGTACTGGGTTACTGGTGTCCGTCCTTCACCCTTGGCTTGCATGGCCACATGCTACATACAACTTCACATCAAGCAATCAAAGTGCTACTATCACTTACTATCTTTGTAGTATCACGATTGTTTGGTGATCTTAAAACCATGATCTCCTGAATGTCATGATTCCTCAAGCTTGATACCTCGGAAACCCTAAACCACTCTCATCAGGGTTTCATCACTTTCCTTTCCAAAGAAGTACATCTGAGGTTCCACAACCATCCTTTCATTATATTACGGACTAGGCTGGCTAACCAAACAGTCATTTACTTGATTAACCGCTATTGATACATCTGGGTGTTAGCCAAACTTATCTCTTTTCCTCCTCTTAAGGTTAGCCTAAACAACCTAAACTTCTTCTAGCTTCCATCTAAACTAGGAAGCTATATCTCAACCAGAGCATTCATTACCACTTTTTATCCTTAGGTGTTAGGTAATGTTGAAGACATACACCTCCATGTATTCTACTTATCATCTCATCTCTAAATTTGTCTTCATCAAGAAACTCTGAGCTCCTTTTCATGGTGGTCAAACTCAACCTTATATATCTTGCAAATTCCAGATAGCTCATGGTATCACATCCCCACAAGATGATCTCCTTAATACTCTTAGTGTTTGTAAACCATCCATGTATCATTTGCTCCACAAGGGTATGTTATCATCTCTATCCTCATACCTTGTAGCAATGTTCGAACTCACATCATCTTTATCCTTGGTGTATGGCATGCGTATTGTCCTATCTCTCACTCCCATAACAAGAAGAAATAAGCATTTGGCGGTCATCCAAATACAAAGTTCTTCCCATTCCAGGAGTAGAGATGGTACATCCCACCTTGCCAGTACACCTTCAAATCTAAGTTGAAACGTGAAACTCATGTCTCCACATCACATACATCATGATATCAAAAATTACTTCCATGGAAAACTGGTCTCGCACCTACTGGGGTTTACACACAATCCTTGGTCATCTCCTCTGGGCCTATAGGGTGCCGAAAATTTTGGGGTCATCCCTCTTCCCTCATGCATCCAGAGAGTGCCCTACTCATCTGCCATTTGGGTCCCATGAGTTCATGAAGATGATCAATCCCCTAACCCATGGCCCTCAGACAATGATAGTTGTTACCTCCCGACCGTATGGTCATGTGCAACTAGGGAATTAGGCAACTCCTTCTTCCATCGGTCTTATCCCTACCTGACCCTAGGATAGACTTAGGATTCTATTATAGTACATGTCCAACATAGAACCTTACCCAATCCTTCATCATCTCTCTCTGCATTCTTGGGATGTCTTTCATCCTTTCCCAGGGGTCATGGCAACCTGCCTACCTTGGTCAGGCCCCATACTGGTTACCTCCATGGTAACACATCCACATGCACTTAGAGATGGTTATCCATGGGTCTACAGGTTCATTCTCATACCATGTACTTTTCACTTAGCTTCTCAATATCCTATGAAACCTCTTTAGGTTACCTCAAAACCAACAAAACTGGTATACACCCTACCAAAGGGTCCCTCTCCCAGGCTGGGAGGAAACTACAACTTTGACTACAAGGTCACAACCATCCTTAGGGTTTACATTCACATGAGCATGCCTAACCCAGCAACTACTAAGGCACAAGCAGACCACCTGTTAAACTATGATAGGTCATACTTGTTCTCTTTCCTTAACATTAGATCAACTTAGTTTTGAGGGGTTCATCAAACATACCCTTAACTTAAGGGGTTTCCTTTACCTCTATACATGAGGAGTATCATGCTCGAAACTATAGAGACTCAAATCTCATCATGAGCATCAGATACACTGCTTCCCCTCTTAGGCCTAGGAACCCTAGGTTCACCTTCGGGTGTCCAACTGCATGCTCAATCTCTTAACCATGAATCAAGCATTTCCAAGGTAGGTCATGTATTCCCATGTTCCTTTTATATGAGCAACACCTCAGAGTTGAGTCCTCCTCAACGACAACAAACTAGGTATAATGCCTCACAACTAGTTACTTAAACCTCCTCAAGGTCTAAGGCACTCTTTGTCTCATATTAGTAGGTATCCAATTATACCATTGGCACATAGGTACCAGAAGCATCATCCTCTCTCTAGGGTTCGATTCCTCTAAAGGCAACCAAGACATCATCAGCCTCCAAGGATCAAGCATAAAGCAACCACTATCATCCACTTAGGTCGCATCATCCTGAACTCCCCATCGTTCCTCAAATTTTGGGGTTTTAAGCTTCCATACTCCGTGTTGGGGTCCTTCTTTCTCTCTCTAGAGCTAACTCCACATCCAACCATACTACTAGAGGTCCTCTCTCCATGAAGGCTCAAGCTCAGAAGCATACCCCTATGTGGGTGAAGCCTATGCTCAACTCATGTTTGGCTTAAGATTATACCTAGCCCTTTATGCTCATCCCATAAGCCATCCATCATGCATACTGGCCAGGGTTTCAACCTACTACCGTCCACTGACGTACTCTAGGTGTAAGTTATACCCTACCTACATAAGCCTATAGGTTCTATAGGTTCGTCTCTAACTTCATCCATGAAGGAGCTACCCTTTGCTCTAACATGCACGACCCTTTCCCGGGTTGGGTTGCCAAAGGTGCTAGGTCATCCAACCTCTCATGACTCATATGGCATCCAAGGCATGTCTGTCCAAACACCTGGTCTACCATGACATCTAACTCATCATGTCATCTCTCTCTAACCTTCACTTAGGGTTAGGGTTAACATCATCCTCAAAGGATGTGCTAGGTCTCCACTTTTAATGGAGGTCTCTGCCTCCAAGACTAACTCTCTCTACTCATCCTCTTACCAAGGATGTCTATCCTCGGGTCTCTCCTGAGGGAAATGACAACTCGTGTCATATGACTTAAGCATGTATCTATTCCTTTACGCTTACTCTATTAAGCTTATGTCCATGACATCTTACTTACAAGCTTTTTATTAATTTGGTGGAGGATTCCTTAATCCTTATCAACCTTACCCATACCTCACGAGGGTGAGGACAAGAGAGGAAACCCTAATACTTAAGGTCTTTAATATAATTTGAGTTGAGAAGGGATGAACAAGATGAGAGAGTCCTAAAGGTATCTTATTTCGAATCATACCCTAAGACTTTGGCCAGGCAGTCACACAGATCCGGGAGTCCTCGTATTCCGACTAGCGGTGCAGAGGAAAATATTGCCAGCCCCCAATCATGATCCTTTTCTAGACACCTCTATCTTTCAGATAATCCTCTAATAACTCCCTTGGGTTCTACGGAATTTGTAAAATCTAATAATTATTAAGGATTAAGTGAGGAACCTATGCTCTGATACCAATTGTAACAACCCCGCCTCCCGGTAACCCCAATTAAGGGAGACCGAAAGGTCAGAGCCGTTATCCAATAACCCGAATCAAAGGTTCAATAAATAATCAATAATAATTATGAAATTCTACTAACTAACTAGAATTTGGTATAAAATTTAAAACTTTACTTACCTTTGAAAACTTTGGAAATCTATCTATCCAAAGCTTGAATTATTCTATCTAATCCTCCTTGCAATTTATTTCTTATTTCCACAATGTGTCACTTTACTGTTTGTTCTTTCAATTGTTGTTCCTAAAATGCCGACAAACAAAACGTCGGTCAGTATATCGAAATATACTGGTATGTGGGAACAACCAAAATTTTGCAAATATGGCTAACAATTTAATAATCACAATCAAATTATTTAACAAGACAATTTACATTTTCAATGTGTCATTCTCCACCGCTTTTGCCCTAACCCTGGCATACCCCTCTAGGGTTTCTCTTTTTCCATTGACTTAAGGCCACCTTCTCAATCCCGAGCTTGGTGCCTGGGAGTCACCTCTCATGGTGCTCCATAGTCATGCATCATAGACCACCTTCTCAATCCCGAGCTTGGTGTCTAGGGTCACCTCTCATGGTGCCCATGGGTCTACCCTCTTGGGCCTGACTTTTATGGCTTCTTCCATCAGGGTGGCATGTAGGTGTGAGAATACACACTTCTTTACAATTGTGATAACCATAGTGACTTTATAATTTTGCAAGTATGAACATCCAACTGTTTAGATTGCATTCAGTATGAGGAAACATTCGGAAAACCCTCGAGAAACTAATGCGATTAACCATAATTAACCACATACCTGTCAAGCTGATGTGAGACAGAAATAATCTAAGCAATAACAGGAAAGCAAGCATTCAATAAGATCGTGAAACAATCATGCAATTCCCTTTTATTACTCATGTCATCAAGATCTATTAAATCTAGCTCGCTTCCTAGGGTTTCTAGTCCACTTTTAGGTTTTCCATTGCAATTAGGGTTTCCCTTCATCTTTTACTATTTTAAACCCTAATGTAACACAATTGATCACAAACCCTAATTATTTCCACATCTAATCCTCAATTCTGTATTAAAGGCATAATTAACCATTAATTAAGCCTCTTAAACCTCTTTTATATTAAAACTACCATTTTTATTATTTTAATCCATGACGACATCATTATGCTCATTTATCATCAATTCATAGTTCATTATGATCTAATTCACATATGAATTTTATTTATCATTAATTCTATCTTTTATCCACTAGGAAACCCTAATTTCTACTTTAAGGGTATTTGACCACAATTAGGAACTTTAATGCTCGATTAGCTTAGATTCAGGATATTCCAACTTTAATCATGAAATTAATCAATTAAAGCTATTAATAGTCTCATTCACTAATATTAGGGTTTCAAGGCCCATTAAAGTATATACATGTGCATGAAACTCTAAATTAAGCTAATTACGTGAAAAATTCATCTTTTTCAATCATAATGTATCTCCTTATGATTAACAGGTTAATATCAACCTTAATCATCAATTAAACCCTACTAATCGCTTTAATCATATCAAAATAGGGTTTCTTAATCATTATTACATTAAAATTAATAACTTCCATTAATTTTCAAATTTCAATTAGAAATAGGCTTCAAATATATTTTTATTGCATTCCTCTCATTTTTCTGAGCAAAATTCATGTATAATGCGCATCTATCCGAGCTATGGTTAATGAGATACGAATTTCACAAAAATACTTACTTTGGGCCAATCCAGGAGCGCCACGTGGCCGATCTCATGCAATGCGGCTTGCTTTCTTTGGAAACATTTCAAAATTTCCATAATACCCTCAGTTAAGTGGATTGGTTGTTTAGTCTACGGAAGGGTAATTCTGTCCAATGTGCCTCTCCCTTCTTCAACCTCCAGCAGCTCGACGGCTGCTGCCCTAGCCGTCGAGTGTAGGGCTACGCCAGCCTCCTACCTCCACTCCCAGGCCCGGTTCCTACTGCCAACTCCTGCCCCGGCTCCGCCGTGCCTCGGCGCATGCGGGGGACCCCTCAGATCACTGGTTGAGCGGCTGTATCATCCTGCTAGGCTCCTCCACTCATGGATGACCTGCAGCCATGCAACGGCTGCCGTGCAAGCTCCAGAGTGTGGGGGAGATGGTTGCGCTCTTCGTGGTGTCATGGAAGCATCATGTTTCCATTGAACTCCCGCCTGTGGCTCCTCGTGTCCCAGGGGTTGGACTACCCTCTTTATTAGGGTTTTGACAAAAGAAGAAGAAGATGAAGAAGAAGAGTGAATTTTGTGGGATCTCTCTGGAACTTGATCCAAAGGCTTTCCCCCTTATATAGGGGTGGCTATCCACGCCTAAGAACGTTCATCCATGAAGCAGCAAAGCCATTTCCTATTAGGAATGTGATTCCTTCAAAGAGAAGCAAGATTCTCTCTCCTACTTACCTTTTGATATTCTTTATTGCATGGATAATTAGAAATACGAAAATCCTCTCTCTTATTCTCTTTGTTCATGCCATTTAATTCATTGGCCTCGAAATTATATTTTCCTTAAGTAGGAAATACTTTCTTTCTTAACAAAACCACATAATTCATTAATTATGTATTCCTATTATCCTTTTATTTTGCAATTTGGTATTTTCTCTTTCTTTCCTCTTTATTGGGACTCCTTGGATCCCAAGAAACTCAAATATTTCGAAATTAATCTTTAAGGATACTCATTATCCTTCCACATGCATCAATATGCATTATTTCACATTATCTTGTTTATTTCTCATTAAAATATCTCTTTTTGAGGATTTCTCTTTTATTTTCCTCATTGGTATTCCTTTTAACATTAGGAATCCTTGGGATACGAAATTCCACTAAAGAAAACTCAATTATACTTCTTTCCACTTATTTTCCACATTGTACCATTATTTTCAATTTCTTTCTTAACAAGGAAATACTTAATTGATCTTTTCTTTTCTTTTTGCATTATCTTTGAAACTTTGGACTCCTTGGGACCCAAGGAACCCATGGGGACGAAATCCACCTTTGGATTAAGTTCTTTTGCCTTCTAGAGGTTTCCACACCTTTCTTTTCTCAAAACTCAATCATTCATTTACCAATTGAATTTCCTTGTTATTGGGCCCAATAGCCAATAAAGCCCACAACAAAAACATCAAGGCTATTGTAAATGAAATCCATTTATTCACAACAAATTATATTATTATTTGTTCCAATATTTTTAATATGAGAAATTATATTTCTCACCAAAGGAACCCAAAAATTGGGGTTGTAACAGGGTGCATTTCCGATTTGTTAGGCGCATAATAGTAAATGAGACTAAAATGCACTCCACTGACAAGTGGGTGCAATAACCCCATCTTGAGGCACATTGACAACATTTTTAACCCACCTTTAGGTGTTTTCACCAACTTTTAAGCACTTCAACGCCATTTTGGGGCGCATTGGCATATAAATTAGGCACTACACTGACAAGTAGGCGGATTAACCCCATTCTTCAGTGCTTCAAGCCACTTTTAGTCACTTCAACCCAATTTTGAGTTAAATTAGGCACATTTCCTATTTATCAGGATCATGATAGTAAATTAGGCTAAAAAACCACTATAATGACAAGTCAACACATTAACCCCATTTTTAGGGCCATTAACCCCATTTTAGGTGCTTTAACCACATTTTTGGGCGCATAAGCCTATAAATTAGGTGCATAATTGTGAGTTAGGATAAATTTTCCACTACACTAACAAATACGTGCATAAACCCCATTTTTAGGTGTTTTAACCTACTTTTAAATGCTTTAACCCCATTCTTAAGGGCTTAACCCACATTTAGAAACTTCAACCCATTTTTGGAGCATTTTATATTTATTAGGCGCAATATAATAAATTAGGCTAAAAAAGGCACTTCACTGACAAGTGGGCGCATTAACCACATTTTTAACCCACTTTAGGCATTTTATATTAGGATAAATTTTCCACTAAACTGGAAAAATATGCACACAAACCCCATTTTTATGAATTTTGACCTACTTTTAGACACTTTAATCCCATTTTGTGGGACATTGGCCTATAGATTAGCCACTACACTAACAAGTAGACAAGCTAGGTTCTTCAACACACTTTTAGATACTTCAACCCATTTTTGGGTGCATTTCCTATTTATTAGGCACATAATACTATATTGGGTTCAAAAGGCACTACACTGACAAGTGGACGCACTAACCCTATTTTTAGGGACGTCTGGCACATTCTTGGGTGCATTGGCCTATAAATTAGGCGCATAACAAGCATTTAGGATAACATTTCCACTACACTGATAAATAGGTGCATAAACCCCATATTTAGGAGTTTTGACCCACTTTTAGGCGCTTTAACTGCATTATGGGGCTCATTTGCTTACAAATTAGGAACTAAACTAGAAAGTAGGAGGATTAACCCCATTCCTGGCACTTCCACCCACATTTTGGCATCTCAACCCATTCTTGGGCACATTTCCTATTTATTAGGCGCACAATATAAATTAGGCTAAAAAAGGCACTACACTTAGAAGTGAACGCATTAACACCATTTTTATGCGCTTTAACCACATTTTTGGCGCATTCGCCTATAAATTAGGCGAATAACAATAAATTTGGATCAAATCTCCAGTACACTAATGAATATGCACATAAAACCAATTTTTAGGTGTTTTAACCCTCCTTTAGGCGCTTAAACCCCTTTTTGGAGCACATTGGACTATAAAGTAGGGACTACATTGACAAGTAGGTAGATTAACCCCATCCTTAGGTGCTTTAACCAACGTTTAGGCATTGCAACCCATTTTTGGAGACATTTCCTGTTTATTAGGTGCATAATATTAAATTATGCTAAAAGGACACACAATAACAAGTGGGCGCATTAACCCCATTTTTAGGTGCTTAATCGCATTTTTGAATGCATTCACCTATAGCTTAGACGCATAACATTATATTAGGTTCAAATTTTTGCTACACTGACAAATAGGCACATAAACCCCATTTTTAGGCATTTAGAACCACTTTTTGGTGCTTTAACCTCATTTTGAGGTGAATTGGACCATAATTTAGGCACTACACAGAGAAGTAGGCAGATTAACCCCATTCTTAGGCTCTTTAACCCACTTTGAGGCACTTCAACCCATTTTTGGGTGCATTTCTTATTTATTAGGTGCAAAATAGTTAATTAGGCTAAAAAGGCACTAAAAAGACAAGTGGGCACATACTCCCCATTTTTAGGTGCTTTAACCACATTTTTTGGAGAATTAGACGATAAATTAGGTGTGTAATAGTAAATTAGGCTCAAATTGTCACTACATTGACAAATAGGTGCATAAACCCCATTTTAGGTGCTTTAACCCTATTTTATACACTTTAACCCCATTTTGGGGCACATTGGCCTATAAATTAGGAACTACATTGACAAATAGGTAGAATTACCCTATTCTTAGGTTCCTTAACCCACTTTTAGGCACTAAAACCCATTTCTGGGTGCATTTCCTATTTATTAGGTGCATAATAGTAAATTAGGCTAAAAAGGCACTACATTGACAAGTGGGTGCATTAACCCATTTTTAGATGCTTTAACAACATTTTTGGGAGCATTTCCAAATAAATTAGCGACATAATTGTCAATTAGACTAACATTTTCCCTACAGTAAAAAGTAGGTGCACAAACCCCATTTTTAACCCATTTTTGATGCATTTCTTATTTATTAGGTGCATAATAGTAAATTAGACATTTCAACCCAGTTTGGGTGCATTTCCTATTTATTAGGTGCATAATAGTAAATTAGTTTCAAAAAGGCACTATACTTACAACTAAGGGCATTAACCACATTTATGCACTTTAACCACATTTTGGGCATATTGGCCTATAAATTAGGTGCATAAAGTAAATTAGGCAGAAATTGACACTACACTGACAAACAGGCGGATAAAAACAAATTTTAGGTGGTTAGACCTAGTTTTAGGCACTTTAACCCCATTTTAGGGTGCATTGGTCTATAAATTAGGCACTACACTAACAAGTAGGTGGATTAACCCAATTCTTAGGCACTTTAACCAACTTTTAAGCACTTCAACCTATTTGTGAGAGCATTTCCTATTTATTATGTGCATAATAGTAAAATAGGATCCAAAAGGCATTACACTGACAATTGGGCACATTAACCCCATTTTAAAACGTTTTAACCCACGTTTAAGCACTTTCATACATTTTTGGGTGCATTTCCTATTTGTTAGATGCATAATACTAAATTAGGCACAAAGGGGGCTACAATAACAAGTGGGCATATTTGCTCCATTTTTAGGTGCTTAATCTCTTTTTGGGGGCATTGGCCTATAAATTAGGAACATAACAGTAAAATAGGCTCAAAGTGCCACTACACTGACAAATAGGAGCATAAACCCCATTTTTTGACATTCAAACCCACTTTTAGGGGCTTTAAGCCAATGTTGGGGCACACTGGCCTATAAATTAGGCACCACACTAACAAGTAGGTGGATTAAACCCATTCTTATGCGCTTTAACACACTTTTAGGCACTCCAACACATTTTGGCCGCATTTCCTATTTATTAGGCAAAAAAAGTCACTACACTATCAATTGGGTGCATTAACTCTATTTTTAGGCACTTTAACTGCATGTTTGGGTGCACTGCCCTATCAATTTGGAGCATAACAGTAAATTAGGCTCAAAATGCCACTACATTGAGAAATAGGTGCATATACCCCATTTTTAGGCATTATAACCAACTTTTAGGCTCTTTAACCACATTGTGGGGCGCTTTGGCCTATAAATTAGGCACTACACTAACAAGTAGGAAGATTAACCCCATTTTTCGGTGCTTTAACTCACTTTTAGGTGCTTCAACCCATTTTTGGGTGCATTTCCTATTTATTAGGTGTGTAATCATAAATTATGCTAAAAGGAACTACATTGACAAATGGGGGCATTAACCTTATTTTTAGGCTATTTAACTAATTTTTTTGGTGCATTGACATACAAATTACCAGGATAATGGTAATTAGGCTCAAATTGCGACTACACTAACAAATAAGTGCATAAACCCCATTTTTAGGCATTCTAACCCACTCTTAGGCACTTTAACCCCTATCTGGGGTGCATTGGCGTATAAATTAGGAACTAGACTAACAAGTAGGCGGATTAACCCCATTCTTAGGCGCTTTAACTCACTTTTAGGCACTTCAACCTCTTTATGCTACATTTCCAATTTATTAGGCACATAATTGTAAATTAGGCTAAAACATGCACTACACTGACAAGTGAGTGCATTAACCTCATTTTTAGGCACATTAACCACATTTGCAACCCACCTTGAGGCATTTTAATCCACTTGTAAGAATTTTAACCCCATTTTGGGGTGCATTGGCATATAAATTAGGCACTACATTGACAAGTTGGTGGATTAACCCCATTCTTAGGCAGTTTAACCCACTTTTAGGCACATCAACCCATTTATAGGCACATTTCCTATTTATTAGACACATAATAGTAAATTAGGCTAAAAAAGGCATTGCACACTATAATGAAAAGTTGGCTCATTAACCTCATTTTTAGGCACCTTTACTGCATTTTTGGGCGCATTAGCCTATAAATTAGGCACAAAATCATAAACTAGGCTAAATTTTCCACAACATTGATAGATATGGGCATAAATCCCATTTTAGGAGTTTTAACCCCATTTTGGGGTGCATTGGCCTATAAATTAAGCACTACACTCAGAACTAGGTGGACTAATCACATTCTTAGGCTCTTTAACCCACTTTTAGGCACTTCAACCTATTTTTGGGGGCATTTCCTATTTATAAGCCTCATAATAGAAAATTAGGTTCAAAAAGGTACTACACCGACAAATGGGCATAGTAGCCCCATTTTTACACGCTTTAATTGTCATTTTTTAGTGCATTGACCTTTAAGTTATGCAAATAACAATCAATTAGGCTCAAATTGCCAGTACACAGACAACTACACGCATAAAACCCATTTTTAGGTGTTTTAACTCACTTTTAGGTGCTTTAATCCCATTTTGGGGTGCATTTGCTTATAAATTAAGCATTACACTGACAAGTAGGAGGCATAACCCCATTTTAGGCGCGTTAATCCACGTTTAGGCACTTCAACCAATTTTTGGATGCATTTCCTATTAACTAGGCACATAATACTAAATTAGGCTCAAAAGAGACTACACTAACAAGTGGGCGCATTAACCCCATTTTTAGGCTCTTTAACCATATTTTAAGGTGCATTGGCATATAAATTAGGCACAAAATAGTTAATTTGTCTCAAACTACCACTACATTGATGGATAGCCATATAAACCCTATTTTTAGCCATTTTAACCCACTTTTAGGTGCTTCAACCCCATTTTGGCACATTGGCGTATAAATTGGGCACTACACTTATAAGTAGGCAGATTAACCCCATTCTTAAGCTCTTTAACCCACTTTTAGGCACTTCAACTCATTTTTGGGTGGATTTCCTATTTATAAGGCGCATAATAGTACATTAGGCTAAAAAAGGCACTACACTGATAACTAGGCACATTAACCCCATTTTAGGTGCTTTAACCTCATTTTTGGGCCATTGGCCTATAAATTAGGTGCATAATAATAAATTAGGCTAAATTTTCCACTACACTAACAAATACATGCATCAACCCCATTTTTAGGTGTTTTAACCCACTTTTAGTCACTTTAACCCCATTATGGGGCACAATGGTCTATAAATTAGACACCACTGGCAAGTAGGCATATTAACCCCATTCATAGGCGCTTAAACCCACTTTTAGGCACTTCAACCAATTTTTTTGGAACATTTACTATTTATTTGATACATAATAGTAAATTAGGCTAAAAATGCACTACACTTAAAAGTGGGCACATTAACCCCATTTTTATGTGCTTTAACCACATTTTTGGGCGCATTAGCCTATAAATTAGGCACATAACAGTTAATTAAGCTCGAATTGCCACTACACTAACAAATTGGTGCATAAACCCCATTTTTAGGAGTCTTAACCCACTTTTAGATGCTTTAACCCCAATTTGAGGTGCATAGCCCTACAAATTAGGCACTACAGTGACAAGTAGGTGGATTAACCCCATTTTTAGGCACTTTAATCCACTTTAAGGCATTTCAACCCATTTTTGGGTGAATTTCCTCCTTATTAGGTGCATAATAGTAAATTAGACTAAAAACACACTACACCGACAAGTGGGTTCATTAACCCCATTTTTATGCGCTCAACTGCATTTTGGGTGCATTGGCATGTAAATTAGGTGCATAATAGTAAATTTGGCTCAAATTGTTAGACAATAACAAATACACGCTTAAACCCCATTTTTAGCCATTTTAACCCACTTCTAGGCGCTTTAACCCCATTTTAGGGTGCATTGGATTATAAATTAGGCACTACACTGACAAGTAGGCGGATTAACCCCATTCTTAGGTGTATTAACCAACTTTTAGGTACTTCAACCCATTTTTGGGCACTTTCCTATTTATTAGGCGCATAATAGTAAATTAGGCCAAAAAGGCACTACACTGACTAGTGGGTGCTTTAACCCCATATTTATGTGCTTTAACTGCATTTTGGACACATTGGCCTATAAATTAGGTGCATAATAATACTTTCGACTCAAATTTGCACTACACTAACAAATAGTCACATAAACCCCATTTTTTGGCATTTTAACCGCATTTTGTGGCGCATTGGCCAATAAATCAGGCACTACATTTACAAGTAGGTGAATAAACCCCAATCTCAAGTGCTTTAACCCACTTTTAGGCACTTCAACCCAGTTTTGGGTGCATTTCTTGTTTATTAGGGGCATAATAGTAAATTAAGGTAAAAAAGGCACTACACTTACTAGTGGGAGCATTAACTCCTTTTTTAGGCACTTTAACTGCAATTGTTGGTGCATTGGCCTATAAATTAGGCGCATAACAGTAAATTTGGCTCAAACTGCCACTACACTAACAAATAGGTGCATAAAACATTTTTTTTGGTATTTTAACCAAGTTTAGGCACTTTAACACCATTTTGGGGTGCATTGGCCAATAAATTAGGAACTACACTGATAAGAAAGCAGATTAACCCCATACTAAGGCGCTTTATCCCACTTTTAGGCACTTCAATCCTTTTTGGGTGCATTTACTATTTATTAGGCGCATAATAGTGAATTTGGATGAAAAAGGCACTACACTAACAAGTGGGCACTTTTGCATATTTTTAGGCGCATTAATTGTATTCTAACCCACTTTTAGGCGTTTAACACACTTTTTGACACTTTAAGCCCATTTTGGGGTGCATTGTCCTATCAATCAGGCACTACACTAATTAGGTGGATTAACCCCATTCCTAAGCGTTTTAACCCACTTTTAGGCACTTCAACCCATTTTTCGGTCCATTTCCTGTTTCTTATGCGCTTACTAGTAAATTAGGTCAAAAAAGGCATTACACTGACACCAAGGTGCATTGACCCCAATTTGAGGTGCTTTAACAACATATTTGGATGCATTGGCCTATAAATTAGGTGCACATCAGTCAATTATGCTAAAATTGCCACTACACTAAAAATAGGCACATAAACCCCATTTTTAGGAACTTGTACCCACTTTTGGGGCTTTTATCCCATTTTGGGGTGCATTGGCCTATAAATTAGGCACTACACTAACAAGTAAGCAGATTCACCCTAATCTTAGTTTCTTCAACCCACTTTTAGATAATTGAACCCACATTTGGGCCTATTTCTTATTTACTAGGCCCATAATAGTAAATTAGGCTATAAAAGGCACTATGCTAACAAATGGACACATTAACCCATTTTTATGCACTTTGATCGCATTTTTGGGCACATTGGCCAATTAATTAAGTGGATAACAGTAAATTAGGCTTGAATTGCCACTACACTAACAAATAGGCACATAACCCAATTTTTAGGTGTTTTAACCCACTTTTTGGAACTTTAACCTCATTTTTGGACGTAATAGCTTATAAATTAAACACTACACTGATAAGTAGGCAACATAACCCCATTTTTAGGCGCTTTGACCCACTTTTAGGCACTTCAACCCATTTTTGGATGCATTTCCTATTTATTAGGCACATAACACTAAATTAGGCTCAAAAGACAATACACTGACAAGTGGGAATTGACCCCATTATTAGGTGCTTTAACCACATTCACATAATAGTAAATTAGGCTCAAATTGACACTACCCTAACAAATAGGAGAATAACCCTCATTTTTTGACATTTTAACCCACTTTAAGGCGCTTTAACCCCATTTTGTAGGCATATTTTCTTATAAATTATGCACTACACTAACAAGTAGGTAGATTAACTCCATTCTTATGTGCTTCAACCCACTTTTAGGCACTTCTTTTTGTCGCATTTCCTATTTATTAGGTGAATAATAGTAAATTAGGATAAAAAAGGCACTACACTGAAAATTGGGCACATTAACCCCATTTTTAGGTGCTTCAACCACTTTGGGCACATTGGCCTATCAATTTAGAGCATAATAGTAAATTATGCTCAAATTTCCACTACATTGACAATTTGTGGCATAAGACCAATTCTAGGCATTTTAACCCACTTTTAGGAGCTTTAACCCCATTTTGGGTTCATTGGCTATAAATTAGGCACTACTGTGATGACTTGACATCAAATCAAGACAAATCACCACCATTAATAATTGCAGAATAATCATAAGCAGTGGATTAACGAAATCACTAAAAAGTAAAACCATTTTGTAAAGAGATCCATTTCCAGGAAAAATTTTAAAGAACCAAACATTATATACATCATGGTTCACATTGTACATACTTTGTACCATCTCATCTCGAGGATAACATATAACAGTTACTTTGCCAAAACCTATATATAAGCAACATAAAACCTTGAGGTAATTAAACCAAATTTCAGATCGTTTACAAAACCATCACGTTCTAACTCCAAGGACCTGAGAGTATAGACACGACACATAGGACTTCTATCTACAAGACACGACAGATAGTACACTCAACCTGAGATGTTACTATTGTCCCTATTGTTGTTGTCCTTCCTCTATAGAATGGTCTCTACCTCCTTGTGCACGTCCACCTAAAAATTATGGATCCCATGGGGTGAGACAATTATCCCAGTGAGAAATATAACTCTATGCCAACAATGTTATTATCACAGGTAAATAGTATAAAACTGAGTAGAGATTCTTTTATATTAATAGGCAAGGTTAATCACTTTGGATAAGCAGATTAGAACATTCTCATCTTTTAAAGCATTGTAACTGCCTATGATAGAGCAGTAAATCATCTATTCACTTTATAAGGAATATGAAGAACATGTGTATCATTTACCCATCATACTATACCAACATCGCAAGCTTATCCTGTGATAATATTATCATGGTATGATATCCATGAATCATTCTGATTTCTAGTTATTGGCCTTAGACAATTTGCTAGCCAGGTATTGGATTATGCCAATCCTGTGAATTTATAGCCAGGTATTAGACTATGCCAATCCTGTGAAATTATAGCCAGGTATTGGACTATGCCAATCCTGTGAAATTGGCTATGTCCTTGAGGGCTAAGGCACTAATGGCCTCAGTCAGCTTCTTATACTATTCCATCCAAAGGGCATAGGGGGAATGGACCACAACAGATGCTCCAAAAATAAATGTAGGGTCAACCTTGGGCTTGTATTCCACCATCGGCTCCCTGTTCTGGTCATATTTGTTATTTAGGTTGTCGAAGGGAATGAGTTTTGGGTCTGCATCATCCTTTGAGGATGCATCAGGTCTCTTCCTCTTCCTGGTGGCATCTTCCTCCATAGCTTTCCTTCTTTTCTCTAGAGACCATCTCTTCCTGTGAGAGAGTCTAACCTTGGCATTCTCGTGAGCGGTGTCAACGGGGACGACAAAGGTTTTGACACAGACCATGCTGCTACACATAAGCATGTAACTAGACTCAGTCTAAGTTTTATATCATTTAAACTTATGTCCATGACATCATGCTTACATGGTTTTTATTATTTAGTGGAGGATTCCTTAATCCTTAACACTCTTAACCCCAAAACTCAAGATGTGGTGGACAGAGAGAAAACCTTAAGCACTTAAAGTTTTTCTAGTGAAAGGGTGTAAAGAAGGGACGAATGTAGAAAAGAAAACTTAGAGGTATCTTATTTCGAGTCAAATCCTCATATTTTGTCCAAGTAGTCACATAGATTTTTGGTGTCCTCGTAAACCGACTAGCGGGGCATATTTTTGGAGTCCTCGTAAATCAAATAGCGGGGCAGAGGAAAATCTTGCCAGCCCCCAAACCGTGATCCTTTTGTAGACACCTCCATATTTGGAAAATTCTCTAACAACTCCCTTGGGATCTAAATAATTTGCATAATTTAATAATTATTTGTGATTATATGGAAAACCATGCTCTCATACCAAATATAATGACCCCACCCCTTGAAAACCCCCTATTAAGGAAGGCCAAGAAGCTAGATCCATTATCCCAAGTAAGATCATATTATTTTACAAATAATCAAGAATAATTAATAAATTCTACCACAACTAAGGTTAATGTTGGATAAAAATATTTCTTTTCACTTACCTTCCAAAAATAGGATTTTAGAACTTTACCCAAGGAAAGAACTAGAATGGCTCGAGGCAGAGGAGGGTGAGGGCGAGGGTGACAACACAACATGGGAGGCGATAGGGGGAAATCTGCTACTGAGACTTAACTAGCTCCTCTGCTCGACCAACCAGAGGTCGATTGAGAAGGAAGCAGTGTCCACCCAGATCTTCTGTCTGCTAGGGCCCAAGACTCCGTCGCCGCCAGCCTTTCCAATTCATCCCTGACCTGCTCTGATGAAGGGCCTAGACCCATCTGCCTTGCAGACTGGTTCTCCACCAGTAGGGAAGGTAGAGCAGAGATCCCAGCTGACCAAATCGAGTTCGTTGAGCCAGGGCTAAAGGAAGGTGTGAAGTGCGCCTCAATCTCGAGTCAGGAGTGCTCTATCCTGACTTGGGAGGAGTATCTCTCAGTTCAATTTGTGGGCAGGAAGCCGTTCAGCGGCCCACTCAGTGGCTGGATTTGAAGGTTGTGGTGCCCTAGTGGCCCAGTTGAAATTGTCTCTGAAGAACGTGAAGGTTTCATTGTGAAGATGCCAACTGAAAGTGAGAAGTGAAAAACACTAGAGGGGGGGGTGAATAGAGTTTTTAAATATTTTAACAATTATTTAACTCAAACAACCAAAATTGTAAATGGAAGAAGGAGACAGGTGTTTAGAGTGGTTCCAACTTTAGCAAATACTAAAGTTGTCAGTCCACTACCCGGTTGCTTACCCAACCGGGATTTTGAAAGTATTAATTTTATTACCTTCACAAGGATTTACACAAAATATAATACTTTCTTACACCCCTTGAACAGCCTTCACTTGAAGTAGATGCACCAACCCGAGGTAGCCTTCTTGAAGTAACTCCAAGCTCCCCCTTGAAGTAGCCTTCTTCTCTAGAAGTAACCTCCCGTTGCACCAGCCTTCTTGAAGTAGCTCAAGGTCCCCTTCTTCACCAAGAAGATCTTCAACCTCTCCAATCCGCAGCCTCCAACTTAGGAGTAGCAAGGAGAGTACAAACAACAATAGATAACAAGAAGGAAAAAGGAAATTACAACTTATCCTTTTGTAGAACAAGGCTTGATTTGCCTAGATCAAGTGTGTAGATCTCCTAACCAAAGTGTATGGAATTGTAATTGCAATGGATAGGAGATGCTAGCCTATAGGACACGAAATTTGAGCTAATAAGGGAAGTAGCCTATTGTCTCAATGCTCAATTTCTCACAAACAGGTTGCACAAAGTCAATGTATGCTCAAAGATTGCTCAAGTGTAAAAGCAAGTGTGTTTGGGTGTCCTAAGCTATGTCCTATTTATAGGAATGTCCTACAAGTGCTTAAGGACATTCTAGACACCTTCTAGGGTTTTCTAAGTGCTTAACTAGCCGTTAGGTACAAGTTTGTTGCTTTAGTAACGGCTAAATAATTAATTCTGTAGTTGCTGTCAGAGACCATCTCGGTCGAGAAATAGTCGACCGAGACTCCTACTCGGACGACGTTTTGTCGACCGACAGGCTCTCTGGATCAAGTGTATGCAATGTTTATCTCCAACTGCCAACCACCTTGTCAGCTGTGTCTAACGGCTACTTGGGTCTTTCTCAGTCGAGGAGTTAGTCGACCGAGATTGACCCTGTTTCAATTTTTCAATTAAAGCACTAAGTATGTGTATGAGTGTGCATATGTGACACTATTGAAGGGGATGACCTATCTAAATGTGATGTTTAGCTAGGGAGAATCTAACGCTTGATTTACATGAAATCTAAGTACTTGTACATTATATATTTGTACAAGTTTTTACAAAGTGATTACATTTCATGAAAATATAAATATGTAAGCATATGGATTTCCCTAATTGCTTTGTCATCCACCTTATTCCTGCAACACTCAAGTAGCACGTTAGATTAACAAGAATGAAATGTTTGTCATTATCAAAACAAAGGGATTTACAGATGTCCATTTAGCCAACAATCTCCCCCTTTTTGAAGATGACAAACATTTCCAAAATATAAGGGAAGGAAATATAAAACATATGAGTTTCATACCTGGAGATTACCTTTTGTAGCCATTTTTGTTTTGCAAGTGAGTGCTGGCCGAGATGTTATGAAACTTATTTATATTTTTGATTTTATTTTATATTCTTTTCTCCCCCGTTGTCATTTAAAAAATATATCCAAGTTGAATATTTGATATTACTTCTCCCCCTTAATTTTATACTATGCTCCCCCTTAGATAGAGATCCCAAATTAAGGTATGAATGCTTTGCAATAGATGGTCAATTTAGCCACAACTTTAAATTTTAGGTATTTGCAAGGATTGCATCCTTTTTGATTTATTTTTATGTATTACTCCCCTTATTTTGTATGCTCTACTATAATAGTCTTATAAGCCATATTCGAACGATGCCAAAAAGATATCCATTATAAGAAGTAAAGATAACCAATTTCATTACGAACATGGAATTGTTACAAACATGGAAAGATAACCAAATTATGTAGAGATAACCCTTTTATTACAATTATGCAAAGATTTCATTACAACTAATACAACTCCAAATCTCACTGGAAAGACTTAAGAATTACATCAATATCAGGGTCTTTCCCAAGAAAAGGCTCAGCTCCATAATATTGGACCAAAGTTTGCCACTCCAGAGCACCTGTCTTGGTTAAGGCATACACCTCCAAGAAGGTAGGAACACGATCAAATCAGAAATGAGCAGCAATATCTTGTAGTTGCATTGATGAAAACTGAGTGTGCGTGAGATCTGTAGATGGTGGAGGTGGAGTTTGGTAGTAGTTGTAAGAAGGATTATATGGGTTGAGCATGCCAGGATTTAAAGAATAAGGATATTCGTCTGGTTGGTTTGGAGAAAGGGTTTGCATTCTTTGGTTTAGATAAGTCATGGCATGATGGTTATAATCTAGTTGTTTACTTAGATGATATTGTGACCCAGCAACATAGGTTAGGGTGTTTTGGATGGGATCATAGGGTAGGTTGGTAGGAGGAGGTGGTGGTGGTATATCTTGAGTAGATGTCTCACCTTCCGTCCTAGCCCTCTTGTGACCAAAATCAATTCCCATTTTCTCTACTGTGTTTTTGCTTATTTTTTGTGGTCTTCTTTCCCATGTGTATCCCATATCCTCAATTTGTGTTTTAAGAAAGTGTTGAGTGATTTGGCATACAAAATCAGCATATGGGGGATTTCCAGAAAACTCAAGCATGTTCTTAAGGATTATGCGGATAAAATTTACGGGAATACGTTTGATAATGGCATAAATTAAACACATGCGAAAAATAGGAACTTCAGACTTGTTTGCTCTAGGATGTATGTTTGTGGAAACAATAAGATTGACAATCCTAGCAGCAGGTTTGAGATTAATGGCATAGTAGGTACCCCTATCTTCGTGACACGTAGTATTAGATTGAAAAATGGCTCGTTTAATGTCACTAAGACTGACGGTATGATCACCTTGGGAAAATGTATTGAGTGGATTTCCATTTGTGAGGTCAAGAGTGTCTTGATATTCATCTAAGTCGATGTTGAGCATGTCAAGAATATCCTCTTCAGTAAATCGAAAGCTATGCCCATTGACCATAGAGTAGAAGAAGGTATGGTCATTTTCGGAATGGGAGATTAAATAGAACTCATTTACAACTTTTGAAGAGTAGGAAGGGAAGGAAGGGTTAAGAAATTCTTTCAAATTTTGCACCTCAAAAAGATCTTCCAGGTCGACGATGCTGAGGAAGTCCAAGACGTCAACCGGCCATCGTGGAAGAGGAGTCTTAGAGGAGAGCCTGAGATAGCAATCACCAGCATCTCCGTCGATGAAGGGGATGTCGTTGATGATCGTCAATGGTGGAGTAGCCTCCCTTCCTTTCTTGCTAGCAACTTTCTTCTTTCCACGTGTAGAGGATGAAGCCATTTCTTTGTTTTAAGGTGGAGAAGAAGCAAGAAAGTTTTGGGGATGAAGAGACTAAAGAGTTGCACAAGAATGCACTAGAGAGAAGCTATGGAAGCAAGAATATGAGAGTGTGAAGAAATGACCCGTTTTTGGTCCTTTTTATAGCAATCCAGTGACCAGGTTGGTCGACAATTTGTCGACCGATCGACCGCAATGGTCATATTCCAGACGCGCCACTCGGCCGTCCAACGGTCGACTTGTAACGGTCGGCCGCCCAACGGTAATGGTCGGATTCCAACGATCATATCCCAACAGTTGATTCTCGGTCGAACAATTGTCGTCCGACACTGGCTCGGTCGAGCAATTGTCGACCGGAAGTGTGTCCGATGTTACTTTTGTCTGAGGTCTGTCGGTCGAAAGAGATAGGCTGACCGAGATGTTTTCGGTCGAAGAATTCGTCGACCGACAAACTTACTGAGTATGAATTTTTAAGCTGATTTTAATGCAAATGATAGATTAAATTTGTAGAGCATATATATATTTTCTAAGGGAGTAATATTGTGATTATTATTGCCAATATTTGGACAATTTTGTGATCATAAATTAATTGTTCTTTTAATCACAATTTTTTTATATATAAAATGATATTCAAATAATTATTGTGTCAAACTTATTTTAGGTCGACTTTGACTACGACCATAGCGCCCCTTGGTCAAATTTCATTTCAACCAAGAGGCAAATTTGCAGATCTTCAAATTGAATACACATATATGAAGTATAATGTCTGCATGTAATTTAATTTGATATCAATTTGAAGTATTTTAAATAATACTCAATATGAAGACATTTGTCCTTGATTTTTCATGAATATTAAATTTCACTTCTTTTTGTATCCTAATAAGATTTTGAAAGCACGATTAATATTGCGGGTCTTAAAGGATACCAATAGAGAGATATTTATCTTATGTGTTGCAAGCATTAAAAACAACATATTACCAACAAATCATTTTGCTTGCCTATGTATCATCAATCAAGCATCAACGTTATCTAGGGAAGATTGAATAATGAAAATATATCCATGATGTAATGATAAAACAGTAACAACATGAGATTCAATATATGATTTCTATGTCAATGAATCAAAGAGCTGTAATTTAACTTAAATTAATATGATTCATAAATTTTCAGTTTTAAGTCATTTAGGGAATAAAGCAAATTGATCTCATATAAGTTTTCAAAGATGATTCTCAGAATGTATACTTTGTTTTGCATGTGCAAATAGTTAACGACAAGTAGATAATAATTTGACCAATCTAAAATATATTCAGCAAATATATTTCAGACTGAAAATCAGTGACCTGCTCGGTCGACAATTTCTCGATCGAAGGTTCTCTCGGTCGACAGTTTCTCGACCGACAAGATTTCTGAAATGTTTACTGTTAATTGTTTCCAGGTAAAACACAATTATGCAAGTTAGATGTTTAGGTATTTGATTTTAATTTGTTATCCTATTCTGTTGAGTTGATATAGACATAGAAATATGCAACTAAGGTCCTTGGTCATATCTCAACTTAATTCAGTTCATTTAGTTTGGAAGTTTTGGAACCCAAACTAACTCGACATCCTTTTTCTTATAAGGACATGAAAAGGAATAGTGACCAAGACGCAAACAGTAATGACAACATATCGAGTCAATCTCATATCTTTTTCTATGGTTGTGTTCTATGTTGTTTTTGGGTAAAGATGTGTTTCCTTTAGGTACATATATAGATTGATGTGCTTGTGTCTTTCTCCAACTAGGTTGTTGATAGGATTTCCCTTTAGGCTTGTAACCTAGTCCTCTTCTCCCAATTTGATGATAGGGATTATCCAATATTTTATCAAGGATGCCATTATTACTCAAACTACTTACTTCTTCTTGTAATTTAGCAATCTCATCCATTCTTTTCTTGATATCAAGTTTTGCTTGATCTAGATTAGATGACAGCGAATTTCTCTCTTTGACAATAGTGTCATAATCTAGATGAGTGCACAAGATGGGTTGTTTTTGAAGATCGTTCACTTGAGTTTGCAAATTAATCTTTTCTAAAGAAAGAAGATTGCAATCTGCCTCTATAGATTTTATCTTAATATTATGATCTTCAATGATCTTTTTAAGATCTTCATTTTCAGATGTAATAGCAAGAAGTTTAGCATGTAATTCATCATTTGCTTTATTAGATTTCTTTAATTTCTTCTTGCACTCAACATATTTATTATGTGTTTCTTCAAGACTAGCAACTAGTTCTTCTTTAGATAAATCAAAAAGACTTACCTCTTCTTCTTCTTCACTAGTTGTAGCAATAAGACAGTCTTTGTGCTCATCTTCCTTCTTTGATCTCCATGGGCAGCTAGATGTTGTGTGGCTTGTTCCTAAGCACCAATTGCAGCATGTTGTAGATTTGTTCAGGATGCACCTTTTGTTGTGGTTGTAATCACCATCACCCTCCATTCTTCAAGACCTGGTTAGGGTTCCTTGAAGCCTGCTCTGATACCAATTTAAAAACACTAGAGGCGGGGGGTGAATAGAGTTTTTAAATATTTTAACAATTATTTAACTCAAACAACCACAATTGTAAATGGAAGAAGGAGACAGTTGTTTAGAGTGGTTCCAACTTTAGCAAATACTAAAGTTGTCAGTCCACTACCCGGTTGCTTACCCAACTGGGATTTTGAAAGTATTAATTTTATTACCTTCACAAGGATTTACACAAAATACAATACTTTCTTACACCCCTTGAACAACCTTCACTTAAAGTAGATACACCAACCCGAGGTAGCCTTCTTGAAGTAACTCCAAGCTCCCCCTTGAAGTAGCCTTCCTCTCTAGAAGTAACCTCCCGTTGCACCAGCCTTCTTGAAGTAGCTCAAGGTCCCCTTCTTCACCAAGAAGATCTTCAACCTCTCCAATCCGCAGCCTCCAACCTAGGAGTAGCAAGGAGAGTACAAACAACAATAGAGAACAAGAAGGAAAAAGGAAATTACAACTTATCCTTTTGTAGCACAAGGCTTGATTTGCCTAGATCAAGCGTGTAGATCTCCTAACCAAAGTGTATGGAATTGTAATTGCAATGGATAGGAGATGCTAGCCTATAGGACATGAAATTTGAGCTAAGAAGGGAAGTAGCCAATTGTCTCAATGCTCAATTTCTCACAAACAGGTTGCACAAAGTCAATGTATGCTCAAAGATTGCTCAAGTGTAAAAGCAAGTGTGTTTGGGTGTCCTAAGCTATGTCCTATTTATAGGAATGTCCTACAAGTTCTTAAGGACGTTCTAGACACCTTCTAGGGTTTTCTAAGTGCTTAACTAGCCGTTAGGTACAAGTTTGTTGCTTTAGTAACTGCTAAATAATTAATTCTGCAGTTGATGTCAGAGACCATCTCGGTCGAGAAATAGTCGACCGAGACTCCTACTCGGTCGACGTTTTGTCGACCGACAGGCTCTCTGGATCAAGTGTATGCAACGCTTATCTCCAACTGCCAACCACCATGTCAGTTGTGTCTAACGGCTACTTGGGTCTTTCTCGGTCGAGAAGATTGTCGACCGAGAGTGTCTCGGTCGAGGAGTTAGTCGACCGAGATTGACCCTGTTTCAATTTTTCAATTAAAGCACTAAGTATGTGTATGAGTGTGCATATGTGACACTATTGAAGGGGATGACCTATCTAAATGTGATGTTTAGCTAGGGAGAATCTAACGCTTGATTTAAATGAAATCTAAGTACTTGTACATTATATATTTGTACAAGTTTTTACAAAGTGATTACATTTCATGAAAATATAAATATGTAAGCATATGGATTTCCCTAATTTCTTTGTCATCCACCTTATTCTTGCAACACTCAAGTAGCACGTTAGATTAACAAGAATGAAATGTTTGTCATTATCAAAACAAAGGGATTTACAGATGTCCATTTAGCCAACAAGAAGGAGAGGGTGCTTGATGAAGCTCCCTGGTTCATGGATAGATCCCTGCTAGTGGTTCACTCTTGGAAGACAAGGTTGCCTCTCCAACCTCTTTCTTTCTCATGTGCCCCAATCTGGGCTAAGATCGAAAACCCTAGTTTGTCATGGACCAAGCAACATATTTCATGTGTTGCAAGTACCATCGGTGTTCCAGTGGATTTCGACGATCAGTCGATTGTAGCTGGATGTCTTGGTGATGCTTTGGTCTGCATTGATGTCTGTAGCAAAGCCAAGCTCCCCAGAACAACAATGGTGGTGGTGGATTCTTCCCTAAAGACCTTGAAGGTGGAGCTGATAGCACAGTCGGTTGTCTGCCCCAGCTGCAAGAGATTTGGGCACAAAAGGATGTCATGTCCCATGAAACAGAGGAAGCCCCCACCGGAGAAGGATATCCAGGTTAGGTTAGGCAAGCCAACTGCTCTACAGAATGCTAAGGGGCCAATTAAACCTGCTAAGGTGGTCAACGAGGTGGTTCTTGACAGCAATGATTGTGCTAACGAACTAGAGTTGGATTATAACCTACTGGAATTCATCTCTCAATAGGTTAAGGACACTGTTATTGATAGTGCTCGACATACCTCCTTCTCTCAACCCCCTGCTACTAAGTTCCAAATGGCAGAGCCCGACATGGTTGGCAATTCTCTTATTTGTAATATGAGTGGTTTGGATTTAGGTTGGGAGCTGGAGATAGCTAAAAGCGGCAGGGAAGCATCAACTTTCAAATCTTGGATGCCTAAAAAAATTTGGAGTAGCTGTGAGTTCAAAGCTCAATAGCAGGTCAGGAAGGAAAACCTTTTTGAAGATGAGGGTTCTAATGATTTTGATTATGAGTCATACCAATGGGACCCCAAGTACATGTACTATGACCAATCTTGGTCTAAGAGGAAGAAGAAGTCTGGAAGAAAGAAGGCTGGTTAGATCTTCTCCTCTATCTCTCTAAACCTGGTCTATTTTCACTTCTTTAAGAGGCAAATGCTTGCTAAAATGTTCTGAAGATGTCTTTGATCTGGTCTGTGAACTTGGAGATGAAGCATGTCCATATTCCATTCTTTTAGGAGTTGGTTATAAATGCATATGGAGGACAGGCAGGTGCTCATGTCTTTGGTTATGGGTCAGTTATCATTTTCATTGAAGGTCTTTGAATAAGAGTTTGCAACTTGGAAACCTCTGGATTGATTAGGTTGAGCTAGTAGTTTGCTCAGGTTTGATGGTTCTAGCCAGTCTACTAGCCTATGCCTATTTCATGAGGCTAGAGGTCACAATTTGAAGGTGGTATTATTGTTAGTTGTCTCTTTGGTTTCATCTAAGCAGTGCTGCAGTTACTTGGTTGGCTAGTATAGAATAGCCTAGCTTTCATATATGGTCTTCTTTTTCTTTTTGTGATCCTTTTGTTTTGGACTTTAGCCTCTCTGGATTTTCATCCTGGTTGTAAAGGGCGCATTTTTTTGTACCCAAAGTTTTGGACCCATTTATAGCAACACATTTTTTACCGACCAAAAAACAGAACTAGCTAACTATAATCCTCTGAACATTATTTAGCCTTGTTCATTTTCAATGTCACTTTTTCCTGAACATCTGACCGTGATTTACCGTGTGCAAAATGCAAGTGAACGTATCGAAGTAATAAGGCACTATGAAGCCCGAGTCAAACATGGAGAAGCATTTCTCCAGTAGACTACTACTAACTACAGATCAATCAGCTAGGCCAGTGATGATTGTTTGACTTGAGTTGAATTTCCAAATGAACATTAAAGTAAATGAATAAATGGTTAAAGTAAATCAAAAAGAGAATGAATTCATTAGGAGGTGGTTTAACCATGGATACCACTAACAATCAATCCCACACACTAATATCTATTATCTCAATCCCTGGATAAGGAGCCTGTAGCCAGAATTACCTACTCCCGTAGTGTAATTCACTACCTAATCTAATGCCAATCCCACTCCCGCAGTTATTGGTTTGATTAGTTAGGTGTTTTATACTTATACTCTAGGTTTCTCCTCTTGTATATTCTCCACTTTTCCCAAAGGGTGCAATATACAAGTAATCCTATGCTTTCCAAACCTTAATCCCTCTTGAGATGACTAAGAATCTATTAATCCATTCATGGTGATCAAGCACAAAAGGAACATGAAACTTTCATATAATTATATCCAATAACAATGAGATAATTTGATATTAATGCATATGAATCAATTGCAATGCATATCCGGGCTACTCTTGGGTCCTAAAGAATACATATTTTTAGTCTTGCATGGTTTTCATCACAAAACATGTAGAAGGGAAGAAGAAAAAGGTGGGAAACTTAGTAGAAACTAAGGTAACCCTTGGATCTTTGCCCGTCTGTATGATCCCCTCCATTGCAAGTGCATTCTGGTGTCTTTCGGCTATAGAACCGTCCTCTGTAGGTGCTCAGATCTTCCTAGGTGAAGCGTTTGATCCTCTGTCCTTCTCTTCTCTTTCTCTAATTGTCGTACAATCAAAATGGGGGCTCTCTTCGGTCTGTCCGTCATCCCCCTAAGTCATAGCAATCACTTAGGGTCTAAAATTATGCCCACCGTTGGATTCAAAATAGATCCGCGGATGGCCTAATTGGGCAGACTCGATAGTACCGACTAGGTGAGTCAGTAGTACCAAGTCATTTAGGTTTAGTCACGCGATCCCGATCCTATCGGTACTATCAACTTGGACTCGATAGCACCGACTTTTTACGATATTGAAATCCACTCTGACGTCAACTCGGTAACACTGAGTTGGAAACTCAGTAGCACCGATTTTTCTAAATTCATGCTGGGATTACTGATGCTATCTCAGAAGGACCGACTTTCTCTGTCGGTAGCATCGAGTTCTGGCTGGTTTTTGGGCACATCACTGAGGGTAAGTCGGTACCATCGACTATTACAAAGTCAGTAGCACTGAGCTTTGTAGAACTGCCTTGGACCTAAAATCAAATAAAAGCATCATGAGTACTTAGAATGCGTAAAATTCTAGTAAAATGGTTGAAATCATATAATTTGATACATTCAAGGAAACATAGTCTATCAATGACATTCCATGCATAATAGGTCTAATAAAGACCCAAACTACACATGAAAATAAGGGAAAATGAGCCTATAATAATGAATGAAAACACATGCATCAAACTCCCCTAAGATTAAATGTTGCTCTTCATGAGAAACACTCTCTCAGATCTATTTGACAAAAGTCAGCGGAAGGACAAAACACATACATTTTCTTCTTAAACAACTCCACCTAGCAAGCCCTAAACCGACCTTCACTGACCACTGAACCAATAACTGCTCTAAAGTGACCAAAAACTTCCATAAGAGATGTCCAGCCTCAGACAATGACACTATCAAGAAAGTAGTTAACATCATAATTACCCAGACATTCACTTGGTGTATTGAGTGATTCCCTACAATAAATTGCTCTTTCCTAACTACCAACTAACTGGAAGCAGATCTCCATATAAGCATGTATGAGGAGATAAATCATTAAGAGTGGCCTACCAAATAGAGCAATTAGTGATGAAAGATGGGTGGCAACTGAAAATTCATGAGTACATTCAAGCTATTTATGCATAAGAAAAATGAACATATAAGGATGCAAAAGAATGTAGTGCATGAATCCTAATACCTATTTTTTTACTTTTTTTATGAGATGATGCATGTAGAATGAGTTGAGAAATTTCTTTTCAACTCAGAAGAATGCACATGTAGATTATACTCTTTCACATAAAATGATGCAGAACATACTTCAACTTTTTTTCTTTTGAACTTTATCATCATTTTTTAGCAAGCCTCACTTTGTACCTCTTGCTTTCATTCAACTATTAATTTTTTTTCATTTGTTTTCTTTCCTGCATTTATTCTTCATAACCTTGAGTCGAAAATCCACATGGCAAAGGAAATTTGCATGCTATGGTGAAATGTATGCAACTGTATGAATTGTGTTATGCAAGCTAATATGGTGTGCAATATAGTTAATGTCTACGAATAAAATATTTTTTTCCTTTTCAAATGCAAGAAAACTACCCAATATGTCCCTATTGTGATATGCAATGCAATCAAAGAAAATAACTTGGAGTACTCAAGAATTTTTTTGAGGTGGTGAGTCAAAATGAATGGATGGAACATATGGAATCACACAACTAAGAGGCAACGCCTTTCATTATATTATGACGTGTGCCTCTTTAATGACTTATGTTCAAGGTGATTCAAAGGTTTATATCTCATATATACATTTAAGATCTCATTATAGTTTGGTCAGTTTAGGCTCAATATCTTCATCATTCACATTTCATTGTCGAATAAGACTTTCCTTTATGTAGTATGTCCTAATGGTGACTAATTCAAACACTTCCTTAAAAGGTGTTGCAGAAGGATTTTGCAATTTAAACTTTTAAGGATATGACCATTTTCATGCAACAACCAGAGAGTACACTCTATTCAAAAATGAAACCATGCATTTACTACTCTACAATTGCACTAGATAGACATGGATCCTATAAAACAAACAACTAAAGATAAAAATAAAATAAAAATAAAAATAAAAATAAAGATAGAAAATTGTTCCAACACCCCCCTAAGCTTGAATATGACTATGTCCGCATACCCAAGAGGTGGAACAATGGTTACCATGGCTCAGAACGGTGGAGGTGGCATGTTTGGTTCGTGGGGATGAAACATCCCCTGGAAAGAGAGATCTGTAGGAGGCATCAACGGAGGTTGTGGGTACTCCCCCAAGTATCCACGGTTCTAGTAATTGTCAAAGAAGGGCTGCTGGTATGACTCCATCCTCTACAAGTGCATATGAACATTCTCTTGGTCGGCCAACAAAAGGTGTTCATTGTCAAATATTTCCGACTAGTTTTTGTACATCTGTCCTTGAATATCCTGCACACTGGCTAAAGCCTCCTGGTGCTGCAGCTGGCCACTCTGAATCTACTGCAACATCCCGTACATGCCCTGCATGTTGTACGGGTCATTCTCCTCTTGGGAAGGTGGTGGGGCTAAGGAAGTCAAGGCAGCATATGGGTGGGCCCTTTTTCATGGGACCGCTCTCCTGGTCATCGGGATGGTGGGCTCCTCCTCCTCAATGCCATCATTGTTGCCACTATGCTCCTCATTGTCTCCCTAAGCTACTGCTTTAGGTGGATTTTCAGCCTCTCCCTCATTCAGTGGACACTTGAGATGTTCCACCCTATGCATGTTGAAGACAGGGTCGGGTAGCCTCCACTCCTGAAAGATGCCACGGTGGTTGCAATGCACATAAAGGATATTGGGATGGTACCAGAGAAGATGTGCCTTGCGAAAGTGAAGGAGATCCAGCTTTGTATTATCCTACAATGGATTGAGGGTGAAAACATCAAGGCGCAGGTAAAGAGATATAGGGGTGATGAGACCCCCGAATAGGATTGGCGCCTTCCTTGTTACATTGTGCCTCACCGAAAGCATGTGGAACAACATAAAAGCTCCAAAATTAACCGTCTCCCCCTCCAGTATCTGGTAGAGGAAGTAGAGGTCCTACCTCTGGACCTTCCCTTGAGCTTGCTTGGACCTGGCGAAGATGGTGTTGATGCAGAGACAAAGCAACATATGAGTAAAAGGATGCTCAATGTCACTTATAGAGCTGTTGTGCTAGTTGATGCGGAATCCCACACACACCTCAGTCAGCTGCTCCCAGGCCAGGTCGTAGTCAAAGTTGGATGGCATTGAGCGTTCTGGGACATGAGCCCAGATGAAGATATGATTGAATTCTCATAGTGTGGGGGAGTAGCTATTGTTGAATAGGCAAAAGTTGACCTTGCCCTCCCTCCATTCGCCTCCTATCTTCTGCTTGGGGCGACGAGAACGTCAAGTGATACCAAGAACTCTAAGACCAATTCTGGGTAGGTCTAACAATCGCTGAAGAAGGGATTATCTCCCTCCATGGCTTGCTAGTAAAAAACCTAGTGCATGTTCTCCGTGAAGCCTACCATCTCGATTAGCGTGCAATCACCATATCTCATTGGGATGACTTCCCTAGTCTACAACTCCTCATAGAGCATCCTCATCTCCAAGGATGGGTGATGAATGCATGTTAGCCGGGAGATCAAATAACTTTGTAGGGGAACAACTCCCCTCCTAGGAGCCATGTCATAGATGTGAGAAGGAGATTAGGAGAATGGAAGCTCGAGGAAGACTGTAGGTGCCTGGTGTAGCCTTGCTCTAAAATGTAGGAGGAGTGGGAGTTGAAAGTGTGAATAAAATGGCTCCACCACCCCTCCTTTTATAGCTGATCACGATGGAGTTGGTACTACTGACTTACCGAGTCAGTGGTACTGAGTTGGCTAGCACAATCTGAGGCTCAGTTGCATTGATGACTGATGATTGCCTGACGTAGCTGGTGCGGATTGGCTCGGGTCGGTAGTACCGACATCATGTCAATGGTACCGACTTATGCCGTATATCTGTGCCACCGACTGCAAGATGAAGTGCGTCGTGGTTGTTGGATCTCGATCACCCGAGTTGCTGATGTGGATTATCAGTAGTACCAACTTCAACAGTTAGTAGTACCAGTTTTTTGAATTGGTCGCTGCTTTTGAGTTTTTAGACTCGGTACACCGAACCTGGGCGCACCCAGAAGTCAGTAGCACCGACTAAAAATGGTCAGTGGTACTGAGTCCTTATCAGTTACTCCTTAAATGATTTTTAGAGATTCATTGGTACCGTCCATATAAGTCAGTGGTAGCAAGTCTGTACGGTTGATGCGGGCTAATTGTTGACCTCATTTTGGTACCACCGACTGCAAAACTTAGTGGCACTGACTTTTAAAACCATGCACACTCCCGAAACGAGTCAATGTACCATTTTAACATAAATTTAAATAAAGTGCCAATTAAAAATTAAAAATGAGCATAAAACAAAGAAAAGAAAGGATGGGTTGCCTCCCAACAAGTGTCATTATTTAACGTCCTAGACTAGATGATCCTTAGAGAAAGCATCTATGGAATGGTGCAAAGTTGCACCTCCTCTATTCATGGCTCTACTTCCCCTCTAAAATAGTGCTCAAGTATTTGGCCATTGATAAGGAACGACGTATTCCCGTCTACAATGTTCACAACACCATGGGGATGAACTTTTTACAATCACAAATGGTTCACTCCACTTGGACCTTAACTTTCCTGGATGCAATATCAGCCTAGAATTAAAAAGGAGTACTTTCTGACCAGGGAGAAACACCCTATTTAGAATTTGACTATCATGAATTTTGTGTGTCCTTTCCTTTTATATCCTAGAGCTTTCATAAGTGTTCATCCTCAGCTCATCTAATTCATTTAGTTTTAAAAATATCTTTGTACCTGCTTCATCAATGTTGAAGTTTAATTTCTTCATAGCCCATATGGTGTGTTCAAGCTCTACAGGTTGGTGGCATGTGTGGCCATAGATCAGCCTAAAAGGTGTTGTTACTATTGGAGATGTGTAAGTTGTTCTATAAGCCCAGAGTGCATCATTTAGCACATAACACCAGTTCGTCCTGTTGGTTGAGACAGTCCTTTCTAAAATTTTCTTAACTTCCCTATTTGACACCTCAACATGTCCTTGAGTCTGTGGGTGATATGGAGTACCCACTCAGTATTTCACCCCATATTTTCTCAAAAGAGCTCCAAACTACCTATTAGTGAATTGTGATCCACCATCACTAATGATTAGGCTGGGGACACCAAACCTACAAAAATGTAATCCTTCACAAATTTGCACACTACTTGTGCATCATTCGTGCGGGTTGGAATTTCTTCGACCCCACTTAGACACATAATCAGCTGCATGTAAAATGTAAAGGTATGAATTAGACGACACAAACGGGACCATAAAATCTATTCCCCAACGATCAAAAACATCGACCTCCTAAAACACATTTAAGGGCATCTTATGTCTCTTGGAGATAGTACCTACACACTGACATGCGTCACAATAATGAACATAGCCATGAGCATCCTTAAACATAGTGGGCCAATAAAACCCACTTTCTAGGACTTTGGCAGAAGTCCTAGAACTAGCATGGTGCCCACCTGTGGGTAGAGAGTGATAGTGTGATAAGATGCTCTCTACCTCACACTCGGGTACACACCTTCTTAACAACCCATCCCCGCATTGTTTAAGAAGAATTGGGTCATCCCAGATATAAAATCTCAAAGAATAGAAAATTTGTTTTTTCTCTAGGTAACCCCGATCCGCAAGTATCTCCTTACAAGCTAGGTAATTAACGATAAATGTAAACCAAGGGTCTTTAGTTTCAGTTACAAACATGTTTTCATCTAGAAATTCCTCAACTATGGGGATAGCAACATCTCTTTCATCCAACTTTTCTAACCTAGATAGATGATCAACCACTATATTCTCCACACCTGCCTTGTATTTAATTTTAATATCAAATTCCTACATCAAAAGAATCCACCTAATAAGTCAGGATCTGGTGTCCTTCTTTTGTAACAAGTATTTAATAGCAGTGTGGTCAGTCCAGACTATCACCTTAACTCCTACTAGGTAATGTCAGATTTTTTCCAAGGCAAACACTACCGCTAACAACTCTTTTTCAGTAGTAGTGTAGTTCATTTGTGCATCATTCAATTTTTTTGACGCATAATATATGACATTTGGAGTTTTGTCCCGACATTGACCCAACATTGCTCCCACTGCATAATTTGATGTGTCACACATCAGTTCAAATGGGAGGCTCCAATCAGGAGCCTGCACAATAGGCACATAAATGAGTTTTTCCTTAAGTATCTCAAATATTTCAAACAACGCTTATCAAAAGAAAAATTGGCGTCTTTCTCTAAAAGCTCAGATAATGGTTTGGAAATCTTTGAAAAATATTTTATGAATGAGCAATAAAATCCAGTGTGTCCTACAAAAATCCTAACTCCTTTCACTGATGTCGATGGAGGTAGTGAGGAAATAACCTCAATCTTTACCGGATCAACTTCCATGCCTTTGTTGGACACCTTGTGTCCAAGAACTATCCCTTCACTCATCATCATGTGACACTTCTCCTAGTTAAGAACTAGGTGAGTGTCCTTACATCTTTGCAACACCCTATCCAAATTGTGCAGGCAATCATTAAATGACTCCCCATAGACAGAAAAAGTGTCCATAAAAACCTCTAGGCACCACTCCACCATATTAGAAAAAATGGTGAGCATACATCGTTGAAACTTGGCAGGGATATTACAAAGACCAAAAGGCATTCAGCGGTATGTGAATGTTCCATAAGAATAGCTCAAAGTGGATTTCTCATTGTCCTTAGGTTCTACCCATAATACCCGTTAATAAAACAAAAGTGAGAGTGGACATATAGATGTTCCAAGATTTGATCAATAAATGGTAGGGGAAAATGGTCTTTAAGGGTGGCTCCATTTAACCTGTGATAATCAATACACATGCCATCCTGTCACTAGCCTAGTGGAAATCATTTCATTAGCAGCATTTGTAGTGTTTGTGATCCCCCTTTCTTGGAAACGACCTACGTAGGACTAACCCACATTGAATCAAAGATTGTGTATATTATACCGCCGATAGAAGCTTGACAACTTCCTTCTTTACTACCTCTATCATGATTGGGTTGAGTCGCCACTGAGGTTGGAAAATTTCTTTCACCTCTTCTTCAAGTCAGATCTTATGTTGGCATAAGGCTGGAGAAATCCCTTTTATATCAGTTATCGACCAACCAAATGTAGCTCAATGGTTCTTATGCATAGTGAGTAGCTCCTCCTCCTGCTCACCACTAAGAGAAGATGAAATGATCACTGAAAGTTTTTATTCTATAGCGATGAACATATATTTCAAGTGTGGAGGTAATGGCTTCACCGAAAGTTTTTCTTTTGCAACGAGGAACACATATTCCTCCTCACCACTCTGGTGGGCTCAAAAGAGATGGGACCAATAGTGGGGTGGGGGTCCTAAGTCTTCAAAACACCTTGCATAGTAGCAAGGTATTGTGTTCAATAGAAAGATACACTCCTTTAGACGGTTGTTGCATAAGCTGCCTTCCATTCTATTTATCACGCATGCCTTCAAGGGTAGTTGTGGAGATGACTCTATCATAGAATCATCTATCGCTTCTTCTTTTGTAGTTGGGTCATAGTCCTCCCCGTCATCTCCTAGGTAGTGCATAGCCTGGGTCAGAGAAAGTACTTTCATGTTTTCTAGGATGCCCACAGCTAGAGTGCCTTTATCTACTCTGGTCATCACATGGGCCATATCCAGGAATGGCTTTCCTAGAAATATCAAAATTTTGTTGTCCACATGTTGAAGCATATTGCACTACACCTTATCTCCCATAGCTCGAGAGCACTCCAACATCTTTATCTCAAACCTGTCATCTTGTATTCCCATAGTGAGACGTCGTCTACCCATCTAAAGTATCACATCTAAAGTAGCTGGAAATGGTCTCCTCAATAGAAGTTCATTGTCATGATCATCTTGCATCTCCATCACTACAAAATCCACAGGGAAAACAAACATATCCACCTTTACTAGAACATCCTCTCATATACCATATGGCTTCACTACTGAATTATCCACCAACTGGATTGTCATGCTTCTCTTCCTGGTTTCCTTGAGTCCAAGATTCTTGAATGTAGATTAGGGAATCAAATTGATTCTTGCACCTAAATCACATAAAACTTCTCCAAATTTTGTCTTCCCTATAAAGCACATGATATTGAAGCACCCTGGATACTGTCTTTTAGGTGGCAGTGTGCACAACATGAAAGCACTAATTTGTTCCTTGAGCACTACCACATCAGATTCTAGAATCTTCCTATTCTTTGTAATGATATCCTTTAAGAACTTCCCATAAGATGGTATTTGCTCTATTGCGTCAATCAAGGGAATGATCACAGACAACTTCCGAAAGTTATCAAGAAACTTCTTGAACTATTTGTCCATCTTGGTAGCCTTTAGACTGTTTGGAAATGGTAAAGGAATCAAAGATGCCCTCTGGTGAGGTGGTATGTAGGCTTGAGTGTTATTGCTTACAACCTCATCAACTTGCTCCTCCATAGTCTTTTCTTGGGTTGACATGTTTGGTTCTTCCACTTCCACTGGTTTAGCTTGATTTTCTTCCACTTTTGTGACTACATTGTGTGGTGCACCATCCAGTAGCTCTTTGCTGCTGTGAAGCAGAACTACTTTCACATGCTGATTTTCAGAAGGTACATTAGTAATTGCCGAAAAGCCTTATTGAGATGATTTTTGTAAAGCACTCACATCTACTTCTATCTAGGATATCTGCATTTCAATGTTGCGAATATGTTCCCCTTGATTTTGAAGGTCCCTCTATGTCTGTGCAATCTACAACTCATTCTGACTCACCAGCTTACCCAACATTTGTTCAATCTTGTCAATCTTCTTTTGTTCTTGTGGATATTGGGCTTGACCACCATACTATTATGGCCTTGGTTGTTGTTGTTGTGCCTACCATGGATCTTATTGGAAATTATTAGGGTCTTTCCACAATAACTTTGGGTCCTTCCTCCATGAATAATCATTATTCATGTATTGACATTGGCGCACGTACTTGCACCCTTCTTCCTCTTCTTCAGTAGAGCCTTTATCTAGAGCACATAACGTCTCAAAGATGAGGTCTAACTTTTTGTTTAAAGCAGATATCACCTTAGATTTGCTAACACTGTTTATGGTGGTTGGTAGTTCTCTTTCTTCCCCCCATGATTTATTCTTAGACATGTTCTTGAGGATTTCAAGACAGCGAGCGGGCTTACTGTTGAGAAAGAACCATGCTCTTGCACTGTTAAGGGTTGTTCTCTCCCCTTCATGTATACCATAATAGAAGATTTTTGCATGCCCATGTACATCAATGCCATGATGAGGCACTTTTCTAAGCATGTTCTGAAATCTTTCCCATGCCTCTGAATATGACTCATCAGCCCACTGCTTGAAATTATGAATCTTCTTGACTAGATCATTCATCTTTTGTGGAGGAAAGTAGCATCCAAAGAACACATCTATCATCTGATCCCATGACTCTTTGATCTCATCATCCAGATTGTCAAACCACAACTTCACACCATCTATAAGTGATGATGAAAATAGCTTGAGGTAGATTGTGCTAGGTGGAATCCTTTCTATCTTTACCATATCACATCTTTCCATGAAGTTTTTGATATGTGTCATTGGATCCTTAGAAGGGTGGTCAAGGAATTCCTACGATTTAACTAAAGTTATGAGTCCAGGATCTATCTTATAGCTGCCCACATTGAAAGCTTGCCTTTTTATGGGCCCTTTCTGGGCCATGGATGATGAAGCCTTTATTCTCTCCCATATTGTTTGTTCTTCTAGTTCATCTGCTCTATACCCCATTTCTCTTGGCTTGAGTACTATTGGTGCCTCTGGTTCTTCAATCAAAGGAGAGTTTGGTGAAGGCGTTCTGTTGAACCTATCCACATATTTGCCTAGCTCTCTTTCTCCATGTAAGAACTGTGCTTGTCCAAAGCCCAGTGAAGATGGTTCATTGTAGTCTAGGGCTCTGGTCCGCACCATGCACTAGTGTCCCTGAAATAATGAGAATGGATGTCAAGTCCAGAAGCTTGTAATTAATGAATAAATTATTTTAATTCATTTTCAAATAAAGAAATAAAATTTAAAAAATTGGCCTAGAGTGGTCGACTGCAACACTCATTGTGATGGATGTTGTCGCTTCCCCGGAAACGGTGCCAAAAAATTGACACGTGGTTTACTATGCGTAAAACGTAAGTGAATGTATCGAAGTAATAAGGCCATGTGAGGCCTGAGTCAAACACGGGGAAGCATTTCTCCAGTAGACTACTACTAACTATAGATCAATTACCTAGGATGGTGATGATTGTTTGACTTGAGTTGAATTGCCAAATGAACACTAAAGTAAACGAATTAATGGTTTAAGTAAATTAGAAAGAGAATGAATTCTTTAGGAGGTGGTTGTACCACAGTTACCATTAACACTCAATCCCACACACTAATATCTATTATCTCAATCCCTAGATAAGGAGACTGTACCCAGAATTACCTACTCCCATAGTGTAATTCACTATCTAAACTAATGCCAATCCCACTCCCACAGTTATTGGTTTGATTAGTTAGGTGCTTTATACTTATACTCTGGGTTTCTCCTCTCGTATATTATCCACTTTTCCCAAAGGGTGCAATATATTAGTAATCCTATGCTTTCCAACCCTTAATCCCTCTCCTGAGATGACTAAGCATCTATTAAGCCATTCATGGTGATAAAGCTAAAAAGGAACATGAAACTTTCACAGAATTATATCCAGTAAAAATGAGATAATTTGATATTAATGCATAGAAATCAATTGCAGTGTATATCCGGGCTACTCCTGGGTCCTAAAGAATATAATTTTTTAGCCTTGCATGGTTTTCATCACAAAACACATAGAAGGGAAGAAGAAAAATGTGGGGAACATAATAAAAACTAAGGTAACCCCTGGATCTTTGCCTGTCCGGATGATCCCCTCCATTACACGTGCATTCTTCTATCTTCCAGTTGTAGAACCATCCTTGTTAGGTGCTCAGATCTTCCCAGGTGAAGCGTTCGGTCCTCCATCCTTCTCTTCTCTCTCTCCGGTCATCTTACAATAAAAATGGGGACTCTCTTCAGTCTGGCCGTTGTCCCCCTAAGTCATAGCAATCACTTAGGGTCCAAAATTACGTCCACCGTTGGATTAAAAATAGATATGCGGTCAGACTAATCAGGTTGACTTGGCAGTACCGACTAAATGAGTTGGTAGTACTGAGTCACTTAGGTTTAGTCACGTGATCTCGATCCCATCAGTACTATCGACTTGGACTTGATAGTATCGACTTTTTGTGATTTTGAACAACCTCTCTGACGTTAACTCGGTAGCACTAAGTTGGAAACTTGGTAGCACCAAGTTTTCTTGATTCATGTTGGGCTTACTGATGCTATCTCATAAGTACCAACTTTCTCTATCGGTAGCACCTAGTTCTAGATGGTTTTTGAGCACATCACTGAGGGTAAGTCGGTACCACCGACTATTACAAAGTCAGTAACACCGAGCTGTGCAGAACTGCCTTGTACCTGAAATCACATAAAAGCATCATGATTACTTAGAATGCATAAAATGCTAGTAAAAATGGTTGAAATCATATATTTTGATGAATTCAAGGAAATATAGGCTATCAATGACATTCCATGCATAATATGTCAAATATAGACCCAAACTACACATGAAAATAAGGGAAAACGAGCCTATAATAATGACTAAAACCACATGCATCAACATATGATTTCCATTAAGCTTGTAGACATAACTGTATATTATCCAAAAACACCGACAAATAAAATGTCGGTCAATATAGTGAATTATAATGGTATGTGGGGGAAACCAAAAAGTTGCATATAATTTTAACAACATAACCACACCAATCATCTGTAACAAAACAAAATTTACATTTTCTTCATAACTTCTCAACCATTTTTACCCAACCTCTAGTATACCCTCTTTTAGGGTTTTATACCTACTGTGGATATTAGGCTACCTCTCAATCTAGAGCTAAGTATCTCATTGGTCACCTCTCAATCTAGAGTTGGGTGGCATTAGGTCTTCCCAACCTGGGGCTTGTCCACTCATGACCTTCCCAACCTGGGGCTTGGTCCTGTAGTCATCATCATGACTTTACTCATCTTTTCATTCACAAATCTCAGAGGTGGTATGCGGGTTCAAGCAAGTTATAAACATTATAAGGTGATATTCATAATCACTTTATAGATTGAAAGAATTAAAGTCCATCCAAGCATTTAATTTCAAGCAATTAGTAAAACCTTGGAAAATCACCATGCAACTAGAGAGATTAGCCATAAGCATAACCACATATCTGATTTGGAAGTCTCAAAACCAAGAAAGACATATAATCCAATAAAAAAGTCCAATCAACCAAGTCAAGAAATAAATCAACCAACTTGATCCTCAAAAGTATTTATAACACCTAATGGCTATAATCGCATCTAAACATCTTTTATTGACTTGGGATTCCATTATAGGGTTTCTAAGCCTTATTAGGGTTTCCTTAGGGTTTCTTGGTCTCCAAACTTTCATTTTCCAAGTTTACCCTTTTTAAGTCAACAAACCCTAAAAGCACTTTTCCACTCATTAAAACCCTAATTACTTCAATTATCCAAATTAAGGGCCTTTATTCACAAATTAGTCGAAGAACATCATTTTCATGCATTCTTGATTGATTTCCACAATTAAAACCACTAAACCTCACAATTATCAAAATTAGGGTTTTTAAGTCAATTAATGCACACCTTTAAAATTATGGAACCCTAATTAAAATTATGAGTAAAATATCACCCAATTATATCTAATCTATCATTTTTACATTAAAAGGTCAAACTTTTCTCATAATATCCAGGGAACATCATTAGATCATGTATTCTTCAAAACTTAGGGTTCTAAATTAAGTAAAACCATTAAAGGTAGCACCTTTACATACTTTTCGAGTTATAAGTAGATATAGGCCTCAAATTCATTTTTATTGGATTCTATGGATTTTTACTATCCAAAACCATTATCACATGTTACCATACGATTATCCTATCACTTACTATAATTTTTACAAAATAATCCTCTTTAGGCCAATCATAAGAGGCCACATCAGCTATGCGGGCATTAACCCTACCAGTAGGGCTGGGCCCAGAGCCAATCGACTCATGCCAATATGGCAGCCTGCGCTCCTGAGGGAACCTGCTATAACAACTAAAAAATGTGAAAGGGAAGTAATACCCTTACCTCTTCCCCATGCGGGCAAGGGTAGCGATGTCTTTTTCCTTTCTCCTTTCTTCAACCTCTCGCCAGCGGTCCTCTGCTCCCAACTGAGTCAACTGAGAAGTTGACTTCACTCCTCATCCCACTGGAGCAACAAGTGATGATGATCTTCGCCTAACATTGTCGAGTACTCCTATGGCCTTAACTCACTCGAGGATAGTCAACAATGTTGGGACGACAAGCTGATCTCCATCAAGGTTCAGGGAGAATGCTAGAGGTCGAGAACAAGGGCCCAAGTTGACATTGATGGTAGGATCGAAACCCGGGAGTTGTGTGTGTGTGCTTATGAGATCCTTGGTGTTCTCATAGAGGGTCTCAGGTCCTCCTTTTATAGGTGGTATTCCTCCGGGTTAGATATGCCTCCATGGAGTTTTGGGTGATTCTTCTAGGGGCCTCCAAATCCTAGGAAAGTTAGGATGAATTTGTACGGTTTCTTGTCATGAACTCATTGAGGCAATTTCCAGATTCCCACATGCAGAGGGTTGCGAGGAAATTAATCACAAAATCATCTCAATTCTATCCTAGTTTTCCTTATTTGATTGGAAGTAAGGGATGAATGCACGTTGTTTGATCTTAGATCCAATGGTCCACATCATGCACGCCTACAAAAGGGTTAACTAAACCAATTTCTAATTGGATTTTAAAATCATGAGAATAAAGTTATTCCTCTCACTTTTGGGATTTTTTGAAAAATATTTATCTCCTAAACCACACATCCTTTCAATCCCAATTTTTAAGGTAAACTCTTTAATGACTTAAATTACTTGTGTGCAAAGTTTGAACTAAAAATCGAAAATAAAAGAGACTTTTCTTCATATGCTAGTCATCCATTCATTAGGCATATATTATGCAATTAAAATTCATTTTCTCTTTCTTTCTTTTCTATATTTTTTATTTTGATTTCATTTCTTATTAGAAACCAACTGGAACCAAAACTTAATCAATAGTGGTCATCCATACCACTTTCTTAAGAATTCCACATAATTCTCATGTATGCCTACAATTTACTTTCATTTCTTTTTCCCTTTGCTTATTATAGGATTTTCTTATATCATTATTTCCTTTTTCATCATTGGATTATTAGAATAGTATAACCCATGAAATTATGCCATCAAGGGAAATTTTGCAAAAGAATCCATTCTTTAAAAACAAATCATACAATTTTCCATTCAAATCCCTTTTATTTGAAATTTTGCATTTCTATTCATACAAGCAAAATTGAGGTTATAACATCCTTCCCTCTTATAGGAATTTTTCCCCCAAAATTTGATCAATTAAACAAACAGTTCAGGGTAGGCTTTTTCCATATCCATCTTCATCTCCCATGTGGCTTCATCCTCTCCATGGTGCTTCCAGAGAACCTTTACCATCTCTATCTTTTTACTCCTGAGCTCTTTCATCTTGGTATCCAGTACCCTCATAGGTGACTCAAGGTAAGTCAACCTCCCTTGGAGTTCAATTGGTTCAATGCTCAGCACATGGCTTGGGTCCTTCACATAGAGCTTAAGATTGGACACATGGAGCACATCATGTATCATACTATACTGAGGGGGTAAGGCCAAATGATAAGTAACTTCACCAATCTATTCCAAAATCTCAAACATACCTACATATCAAGGAATCAACTTTCCTATGTTCTTAGCTATAGCTTGGAGGGGTCAGATTTTTAGAAACATGTGTTCACCCATAGTGAAGTGCAAGTCAGCCTGCTTCACATCAACATATGACTTTTGTTGACCATGGGCTCTCTTTAGACTTTGATTGATCAACGTGACTTTATCATCAAACAATTATAGTTCCTCAGACCTCAGCAAGGTCCTCTTACTGACATCGTCCTAGTAAAGCGGAGACCAAAATGACCTCCCATAGAGAGCTTGCTATGGAGGCATCCCGATACTGGCTTGGTAGCTATTATTCTAAGCAAACTCAGCTAGGCACATGTACTTCTCCCATAATGCACCCCAATCGAGCACACATGCTCTCAACAGATCCTCTAGCATCTAGATTGTCCTTTCTGACTACCCATTGGCCTATAAAGTAGGCACATAATAGTAAATTAGGCTCAAATTGCCACTACATTGACAAATATGTGCATAAACTCCATTTTTAGGCATTTTAACCCACATTTAGGTGTTTTAACCCCATTTTGGGGTTCCATAGCCTATAAGTTAGTCACTACACTGACAAGTAGGTGGATTCAAACCATTCTTAGGTTCTTTAACCCACTTAAGGAATTTCAACCCATTTTTGGGTACATTTCCACTTTAGGCGCATAATAGTAAATTAGGCTTAAATAGGCACTACATTGATAAGTGGGCGCATTAACCCCATTCTTAGGCACTTTAACCACATTTTCATATGCACTGGACTATAAATTAGGCACATAATAGTAAATTAGGCTCAAATAGCCACTACACTAATAAATAGGTGTATAAACCCCATTTTTAAATATTTTAACCCACACTTAGGGTCTTTAACCCCATTTTGGGTGCATTGGAATATAAATTAGCCACTACATAGATTAACCCCATTATTTGGTGTTTTAACCCACTTTTAGGAACTTCACCCCATTTTTGGGAACGTTTCCTATTTATTAGGTGCATCATTATAAATAGGCTAAAACAAGGCACTAAATGACAAGTGGACACATTAACCCCATTTTTAGGTGCTTCAGACACATTTTTGGGCACATTGGCCTAGGTGCATAATAGTAAATTAGGCTCAAATAGCCACTACACTAAAAAATAGGCACATCTTCCCCATTTTCGGGAGATTTAACCCATTTTTGGGCCCTTTAACTCCATTTTGGGGTACATTGGCCTATAAATTAGGTACTACAGTGACAAGTATGCGGATTGACCCCATTCTTAGGCGCTTTGACCCACTTTTAGGCATTTCAAAACATTTTGGGAGAATTTCCTATTTATTAGGTGCATAATAACAAATTAGGCTAAAAAAGACACTACACTGACAAGTGGCTACATTAACCCCATTTTTAGGAGCTTAACCACATTTTTGGGCGCATTTGCTTATAAATTAGGCGCATAGTAGTAAATTAGGCTCAAATTGCCACTACACTAACAAATAGGAGCATACATTGCATTTTTAAGTGTTTTAACCCACTTTTAGCCGCTTTAACCCCATTTTGGGGCGATTTGGCCTATAAATTAGGCACTACACTATTAAGTAGGCTATTTCTTCTTATTCTTAGGCACTTTAACTCAATTTTAGGCACTTCAATAATTTTGGGTGCATTTCCTATTCATTAGGCACATAATAGTAAAAAAAGGCTAAAAAAGACACTACACTAACAAGTGGGAGCATTAACCCCATATTTTAGTTGCTTTAACCGCATTTTTAGGTGCATTGGCCTATAAATTAGGCACATAATAGTAAATTAGGCTCAAGTTGCCAGTACACTGACAAATAGGCCCATAAAGCCCATTTTAGGCATTTTAACCCACTTTTAGGCATTTTAACCCAAACTTAGGCGCTTTAATCCCATTTTGTGGTGCAATGGCCTATAAATTTGCCACTACACTAACAAGTAGGCGGGTTACCCAATTATTTGGTGATTTAACCTAGTTTTAGGCACTTCAACATATTTTTGGCCACATTTCCTATTTATTAGGTGCATAATTGTAAATTAGGCCAAAAAAGGCACTAAAAAGACAAGTGGGTGCATAACCCCATTTTTAGGTGCTTTCGACGCATTTTTGGGTGCATTGGCCTAGGTGCATAACTGTAAATTAGGCTCAATTTTCCACTACACTGACAAATAGGTGCATATACCCCCTTCTAGGAGATTTAACTTACTTTTAGGCCCTTTAACTCCATTTTGGGGTGCATTGGCCTATAAATTAAGCACTACAGTGATAAATATGCGGGTCAACCCCATTATTTTGGTGTTTTAACCCACTTTTAGGCACTTCAACCCATTTTCGGCAAATTTCATGTTTATTAGGCTCATAATAATAAATAATGGTTAAAAAGGCACTACACTGACAAGTGGCCGCGTTATCCCCATTTTTAGGCACTTTAACCACACTTTTGGTACATTTGCCTATAAATTAGGTGCATAATAGTAAATTAGGCTCAAATTGCCACTACATAAACAAATAGGCGCATAAACCCTAGTTTTAGGCGGTTTAACCCCATTTTGGGTCGCATTGGCCTATGAATTAGGTAGTACACTAACAAGTAGGTGCCTAAGTAATGGTTGTATTAACCCCATTTTTAGGCACTTTAACTGCATTTTGGGCAAAGTTGCCAATACATTAGGCACATAATTTTTTTTGGAGCATTGACCTATCAATAAGGCACATAACAGTATATTACACTCCAATTGCCACTAAATTGACAAATAGGAATATAATAGTAAATTAGGGTCACATTTCTACTAAATTGACAAATAGGGCCATAAACTCCATTTTTAGGCGTTTTAATCCGCACTTAGGCATTTCAACCCCATTTTGGGGTGCATTGGCTTATAAAGTAGGCACTACACTGACAAGTAGGAGAATTAAACCATTCTTAGGAGCTTTAACCCACTTTTAGGCACTTCAACCCATTTTTTAAATCATTTCATGTTTATTAGGCACATAATAATAAATTAGGCTCAAAATGACACTGCACGGAAAAGTGGATGCATTAACCCCACTTTTAGGTGTTTTAACCGCATTTTGGTTGCATTGGCCTATAAATTAGGCATATACTTTTTTTGGGAGCATTGGCCTATAAATTCGGCACATAACAGTACATTAGGCTCAAATTGCCACAACATTGACAAATAGGCGCATAAACTTCATTTTTAGGCGTTTTAACCCACACTTAGGCATTTTACCCCCATTTTGGGGTGCATTGGCCTATAAATTAGGCACTAACCTGACAAGTAGGTGGATTAAAACCAGTCTTAGGAACTTTAACCCACTTTTAGAAATTTCAACCTATTTTAGGTACATTTCTTTTTATTAACTGCATAATAGTAGATTAGGTTAAAATAGGCAGTACACTGACAAGTGGGTGCACTAACTCCATATTTAGGCATGTTAATCGCATTTTTGGGGCATTGGCCTATACGTTAAGTGTATAATAGTAAATTAGAATCAAATGGCTGCTACACTAACAAATAGGTGTATAAACCCCATTTTTAGGCCTTTTAACCCACTTTTATGCACTTTAACCCCATTTTGGGGCGCCTTGTCCTATTAATTAGGTACTCCACTGACAATTAGGCAGATTAACCTCATTCTTAGGTTCTTCAACCCACTTTTAGGGATTTGAACCCAGTTTTGGTGCATTTCGTGTTTATTAAGCGCATAATAGTAAATTACATCAAAAAGTTACCACCCTTACAAGTGGGTGCATTAACCCCTTTTTATGCACTTTAACCACATTTTTTGGTTCTTTGGTCTATAAGTTAGGCACACAATAGTAAATTAGGCTAAAATTTCCACTACAGTGACAAATGTGCGCATGAACTCCATTTTTAGTCATTTTAACCACATTTTGGAGCACATTGGTCTATAAATTAGGCATTACATTGACAAGTAGGTATAATAACCCTTCTTAGGTGCTTTAGCCCACTTTTAGGCACTTTAACCCAGTTTTGGCCGTAGTTCCTATTTTTTAGGTGCATAATAATAAATTATGCTAAAAAAAGCACTAAAGTGACAAGTGGGCACATTAACCCTATTTTAGATGCTTTAACCACTTTTTTGGGTGCATTGGCCTATAAATTAGGTGCATAGAAGTATTTAAGCTGAAATTTCCACTACACTAACAAATAGGATCATAAACCCCATTTTTAAGCATTTTAACCCACACAGGTGATTTAACCCCATTTTGGGGTGCATTGCTCTATAAATTAGGCACTACACTGACAAGTAGGCAGATTATCCCCATTCTAGGCATGTTAACCCATTTTTAGGAACTTCAAACAATTTTCATGTGTATTATCTCTTTATTAGACTCATAATAGTAAAATAGGCTCAAATAGGCACTATACTAACAAGTGGGCACATTAAATCCATTTTAGGCACTTTAACCAGATTTTGGGGTGCATTGGCCTATAAATTAGGCGCATAACAATAATTAGGATCAAATTGCTACTCCACTGACAAATAGGTGCATAAACCCCATTTTTAGGCATTTAAACCCATACTTAGGCATTTAAACCCTATTTTAGGGTGCATTGACCAATAAATTAGGTAATACAGTGACAAATAGGCAAATTAACCCCATTGCTACATGCTTTAACCCACTATTAGCACTTCAAACCATTTTTCAATGCATTGTGCATAATAGTAAATTAGGCTAATAAAGGCACTACACCGACAAGTGGGTGCATTAACCCCATTTTTAGGCACATTAACCACATTTTTTGGCGCATTGGCCTATAAATTAGGAACATAATTGTAAATTATGCTCAGATTGCCACTACACTGACAAATAGATAAATAAACCCCATTTTAGGCATTTAACCCAATTTTAAGTGTTTTAAACCCATTTTAGGGCACATTGGCCTATAAATTAGACACTACACTGCCAAGTGTCTGAATTAACCCCATTCTTAGGCGCTTTAACTTACTTTTAGTTACTTCAACCCATTTTTGGGTGCATTTCCTATTTATTAGGCACATAATTGTAAATTATGCCAAAAAAGGCACTAAACTGATAAGTGGGTGCATTAAACCCATTTTTAGGCACATAATTGTAAATTAGGCCAAAAAAGGCACTAAACTGATAAGTGGGTGCATTAAACCCATTTTTAGGCACATTAACCACATTTTATATCCAATTTTAGGCATTTTAACCCACGTTTAGGTGCCTTAACCCCATTTTGGGGTGTATTGGCATATAAATTAGGCACTACACTGATAAGTAGGCAGATTAACCCCATTCTTAGGCGCTTTAACCCACTTTTAGGCACTTCAATCCATTTTTAGGTGCATTTTCTCTGTATTAGGTGCATAATAGTAAATTAGGCTAAAAAAGGCACTACACTGACTAGTGGGTTCATTAACCCATTTTTAGGGGCTTAACCACATTTTTGGGTGCATTGAACTATAAATTACGGACGAAAAAGTAAATTATGCTTAAAATGCCACTACACTGACAAATATGTGTATAGACCCCATTGTTTTGGCATTTTTACCCACTTTTAGGTGCTTTAACCCCTTTCGTGTGCATTGGCCTATAAATTAGGCATTACACTAACAAGTAGGTGTATCAACCCCATTCTTAGCTGCTTTAACCCACTCATAGGAACTTCAACCCATTTTTAGGCACATTTCCCCTTTATTAGGCACATAATAGTAAATTAGGCTCAAATTGCCACTACAATGACAAATAGGTGCATAAACCCCATTTTTAGGCATTTTAACCCACTTTTAGGTGCATTAACCCCATTTTGGTTCGCATTGACCTATAAATTAGGCACCATGTGACAAGTATGTGAATTAAACCCATTCTTAGGCGCTTTAACCCACTTTTAGGCACTTCAACCCAGTTTTTGGCGCATTTCCTGATTATTAGGTGCATATGAGTTAATTAGGCTAAAAAAGGTATTACGCTGAAAACTGGGTGCATAAACCCATTTTTAGGCTCTTTAACCGTATTTTTAGGCACATTATCCTATAAATTAGGCACATATAGTAAATTAGGCTCAAATAGGTACTAAATTGACAAATGTGCACATTAATCCAATTTTAATTAACCCCATTCTTAGGAGCATTAACCCATATTTAGACACTTCAACCCATTTTTGGGTGCATTTCCTATTTATTAGGTGATAATAGAATATTACACTAAAAAAGCACCACACTAACAAGTGGGCACATTAACCCCATTTTATTGGTGCTTTAATCACATTTTTTGGTACATTGGCCTATAAATTTGACACATGAAATTAGGCTAAAATTCCCACTACACTAACAAATAGGCACATAAATCTGATTTTTAAGAGTTTCAACCCAGACTTAGGTCCTTTGACCCCATTTTGGGGGTGGATTGGCCTAAAAGTTAGGCACTACACTGACAAGTATGAAGATTAACCCAATTTTTAGGCACTTTAACCCACTTTTAGGAACTCCAAGCCATTTTTAGGTGCATTTCCTCTTTATTAAATGCATAATAGTAAATTAGGCTCAAATAGACACTACAACGACAAGTGGGCGCATTAACCCCACTTCATGTCTCCTCTCTTCTCAAGATTCCATACATCCCTTATCAGTGTATGGCCAGCTATCTCTCAAGCACATGTTTAAATTCGGCCTCAATGGGAAAATGGAGCACCTAACAACACATCTTCATAGACCTAGAACTACGAGATCACCCCTTTCATTCTGGGGTGACAAAGAGATCATACCATTCAAGCCTTTTTTTCATGCTTATCGTTGAGGTCTAGAGAAAGTGACAATCAAAAGGATCTTAGAGTGTCTAGGGTTGGGCCAGGAGGGTCTCTTAACGCCTTCTTTTTTCTTCCCATCCCATCAGAGCTTTCTTCACAAAAACTTACCATGGTAAGGGAGAAGGTGGAACAAGCACACTCGTAGAGTGCAGTACAACGGAGAGTTGTATGTTGCATTCGGTAAGGATGATTCACTCCTGAAAAAGAATATATTGATTCTCTCCCAATTGGTTGGATTGAAAGTGTGATGATTTATTTCACGGGCAAGGTCTCTAGTTCAAGTCCAGGATGGCCCATCTACAGTTGGGACAAGAATTAAAAAAACATCTAACTCCTTAATGCATGCTCCACTTGGCTCAGGGGGATGTAGCTCAGTTGGATGTCTAATTGTCCACGCGGTAATGATAGTATCTTGTACCTGAACGGATGACTTACTTTTTCTAAGTAATGTGGAAGAGGACCAAAACATGCCACTGAAAGACTCTACTGAGACAAAGATGTCTTGTCCAGATTGTAGAGGATGTAGGATGGGCAGTTAGTCAGATCTAGTATTGATCATACATGGATGATAGTTGTAGTCAGAGGCTCTCCTATGGTTCCCTTATCTAGGATCCTTGAGGAAGAGGATCAAGTTGACCCTTGCGAACAACTTGATGTACTATCTCCTTTCAAACCTTTGAGCTAAATATGGTAAAAAGGAAAGAAAATCCATGGACCGACCCCATCGCCTCCACGCCATAGGAACTATGAGATCAGCCCAAGGATGCCTTCGACATCCAGGGGTCGCAGACAAACCATAGACCCTATTCAATATCAATAAGTGGGACGCATTAGCAGTCTACTCTTTGGTTGGATAGTAACGGTCAGAGAAGGGCAATCACTCATTCTCAAAACCAAAACCAGTATTCTTAAAATCAAAGAGTTCGGTAGAAAAAGGGGGAGAGCTCTTCGTTCCTGGTTCTCTTGTACCTGGATCATCTAGAACCACAAGAATCCAATCCTTAGAATGGGATTACAACTCAGTACCTTTTGCAATTTTGAGATGAGTTGCTCTTTGGAGAGCACAATACGATGACAGTTGTAAGATGTGTTCAAGGGGAGTTATTACCTATCATTTTCCTCTATGGTAGAATCAATCAGGGATGCCTAAGAGGCAGTGGTTTACCCTATGGTTGATGTTAGTAGTTCAAGTCCGCTTATCTCCAACCCATGAACTTAGTCAATACTATTATATCACTCCATTTTTCTGATTCGGCAATTCGGTCTATGATTTATCATTCATGGACGTTGATAAGATCCTTCCATTTAGCAGCACCTTAGGATGTAATAGCCTTATTAAATGAAATGGTGAGGTTTAAATGAGGAAAGGATTACAGTGGATATGTAGGCACCCAGAGATGAGGAAGGGCGTAGTAAGAGACAAAATTCTTTGGGGAGTTGAAAATAAACATAGATCTGGAGATTCTTGAATAGGTAAACCTTTTGAATTACTGTTGAATCCATAGGCAAACAAGAGACAACTTGGTGAACTAAAACATCTTAGTATCCAGAGGAAAAGAAAGAAAAAGTCATTCCCGTAGTAGCAGCGAGCAAAATGGGAGTAGCCTAAACTGTGAAAATGGGGTTGTGGGAGACCAATACAAGTGTCATGTTTCTAGGTGAAGCAGTGGAGTGTTGCACCCTAGATGGTGAGAGTCTAGTAGCCAAAAGCATTGCTAGTTTACACTCTAACCCGAGTAGCATGGGGCACGTTGAATCTCATGTGAGTCAGCAATGACCACCTTGCAAGGCTAAATACTCTTGGGTGACCGATAGTGAAGTAGTACCGTGAGGGAAAGGTGAAAATAACACCCTCATCGGGGAGTGAAATAGAACATGAAACTGTGATCTCCCAAGTAGATGGAGGAGAAATGTGATCTCTGACCATGCGCCTATTAAATAATGAGTCAGCGACTCAGAGGTAGTGGCTTGGTTAAAGGAACCCACTGGAGCCATAGCCAAAGTGAGTATTCATAGGGTGACTATCTCTACTTATGGAACTAAACCTGGGTGATCTATCCATGACCACGATGAAGCTTGGGTGAAGCTAAGTGGAGGTCTAAACTGACGGATGTAGAAGAATCAACGAATGAGTTGTGGTTAGGGGTGAAATGCCACTCAAACCTAGAGCTAGTTGGTTCTCCCTAAAATGCATAGAGGCGCAGCAGTTGACTGGACATCTAGGGGTAAAACACTATTTTGGTTCGGGTCGTGAGAGTGGTACCAAATTGAGGCGAACTCTCAATACTAGATATGACCCCAAAATAACAGGGGTCAAAGTCGGTCAGTGATATGATGGGGGATAAGCTTCATCGTTGAGATTTAAATAGCCTGAATAACCAGCTAAGGTCCCTAAATGATCGCTTAGTGATAAAGGAGGTAGGGGTGCAAAGACAGTCAGGAGGTTTTCCAAGAAGCATCCACCCTTGAAAGAGTGTGTAATATCTCACTGATCGAGCGTTCCTGCACAAAAAATGAATGGAGATAAGCAACCAGTCAAAGCTATGGGATGTGAAAAAGCATCAGTAGGGGAGCATTCCGCATTAGAGGGAAGTTCCCACACAAGCCAATATTGATGAAGCAGAAGTGAGAATGTCGGATTGAGTAATGCAAATATTGTGAGAATCCAATGCCTAGAAAACCTAAGGGTTCCTCCGTAAGGTTTGTCCATGGAGGGTGTGTCAGGGCTTAAGATTAGGATGAAAGGCATAGTCGATGGACAACAAGTAAATATTCATGTACTACCCCTTGTTGGTCCCGAGGGATGGAAGAGGCTAGGTTATTCAAAATATGGTTATCAGTTCAAGGATGCAAGGTGACCCTACTTTTTTAGGGTAAGAAGGGGTAGAGAAAATTCCCTGAGCCAATGTGTGAGTACCAGGTGCTATGGCGTTGAAGTAACTCATGCCATAATCCCAGGAAAAGCTCGAACGTCCTTCAACAAATGGGTACATGTACCCGAAATTGACACAGGTAGGTAGGTATAGAATACCTAGGGGCGTGAGATAAATCTCTCTAAGAAACTCGACAAAATAGCCTCATAACTTTGGAAGAAGAGGTGCCTCCTCACAAAGGGGATCATAGTGACCAGACATGGGTGATTGTTTACCAAATATAAAAGTCTCTGCAAAGTCGTAAGACCATGTATGAGGGAAGACGCCTACCCAGTTCCAGAAGGTCAAGGAAGTTGGTAATCTGATAATAGGGGAGTCGATGACTGAATCCCCGGTGAAAGGCAGTTGTAACTATAACGGTCCTAAGGTAGTAAAATTCATTATCAGGTAAGTTCTGACCCACATGAAAGGTGTAATGAAATGGCACTGTCTTCGAGAGAAGCTTGGTGAAATAAACATGTCTATGAAGATGCAGACTACCTGTACCTTGACAGAAAGACCCTATGAAGCTTAACTATTTCTGGGACTGGCTCTGGGCCTTTCCTACGCAGCTTAGGTGGAAGGTGAAGAAGGCCTCCTTCTGGGGGCCAAGCCATTAGTGAGATACCACTTTGGAAGATCTAGAATTTTAACCTTGTGCCAAGACCTACAGACCAAGCAATAGTCTCTGATAGACAACTTCTATCGGGTGTAGGCCTCCCAAGATGTAATGGAGGCGTGCAAAGGTTTCCTCGGTCCAGACGGAGATTGGCCCATGAGTGCAAAGGCAAAAAGGAGATTGACTGCAAGACCCACCCATCAAGCAGGGACTAAAGTCAGCATAAGTGATCTGATAGTGTTGAGTGGAAGGTTCATCACTCAACAGATAAAAGTTACTCTAGGGATAAAATTTTGATCTTCTCTAAGAGTTCACATCTAAAGGAAGGTTAGGCACCTCGATGTCGTCTCTTCACCATTGTGGCTGTAGTATGTTCTAAGAGTTGGATTATTCTCCCATTAAAGCAGTATGTGAGTTGCATTTAGAAAATCATGAGACAGTTTGGTCCATATTCGATGTGGGTGTTAGAGCATTGAGAGGACCTTTACCCAGTATGAGAAGATTGAGAAGGACACACCTCTAGTGTACCAATTATCATGCCAACAGTAAACGTTGGGTACCTAAGTGCGGAGTGGATAACTACTGAAAGCATCTAAGTAGTAAGCCCACCCCAAGATGAGTTCTCTCCTATTCTGACTTCTCCAGAGCCTCCAGTAGCACAAGCACAGTCAAGACAAAGACGGGTTCTCTACCCCCACAGGGATGGAGCGATAGAAATATTGAGAATCCAAAATAAGGTCATGTCAAGACAAGCCATTTATCAGTACATAGGTGTCAAGTAAAAGTGCAGTGATGTATGCAGCTGAGGCATCCTAACAAAATGAGAGATTTGAACCTTGTTCCTCCATGACCTGATCAGTTCGATCAGGCACTCACCATTTATTTTTATTTTTCAACTGTTTGACAACATGAAAAAACCAAAAAAGCTCTTCCCCCCATCCCTTGATGGAGAGGGAGGGCAGAGGCCTCTGGTGTCCCTTCTAGTCAAGAATTGCAGCCTAGCAATCATTAACCAATATGCTTTTCTCTCATACCTTTCTTCATTCACGATTCGATATTCTGGTGTCCCAGGCATAGAGGAACCATGCCAATCCATCCCAAACTTGGTGGTTAAACTCTACTGCGGTGACAATACTATAGGGGACATCCTATAGAAAAATAGCTTGATTCCAGAATGATAAAAATCTTAATACCTCTTATTTGACTTTGATTTTTAAAGAAGGTCATCTTATTCTTATTGTAGTTTAAAAATCCCAATTATAACATCTCTTCTCTCCCACTTCACACCTCGAAACACATTTTTCCTCTAGAGAGATACACACTTTCACATCTTCTTAACCCGAAATGGCTGAGGAGAGGAAAGATTCCTTTTTCGAGGTACTCCTGAGAAGAGGTCTAGTGGAGACTGGGTGGGGCCTATAGCTCAGAGGATTAGAGCATGTGGCTATGAACCATGGTGTCGGGGGTTCAAATCCCTCCTCTCCCCAACCATTCCAAAAGGGAAGGACCTTAACCTCTTCTCTACCTCTTCTCTGGGGGTAGAAAAAACATGATTGGGGTCGCAGACGCAAAGCTATGGTTTTCTTGTCGAAATGGAATGGCCTTACTTTTTTTCTTTATCGTGTTTTCTTTATCGTGAATGAGACTATAATTATGTATAGTACACCCAGTTCAAATCTGCATATTTGTGTTTTACTCCTCGTAACTCTTCCTCAGTCAGGATTGGGTAGAATAGCAAAGCAAGTACAAGTATTAGTAGCATAGCAAAAATGCTTTCTAAGTCATTATCTGATTATGTTTGCTCACGGTAATTGTGGCCTATCGGGAGAATTGACGGCTGCATCTTTGATGCACTACTAGTACACACCATATGAGAATTACTAATTGTCTAGTTGTAAATCGCCCTGGGCTATTTACTTTACAAGGGATTTACCCAGATCTATGCCAGGTATTTGACGTGACATGACGTGATGTGATGTTGATTCTAAAATATTACATAACAAAATGTGATACGAAGGGACATAATGCAATAGAAACAAAGATAGGGAATGGGTTACTTATTCTTAACTCCTAATGACCAAAGTGATCCCTTTCATTCAATTCTTAACTAAAAAATTAAGGATTAATAAAATCTCCCAAAGTAGGATTTGAACCTATGACCAATCGATTCACAGTCGACATCTCTACCACTGATCTACTGAGGAACAACAGAAGATTTGATCTCATAGAGTTCAACTCCCATTCTCAACCCATGAACAATATCAATCCAAAACTTCCTTCATAACTCCCGAAACTTCTTTGTAATGGCACCATTCTAATGCTTCATTTCATAAGGAACATCAAAGTGGCCATATTTTCATTATATTCCATCTATATCCCAATTCCATTCATTTAATATCCCTTTAGTATCATTGATATAAAATATGTCATTTATATTCTATCTCTTTCCATATATAGAAAGTTAAGAAATCATCATACAATAATCAAAAAATTGAAATAGAAAAGAAACAAGGGAGGTCTGTGATGATTTTGAAATCTTTTCTTCTTGGTAATCTATTATCCTTATGAATGAAGATAATCAATTCGGTCATTGTGGTCGGACTCTATTATGGATTTCTAACTACATTCTCCATAGGGCCCTCTTATCTCTTTCTTCTCTAAGCTCAGGTTGTGGAAGAAGGAATCGAAAGGAGATATAAACAACAACTGGTTTTATTACTGGACAACTCATGCTGTTCATATTAATCTATTATGTTCCTCTTCATCTAGCACTGGGTAGACCCCATACAATAATTTTATGAGTTCTGCCCTATCTTTTGTTTCATTTCTTCTGGAATAATCACAATTTTTTTTATTATGGATACACTACCAAAAATGCAATACCTAATCTGAGCATTCAATATGTATTCCTGAATAATCTAGTTTTTCAATTATTTAACCATTTCATTTTACCAAGTTCAACATTAGCCAGATTAGTCAACATTTATATGTTTCTGTTGGTATGTATGCCATGAGAGCCAATCATGGGATGATTGGTGGGATACATTAAGATTGATTTGATAAACATCAAAGGAAAGCTTCCAATTCTTTCTGGTTCAGTCATATGAGATAGTGATAGAACAGATTGAATGTCTAGAGAATGAAAGTACTCAATGACGTATGCTTTCAGGTTGAGGACCTGAACGATGAGATCATACGGATGCTAAGAGTTTGTACATTCTTGTTATGTCCCTAGTTGGATGTCATCGTGGAAGGTATATAGACAACAATGACACACAAGACTAGATTGTGGTGTTGGTTGATGACAGAATCTCATTAGTCATGATATAGAGATATCAAACCAAACACATAGGTACTTGTTAGATAACAAGTGTACCGGACAGACCCACCGTGAGTTTGACACATGGAACCATGACATGGTAGTCACAGTTAGTACTCACAGTGATGGTGGTGAGTGTGATTCTTTGACCTGAAATCACTACACTCAACACATGTCGTTGGGCACACTTTGACATCATCAAACGCAGTCCTGAAACATGGGTTGTTATAAAGGTGATGATTGGGTGGCTTTGACACATGGGGCTTTTGAGGGGTGAGTGATAGATATGGGATTTGTCCCTCCTAAGGGAGTTTGATATCCAAGGCCACTTGATGAGTAGGATTGATATAGGCATGCACACGCATGTGTGAATCAGTATGTGATATTGATGTCATACATATCTCGTTCAATCTGCTTTGAGACCAAGAAAGTGAATGAACGTTGACAGGATGACTGTTCCATGCCTCGAGTTCATTCGGGATATCAGTGATAAAGGAATTATACATTCACTGTAACACCATTCACGGATTGTAGGATTGAAAGTTGTTCTCCAACTTTCTACTTTCAGTTGGGTAGCACTGATGTGTGACTAGGCACCGCTCTTTGCTTGTGAAGTCATAAGTGTTATGGACTTTCACTGCCAACGTGAAATGGACCTGCAGGGTCACACACACAGGATTTAACCTGGAAGAGGAGGTTTTTCCACAAAAATTGTTTAGATTGATTACTAAAGGAGTTTAGTAGTTCAATTAAACACTCAATCAATTGATAGCTCAATGTCATAATGTTCAAGGTGTTGGATACATTGATTCGAGTATCGGATTGATTGAAATCGCAATTGACTAATTCTGTACAATCTGCACTCCCAACCGATCGGCTCATGAGATGAACTGGTCGGCTGAGGTTGTTGAACCAGCCGACTCAAGTGTTGAGCCGATCGACTCAAGATCAGGGTGAACCGATTTCTTCAAGTGTTGAAACGATCGATTCAACTGGTGCAACCGAGCAACGTGGGAAAGTAGGATTGGTGAGAATTTTCCTTGCATTTCACTTGCCCAATTTGATTGGAACAAGGATTGGTATTTGATACCAATTAGAAACAAAAGAAGGAAAGTCAATTGGGAACTGATCAGGACCACAAACTGACCGGTTCAGAAAGTGAACCGACCGACTCATGGGTCCCAACCGATCGGTTGAGTGTCAACCAACCGGCTCTGATCCCCTACCGACCGTTTCAGAAATGAAACGATCAGTTCAGGTTGCGAGTTGGTTATTTTTTGTGGAAAATCTCAAACCCTTCTACTCCTGCTTTAGTCCCATATTGCCCGGGATAGAGAACCCTATCCCATGACCCTCCTATATATAGGGGTATTGGGGGCTTCTCAAAGTAAAACTCAGTGCAACTAGTTGCTCTGCAAAGTTGTCGTTCTCTGGTTTTAGTAACTGAGAGAGCCCGAGCAAGTGCTACCCGCAAAGGGAGGCACAACAAGGGAAAGACAACTGCAGTTGCAACTGGAGGCATGAGAGTGTGTTGGCGACTAGTACGTCAACAGGAGGGTGCGACTCCTTCCAACTCCTTGTAGGACAAGGAGTGTGGAGTTACAGGTGGTCCGTGTGGACTACTTCAGAGGCGGGAGGTTTCTGCCACTCAGGAGGACAACTATCAATCCCGACAGTCTGGTGAGAGGAGGAGTTGTCAGTCCCGGTGTGACCAGGAGCTGCACAGACACCGTCCAAGACCGGAGTTGAAGACCATGCAAGGTGCGAGGTATTGTCACCGAGCAAGCCTCGAGACAAGGTATGATTCCACAAACCATCCTTTCCTATTATATAGACGTTGACGTGTTTCCTTGTTCCGGGTTTGGGGGAGAAAATTTTGTTTCCGCTGCCTTCTCTGCCTCCCCTAAAACCCAACAGTGGTATCAGAGCCACGTGAACTGCTCTATATTTTAGGAATATCAATATGATCGATTTTGGTTTGTCGCCTTTATTTATTGCATACGATGCGAATAATATTGGCTTTATGCATGTCCAATCCTAAATCCACATATCCCAATTACATATATGATATGTATTATTAATGCACTCGATACGCGTCGCCCTTAAACAAGTTTTGTGGTGGATGTATAGCGTGGTTATGGCCAATAAATCCTATCTGTGTATGGTTGTATATGGTTGCTTGCATCTCGGTCTGCGCACCGATATTCCTTCTCCTATTCCTGATGTAACTTGAAATAATTCGAGATTTCTTTCCTACCTTTGCTCCCCTCGAATGTAACTCGAGGTATCTCTTTTTAAAATGTAAAATAGGATAGATTTTATTTCCTGTTATGTCAAAGAACGGAGGCCATCCTGACGACAGATGAAACGATCGGTTCAAGGCGTGAACCGATCGGTTGATGTTCCAGACGATCGGTTCAAGGAGTGAGCCGACAGGTTGATGACTGGTTCGAGGAGCGAGACGAGCGGGTGGTGGCCATGACAAGATGCACGACGACCAGGCAAACCGATCGGTTGGAGGAGCCAACCGATCGGCTGGTGGCACGCAGACGACCAGGCCAGGATGAGCAGTCAATCATGTGATGAGTTGATGTAATCCAAAGGCAAAGAACAGAGTTCATCTTGTACAGGTTGCATGTGATGTAGACCTAGATGACTGTGATTCCTCTTGGCTTGAGGAATCACATTAGGATGGCCATAATCATCGCTTTTATCGTCTTGCATGTTTTCTGTGGGATATAGCATGTATATGATACGTACTATGTATTGTGGTGATTGGATATGTATATGTATATAAAACCAAATCCCTCATTAAATATTAAGTTTTAGATGCCTTCAAAATGCGACACATGTGAAAAGATTGATCGACCAAGTGTGGGCACGCCCTAGCATGGTGCACCATCTATCTCATGGAAGCATGAAGGATGAATGTGTGGGTCTTCCCTAACAGGGTGCATATTCATCGTGTTTTCTTTGGGTCAGACTTAACAAGGTGATCTAGATGGGATCTAGTACCTTGAGGCATGGAGATGATCATGGCAAGGAGTTGCATATGACATCTTATCAAGAGTTTCATATGATGCAATTGGCAAGAGTTGCCTACCTGAGAGATCTATGTTGTGGGTGACAGCCCTAGCTGGTCCATGGCTTAGAGGATTTTAGGATCTTGCCCACTAGAAGGTTGTACACTGCAATCTTCCAAATTGATGGTGAGGGATATCAATTTGAAGTAAAATAGGGGGAGCGATAATTAATTAAAGGCCTAATTTTATCGTCAACTTTTCAAATCAATCAAAGAAGTCAAAAAGAGTTTTGGACTAAAATTGCATATATTTCCTTTTGTTAAATGGTTAATCAACAAATCACTTTATTTTTGCGATCGGTCTTTGAGACCAACAAATTAAATGGGAATAATTCCACGACTGGTTAGGATGATGAGAAGTGTTCTCAATCAAAGAGAGAAAGCTCTAAGTCCTAGTTATACCAGAACCAGATGAACTCGATCCCACCACATCAATGGCTGAAAGTATGCTTATGGAAGCATACCGAGGATGACATTGATGAGGAGTGCGTGATGTTGTGCTCTCTGAACTGTGAGTTGCAGAGACAACATGAGACATATGTTGTCTCAAGGACACTGTCCTAGTATGTCATGACAGAAGGAGATCCAGTAAGGTATTCACGCACTCAATGTGAATGGGTATGTGGAAAACCTAACTAAGAAGGATTCCCTCAGAGCCAAGAGTTGGCTATTGGTATGATACTACAAATGTTGCGAGGATCATACAATTCATGATAAGCTACAACATGAACAACTTTGACAAGCATTGACATAGTTGTTGGACATGTTGAGGATAGTAGAGGCAAAGATGAAGAAAGAAAAACCATAATCTTTGATGTGATCAAAGAAAAAGGTAATTCTTAAGGGAAAGGATAAGGGCAAAGCAAAGAAGTGTTCTGATGCTAGTCAGCAATCCAAGCCGTCTTCAGCCTCAAGGCACATGGGGAAAGGGTGTATGAGGGATTGCCCTCTATATCTGGAAGAACAAAAGAAGATGAAGGAGGGGATGGAGATCTCCACCTAAGGTATCATGAAATGAACCGCTTCTTTATCTAAGGTATATGATACCAAGATATGGATCTATCATATATGATATGCAAGATACGTAAAGAAGTGATGGCCTTTGTGAAAGGACCAAGAAAGAAGTATCCATCATTGGAGCAAGTGTTTCTGCCATAGATAGGAGTATCCTTCAATTTATTTCAGCCTAAAGGGCACGAAATAGAGTTGAAAACTGCTATTTCATATTTGCCAATAGATAGAAACACTTTATTTTGCATATTGTATGACAATGATGGCAATCAATAAGGAGATGTTTCAATTTCTAAAGATATGATTTTTGTGGCAATGCCTTTTTTATCTTGTGGTATTTGATATGCATAAGATAAAATGATACCTAAAAGTTATAGATAACTCAAACAATCAAATTAGCATCAATCATGAGAAATTCATTTCTAGTTTCCATGTGATGGATAAATCTAGACTCTTTTGGTTAGAGAACCAGTAAGAGACATGAATATCTTGAACATGATTAATCAATCTTCACTAATGGTAGTGGGAGAATGATTATCCTATTAGGTATAATACATGTGATGTATTTACATACCTATTGGAACACATGCTAATACTTCAAATGGTGTTTAGAGAAATACCAACATGAATATCTTGAAGTGTTCAAGATTATCATAGATGAAGTGCAAATTTGGTAAAGTGTTAATTCTTGATGAGATCAATGAATGAAATTCTTGGACCAAATGTTTGAGATCCTTATGAGTGATTATGATAGTGTATCATATTGAACTCATGATTAAGGCATGGTGATGTCTAAATCAAGAAGGAATCATACTCTAAGGAGTTAGAGAATGATTATCAAATAACTGAATTCTTCTTAATAAAAGAATACCCCACACTAATAAAGGACATTGAGAATCACAAGGAGTTGTGAGTTCTTATATCCTTAACAGATACACCTCAATTATCTATATGATGAGTTGGTCATGTGATGAGTCAACTATCTAGATGAATATGAGGAACCAAATTTTGAGTTATGGTTTATGACCATTACATCCTAAATGACTTCCATGTGAACCATAAGGTATGACCTTGATGGTAGCACTCATTGGAATAAAATCCATAAGTGTGAATAAGTCTTAAGTGTTAAGACACATGGATAACATTTTGAGAAGGATGGTGCTTGTTAATTGCAACTTAATGACTAAGACATTTGGCATATGGATACTAAAACCGCATTCCTATGAGGAATAAAACAAGGATGTGTACGTCACACAACCTATAAGGTTTATGAATCCACGAATGCAAATGAAGTCTATAAGTTACAATGGACTAATCAATGTGATTGATTGAGTACAAGAAACTCAGAATTGGATCTTTACTTTGATGATATAGTCAAAGGGTTTGACTGATATGTCAAAGATAAAGAGGGGATCTGTGATTTAGTGGGAGCGTGTTCACATTCCACATATTGATGTGAAATGGAAATGTTCTAGAATGGAAATCCAAAAGTGGAAATTATCTTTAAGGAAGATAGATATGTTTCCTATGTGATAGGAATAGAGATCTATAGAGATAGTTCTTGAAAACCTCTTGACCTGAAAAGAGAAAGCATACATTGGCAATATGTACTGAAGGGTTCAGTATGCACAGATTCAGTGGGAGAAAACTTGTCCATGTTACATGGAGGTAGTATCCCAAGGCCAAGTGTCCAATTCTTATGAAGAATGGGAACACTAAGAATAGATATGGATCTATCATGTATGTAATCATCCCATTATCTTGCATGTATCGGCATGGAAAGAACAAAATGCATTCATCATCTTATATGTAGGGCATGGCAATATGATGTGCTCATCCTGATAACTCGTATGTGAGACATGACGAGTGGATGTATGTCTGCTTCTAGTAAGGGTTACTGGAATACCATGAGAACTTAATAAGTACTTGAGAAGTACTAGTTCTATGGAGATAAGGAAGAGCTCAATGTAAGGAGTTACATTGATGCGAACTTCTGAAAGGACAGAAAATTAATTGCAAAACATATATAGGATATATAAAAGTGAAAGTTTGTTGATAATTGGAAGTGTTCCAATAAAATCATTTAAAAGGGAAATGTCGAGTATCTATGTGTTAGAGAATAGCAATAGATACTATATGGATCTGGAAGTTCATGAGATGAACTTATAGATATTCCGCTCATTGATGACAAGTTTGGTATCCTTGATCATGCAATGTGGCTAAAGGTTAGCAAAGGAATACTAGATTGCATATTACGGCAACTCCATCTCATACGTGTGACGTACAGTGAAGAGATGAGAGACATGCAATTTATACTAACTTTGGCAAGGTGTTGTCATTACTCACTATGTTGGCACTAGAGCACAGTAACATGTGGGACATGTTTAAAGATCACTATGAATATGATTCAAGGGTGATTGGCTCGCAGTGCAAGTGGGAGTCTGTTGGTATGTATGCCCTAAGAGCCAAACATGGGATGATTGGTGGGATACATTAATATTGGTTTGATAAACATCAAAGGCAAGCTTCCAATTCTTTCTGGTTCAGTCATATGAGATAGTGATAGAACAGATTGAATGTCTAGAGAATGACAGTACTCAATGACGTATGCTTTCAGGTTGAGGACCTGAACGATGAGATCATACGGATGCTAAGAGTTTTTACATTCTTGTTATGTCCCTAGTCGGATGTCATTGTGGAAGGTAGATATACAACAATGACACATAAGACTAGATTGTGGTGTTGGTTGATGACAGAATCTTATTAGTCATGATATAGAGATATCAAACCAAATACATAGGTACTTGTTAGAGAACAAGTGTACCAGACAGACCCACCATGAGTTTGACACATGGAACCATGACATGGTAGTCACAGTTAGTACTCACAGTGATGGTGGTGAGTGTGATTCCTTGACCTGAAATCACTACACTCAACACATGTCGTTATGCACACTTTGACATCATCAAACGCAGTCCTGAAACATTGGTTGTTACAAAGGTGATGATTGGGTGGCTTTGACACATGGGGCTTTTGAGGGGTGAGTGATAGATATGGGATTTGTCCCTCCTAAGGGAGTTTGATATTCAAGGCCACTTGATGAGTAGGATTGAGATAGGTGTGCGCACGCATGTGTGAATCAGTATGTGATATTGATGTCATACATATCTCGTTCAATCTGCTCTGAGATCAAGAAAGTGAATGAACGTTGACAGGATGACTGTTCCATGCCTCGAGTTCATTCGGGATATCAGTGACAAAGGAATTATACATTCACTGTAACACCATTCACAGATTGTAGGATTGAAAGTTGTTCTCCAACTTTCTACTTTCACTTGGGTAGCACTGATGTGTGACTAGGCACCACTCTTTGCTTGTGAAGTCATAAGTGTTATGGACTTTCACTGCCAATGTGAAATGGACCTGCAGGGTCACACACATAGGATTTAACCTGGAAGAGGAGTTTTGTCCACAAACAATGTTTAGATTGATTACTAAAGGAGTTTAGTAGTTCAATTAAACACTCAATCAATTGATAGCTCAATGCCATAATGTTCAAGGTGTTGGACACATTGATTCGAGTATCGGATTGATTGAAATTGCAATTGACTGATTCTGTACAATCTGCACTCCCAACCGATCGGCTCATGAGATGAACCGGTTGGCTGAGGTTGTTGAACCGGTCGGCTCAAGTGTTGAGCCGATCGACTCAAGATCAGGGTGAACCGATTGCTTCAAGTGTTGAAACAATCGATTCAACTGGTGCAACCGAGCAACTTGGGAAAGTAGGATTGGTGAGAATTTTCCTTGCGTTTCACTTGCCCAATTTGATTGGAACAAGGATTGGTATTTGATACCAATTAGAAACAAAAGAAGGAAAGTCAATCGGGAACTGATCAGGACCACGAACTGACCGGTTCAGAAAGTGAACCGACCGGCTCATGGGTCCCAACCGATCGGTTGAGTGTCAACCGATCGGCTCAGATCCCCAACCAACCATTTCAGAAATGAAACGATCAGTTCATGTTGCGAGTTGGTTGTTTTTTGTGGAAAATCTCAAACCCTTCTACTCCTGCTTTAGTCCCATATTTCTCGGGATAGAGAACCTTGTCCCATGACCCTCCTATATATAGGGGTATTGGGGGCTTCTCAAAGTACAACTCAGTGCAACCAGTTGCTCTGCAAAGTTGTCGTTCTCTGGTTTTGGTATCCGAGAGAGCCTGAGCAAGTGCTACCCGCAAAGGGAGGCGCAGTAAGGGAAACACAACTGCAGTTGCAGCTGGAGGCAGGAGAGTGTGTTGGCGACTAGTACGTCAACAGGAGGGTGCGACTCCTTCCAACTCCTTGTAGGACAAGGAGTGTGGAGTTCCAGGTGGTCTGTGTGGACTACTTCAGAGGCAGGAGGTTTCTGCCGCTCAGGAGGACAACTGTCAATCCCGACAGTCCGGTGAGAGGAGGAGTTGTTAGTCCCGGTGTGACCAGGAGCTGCACAGACACCATCCAAGACTGGAGTTGAAGACCATGCAAGCCGCGAGGTATTGTCGCCGAGCAAGCCTCGGGACAAGGTATGATTCCACAAACCATCATTTCCTATTATATAGACGTTGACGCGTTTACTTGTTCCGAGTTTGGGGGAGAAAATTTTGTTTCTGCTGCCTTCACTGCCTCCCTAAAACCCAACAGTTTCGGTGTAACAACAAGGCATTATTTATAACATGTATTTTATTGGTTGATTAATCAGTCATATTTTATTCAATAAATGGTTTAAATTCTTATTATTCTGGATATAGAAAAATTCTTCTATTAGATTCCATAAGTATCTTGTGTCCGAATTGAAAAATTTAATAGCTCGAACATTTAGTATTCTATTATATATCACCAGTGTCTATTATTTAGGAAGGATGCCATTCCCACTGTGACTAAAAAATGAGCGAAATCTCATTAGAAATGGAGGAACATGGAGAAAATGAAGAAGAAATTATGTAAAAGTAAAAACAATAAGGGAAATGAAAGGGAATAAACACGATCTAATTAAATAGCTTGGGAATTTGAAAGTGAATTAGAAAAGCAAGAAGAAGAAAAAAATTGGTTTGAAAAACCTTGTCACTTTTGTTTTTTATTATCAAAGGTGGAACCACCCATTACAATATATAAAAAGTGATGAATTTGAAAATGTTGTATGAAACTAAATGTCACAATATTTTTTATACATGCCCCAGTGATGGAAAACATAAAATACATTTTACGCACCGCCCCAGTTTATATACATTTTTAAAAATAATAGAATAAAAGATGTATTTATATATGATAGAAAAACTATCAGACAAAAATAAGTATTTATATAATTCTTGGGTTTATATAAATGTAGAAAAAAAACACAACTTGAACAATGAATTAATAAATCGAGTAAAAACTATAGAAAAGAAAACAGGAGGTATTGTTCTGGATGGGCTAGATAAAAGGATAAGATTATATAATGATGAGAATGAAGAAGGATACTTGCCTAAAAAGTATGATCCTTTTTTAAATGGTCCATATCATGTAAAAATATAAAAAAATCTATTCAAGTCCCATGATAAAGGATTTAATAACTTCTACGAATACAAAGGACTCTTTCACACAAGATTCCATAAAAAATATTTGGATAAAAAAGATTCATAATATACTTCCTAATGATTACACGTACAAAGAATTTGAAGATCAAAGGAATCCATTTGTTGTTAAACAAGTATTATCAACATCTTTCGATGTAGTTACAAATGATCTAAACGAAAAAACAATTAACAATCAATTTCTAACAATAGAAGAAATTAGTAAAAAAATTCCTATGTCATACAAATTAACTGAGGACTTAGAAGAATAGGGAGAAGAAGAAAATCAAGAAGAGTCAAAGTAAGATCATGAAATTTGTTCAAGAAAATGCAAACATGTGGTAGTTTATACTGATACAGATCAAGATAGTGATACCAGTAGTAGTAATAGAGATAAGGGGGAAGAGGTATCTTTGATACGTAACTCACTACAATCACACTTTTGTCGAAGTATAATCAAAGCATGCATGCATTCTCAAAGACGTAAAACAATTATTTGGGAAATGTTTGAAGCAAATGCACATTCACCACTTTTTTGGATCAAACTGATAAAACTTTTTTTTCTTTTGGTTTCTCCAAAATGATGAATCTCCTTTTTAAAACTGGATGATTAGAGAATCAGAAATTTCAAATGTCGGTTTGGATTATGTGGAAGAAGAAGAAGCAAGAGAAAGGCAGAAAAAAGAGCAAGAAAAAAGACAAAATGAACGTATAGCAATATTAGAAGCTTGGGATACTACTATATTTGATCAAACAATAAGAGGGCCGATGTTAGTAATTCAATCCTTTTTGAGAAAATAAATTAAATTACCTGTCTTGATAATAATTAAAAATATTGGACATATGCTATTATTTCAATTCCCTAAGTGGTATGAGGATTTGAGGGATTGGAATAAAAAATGCATATTAAATGTACTTATAATGGTGTTCAATTATTAGATAGAAAATTTTGGAAAATTTGGTTAGCAGATGGTATTCAGATAAAAAATATATTTCTTTTTCATCTAAAACCTTGGCAAGGATCTAAGGTACGACACTCTCGTTGGCATAAAAAAAGAAGGAAAGGACAATTTTTGTTTTTTAACAATTTTGGGAATAGAAGCTAAAATCCCCTTTTGTTCTCCATGAAAACAATCTTATTTTTAACCAACTTTTAATGAATTAAAAAAACTATATAAAAGTGAAAAAAAAATTTCTAGTTCTAAAAGTTTTAAAAAGAAAAAGAAAATGGTTCATAAGAACTTTCAAAGAAAAAACAATGGGTGCTCTAAAAATAATTCTAGTTAGAAAAGGAATGATAAACAATTTGGAAAAAAGAAACCAAAATTTCTTATTTGAATAAAATAAAAACGATTTGAATGAGAGTTAATTATAGTATTACTCTATGATGGTAGGGTTTGGAGGCTATGCGAGAGGCGGCGGCCGAGGCGGACGAGGGAGTGCAGGAGGTCAGGGCCATCGGCCTCCGGATGGATGGGATCCAGGATGAACGACACTACAGGAGCAAGGCCAGGAGCCAGTGATGATGGATAGTGAGTCGAATCCCTCTGCACAGCCCCTCCAAATTAATGAGGGGGTACCCTAAACCAATCATCTGATACCATCAACACCCTCTAGAGTGTGGGGATTAACCTTCAATATGCATCGTACGTGGCAAAACAAACCCCGCAACAATTGCAACACTCGTCATCCAACATGGAAACAGATGGGGTAACCCTAGACGTGGAGTCGTTTCCCAGTCTATAAGGGGACAAGCCGCCCAGCCCTCCGAGTGTGGTAGGCCAGACTCACATGGAACCTAGAGCTGCAGTGTCCTATAGTGACATCACAAGAGGGAATAGTAAGACGATCATGGGCTACGAGGATGCAGATGTTATCTTGAATAAGGAGGACATCTGAATCAAGATGTAGGATGGAACACCACACATGGAGATTAACCCTAGGAAGTATACCATGCTAATGAAACCGTGGTGATACACGGTCATTGTTAAAGTACAGGGGAAGGATGCCAGCTTCATGGTGCTGCAGACATGCATCAAGGCCATGTGGAACCCAATCAGGAGCATGAGGCTGATTGATCTTGAAAATAACTACTACATGGTGCAACTACTCTGGGAGGACGACTATACAAAGGCCTTAACTTGAGGACCATGGCCGATGATGGGATCGTACCTATCTGTCCAACCTTGGGGCCCTGACTTCTCCCCCTCCAACGAGAACCCTAGGTATGTGGTGGCCTGGGTTAGAATTCCTAAGCTTCCTATATTCCTATATCAGCAAAGAATCCTGGAGGAGGTGGGCGACTCCATTGGATCTACGGTGAAAGTCGACAACAACACTATCTTAAAAAGAAGAGGCAAGTTCGCCAGGGTCGTAGTGAAGCTGGACACTGTCAAGCCTCTCACAACCTCAATCATCATTCAGGATGAGAGATACTCGCTGGAGTATGAGAATTTACCTACTATTTGTATGTATTGTGGAAGAATAGGAAAAAAGGAGGATACGTGCAAAGTGAAAGCAGAAATAGAAGCGGCGGCCAACCGACCTACGACGGAAGGAGGCGAGGTGATCCCTGTGATACCCATACCACCCAGTGACTTCACTAGCAGCCTACACACAAAGCCCATGCAACACAGACAGCGAAAGCCACCAGTAGCACAGCAAGACCGCGCACCACTGAGCAACAGGTTCTTAAGCCCACCGGAAGAAGAGGAGGAGCACACTGGTCGAGTTAACCCACAAGAGGCAGCCAACAGAATTGCTGGTATCGATTAGAGGGCGAGGAAGGAGACCACAAAGAAGAACACTCAACAAAATGATCCACAAACGAAGAGGCAACCCCTGAGCTGACTGTCCGCTACACCCAACACTGCTGCAACCAATAGACATGCAGATCACCAGGCCGGTGGAAAGGAGAACAACCACAAAGTAACTGACATACTGGATTGAGACACAGTGGTGATTACTGATGCCGGAGGAGACTCATTGTAGAACATGTCATTCTGTTTCGGGCAATGCACACCACAACCGGGAACCAACATGAAGAAAGGCCACGCCCCTAATCCTCCACAAGGGGGGGGGATCGGTAGGCATCCACCTAAGGAACCGTAAAATAAGTGCAATTCTTGACATACTAAAACCGGGGTCCAGGAAGAGGGGCAAACAACAACATCCAGAAGGTGACAATCAGGAGGAAGAAGGTGAAGCCAACCCTTTCATCTCTAGAAATGTTACTTAATGATCTGTGTATCATGGAATGTCCAAGGAATTAGTAAAGAGGACATTCAAACTACAATTCGGCAGTACAAGAACTCTCTAAGTATAGATATCTTAGCAATCATGAAGCGAAGCATGAGTGGTTCTACAGCAGACGTCATCATCAAGGGTCTCTAGTTCAATGAATCTCACCGGGTAGAGGTTGTGGGCTACTCCGGTGGTATCTGGGTTGTATGGCGAAGAAGCATCGGGACTGTGGAGGTATTGGCACTGCATCGCCAATTCATCCATTGCCTCATCAATAACAGCCTCCTAATCACTTTTGTTTATGCTAGCCCCCAGCAACACAGGAGGAAATACCTTTGGAATCACCTAAGCAACCTTGCGTTAGCCTCATCACTGCCGTGGATGGTGCTAGGTGATTTCAACACCACACTATCACCCGAAGAGAAGAGTGGCAGTGTCCCTGTCAACCTATCCAGTTGCTGGGAGTTTGCTGAGGTGCCTACTCTATCTGGATTAGAGGACCTCAGTGCATATGGGCCTAGAATGACTTTCAAGAGAGGTTGTCTCCAAGAATGACTTGATTGAGCTGTAGAAAATCATGAATGGATTGAAACCTTCCCAAACACTTATGTAGAGGTGCTCCCTAGAGTTGCGTCAGACTATGCTCCTATTCTAGTACAAACCAACAAGTACAATAGCACCTATACCAAACATTTCAATACCAGCACCAGATGGACTATGCGAGAATCTTTCTCCACCTTCTTTCATAATAATTGGGACACCAAATAGGATTTCACAAATGCAGCCACCAAGTTCATGGCCGCAGCCGACATATGGGACAAGGAGGAACAGAAGAATGAAAGACAGCATAAGAACTACCTTCTAGCCAAGATGGCGAGGAAACATGTTGCCTTATGAAATTGCTAAAATGAGGATCTCGATAGACAGATAGGGATGCTCCAATGCGAATACATGGACATCCTTGCGTCAGAAGAAGTTGAATGGAGGCAAAAAGCTCGGTGTGACTGGCTGAAACTAGAGGATTCCAACACATCCTATTTCCAATCTCTAGTGAAGGAGAAGAGGAGAAGAAACACAATTTCAAAACTAAAGAACGAGCAAGGAGAATGGGTTGACGATGAAGTGGAACTAGAGATGCTGATCAGGGAACATTTTTGGAAACTTTTCATGGATGACCACCCTGCCGCCGCACAGCACGCCACTATAACCTACGAAGGGGCATTTCCACCCTGGCATCCTTCGACAAGTCAGTGGATTGTCCGTATGCCTGACGAAGAAGAGATATTGGAGGCCCTCAATCGGATGAACCTGATTAAGGCACCAGGCCCTGACGACATTGATGTTGGGTTCTTATAGAAGAACTGGCACACTGTCAAACATTCTTTAAAACTAACTATCTCTAAGTGTTTTGCAGGACAACAAATCCCAAAATCGATGGCATCCTCCACCTTAATCTTGATCCCGAAGAACGTTATGCCAGAGCACTGCAACCACCTGCGGCCTATTGCATTAAACAATGTAAGCATGAAGCTAATCTCAAATATTATAGTGGAGAGGATTAAGACATTCCTGAGCGACTGGATCTCCCCAAACCAGATGACCTTCATCCCGGGTCACCAAATTTTAGACAACACCATCCTGCTATAGGAAGTGATTCATTCTATGAGAACTCAAAGAATTAGATAGAAATATATGATCCTGAAGCTCAACTTGTCTAAGGCATACGACAGAATGTGATGGCATTTCATCTACGACACCCTATAGAGAACACCCATACCATCTCACATCATCATGGTGATCATGAACATAGTGACCAGTGGCGACATAGACATAGCATGGAAAGGCAAAACACTACCAGAATTCAAAGCTTCTCGGGGAGTCTGACAGGGGGATCCTTTATCCCTGTATCTGTTTGTCCTTTATCTTGAGAGACTGAACCAGGACATTGATAAGCTGGAGGCAGAAGGCAGATGGAAACCATTACTCATCACTCAACGCGGACCAAGGCTGACACACTTATGTTTAGCCGATGATATTACCTTATTTGGGGAGGCATCGGTGGAACAAGCGAGATTGATTAACCAATGTATCTGAAGATTCGGTGATGTTTCCGGGAAGATGTTGTCAACTGAGAAATCCTATGTGCATTACTCCAAAAACACTGACAGTGCTACAAAACGTCGGGTGAGCAGGATTCTAAGAATGGAAGCAACCGAGGACTTGGGCAAACACCTTGGTGTGCCCATGCTCCATAAACGAGCAAGCAAGACTGTTTATCTTGATCTACTGAATGCACTAGACATGCGCATCAGCTCATGGACAACTCGTACACTCTCTCTAGCCGGAAGGGTGATGCTAGCCAGGTCCACGCTCAATGCCATACCTTCATATATCATGCAGTCTAGTCTCCTTCTTGTCTCACTATGCGACAATATTGACAAAACTATTAGAAACTTCATTTGGGGTGGTCCAGAAGCTAGCAAAAGCATCAACCTTATCTCATGGAAGAAGATGATAGTGCCAACAAATTTGGGGGGAATGAACATCAAGCCTTCCAGGCTGTAAAATGAGGCCCTTTTGTCTAATACAATTTGGGACTTCTACACCACTAAAAGGAATACAAATATATGCACAAGCAAGGTGAAGGAAGAGCCATCGGCTTGAGACTTTGGAAATTTATGTTGGATAATAGGAGTAAGGTCATGGATAGAGCTGCAAAAGCTATCGTCAACGGAAATACCACCTATGTTTGGCATGACAAGTGGGTGGGGAGCCGCCTCACACCAAATCTAAAATCTCACCTGACAATTCCTGACGAGCTTCAGGATCTGAAGGTAGCTTCCATGGCTTCAAATGGGGAGTTGGACGAGGGCTTCATCTCTCACTAGTTCACTGAAGAAACTGCTACAATCATCCTTAATATGACCCCTCTGTTTCAGGAGGGAGGTATAGATGTATGGTGCCATCTATATGACACTCACGGCCACTTCAAAAACTAGAACTATTATAGAACGATTTATAAAAATGCATGCATCCGATCTCCTTGTAATTGGATCACAATTTGGAAGTTGGCCCTCCCACAACGCACTAAGGTGTTCCTATGGAAGGCCCTCCATGAAGGCCTCCTGATGAACTTTAATCGGTACCAGAGAAGCTTCACCAGGGATGACAAATGTCCCAGATGTAGTCACACTATTGAAACAACCATCCATGTTCTCATAGACTGTCCCTATGCATAGGAGGTGAGAGATGGTATTACCAAGTCCTATAATGTGGCCTTTTAACCAGGCAACACCTTGTTAGAGTGGTTCTCACACAATCTGAAGCACAAGAATGGACATCAAATTAGATCAACCTGGTTCACCATGATGACAGAACAATTGTGGTTGCAAAGGAATGATCTGATCTTCAAGGGCAACCAATGTCCCCCAATCGTTCTGGCAAGGAACATCTCGACTAGAGTAAACTTTAGTCTGTTTACTTTTAGACCTATAGATCCTGAGGAAAACCGTGCACCAAAACTAGATTGTATACCAATCCCGGAGAACACTATTAAAGTCAATGTCGACGGCTCAGTTTGAAAACGTACAAATAAGGTAGCTACAAGCTTTGTCGTGAGGAATGCACAGCTGAAGTGGCTCATGGGCAGTGCTCAACCGGCATGCGGCCATCAGATTCTGGAGGTGGAACTACTAGCAATCTGCAGAGGGCTCGAAGTAGTAATCCACAGACCAGAGCACGTAATGGTGGAAACTGACAGCAAGCTAGTGTGGCCAATCCTAACCTCTAGAGAAACTCACATGCCTAAATATAAGATCTTTGTCACTAGAGTTTAAAATCTCAAGGCGCAAAAACCGGATATTCAGTTCCACTTCGTCAAAAGAGAGTCTAATGTACTAGCTGACTGCCTTGTCAAATGGGCAGTCCGACATTTGCCTTTCACTGGACTCAATGCCCCGAGTTCATCCCAGCTGAGATCTGGAAGGGACAAAGGGTGAATCATGTAATAGCTTGTTCTGCCAATTTGCCTGCAATCCGAGAGCAGGATGAATAAGCAATCTCGGTACCCCACCCCCAAAAAAATGATTTGAACGAAAAAAAATTACATAAGTAATAAAAATGCACAAGAATTTCTTATTCAAATTCAATCCAGGAATTGGATAAATAATTTACTTATAGAAAAGAAAATCAAAGATCTTATTGATAGAAGAATCACAACCAGGAATCAAATAAAAAAAAATAAAAATGAAAAAATAAACTCATTCTAAATCTAGAACTAAATATTTTTAGTCCAAACAATACAAACTTGAATGATAAAAAACAAAAATTTGGAAAAAAATTTGTGGCCAATATTTAAAAAAAAGTATATGGTTAATACGTAAATTACACTATTTTATAAAATCATTCATTGAAAAAATGTACATGGATATATTTCTATATATCATTAACATCCTCAGGATCAATATACAACTTATAGTTGAATCAATAGGCAAAAAATGGGAAAATTAATTTCCATTAGGGAAAAAATAAATCAAGAAGAAATAGATATTGGTGAAATAAACAAAAATACGATTCCATTTATTTTGACTAGAAAAAACTTTTTTAAAATATAAATAATAATTTAAATGCTTGTTGCGACTTATCTTCCATGTCCCAAGCATATGTATTTTACAAAATATCACAAACACCATTTAGTAACAAATATCACTTTAGAGTTGTGCTTCAATATCACGGAACTCGTCTTTTTCTTAAGGATAAAATCAAGAATTATTGTGAGACACAAGGAATAGTGGATCCCTAAACAAAGCATAATAATATTGATAAGTTTATATTAAAGTGTGAAAAATATTGATTAAAGGGTCATTATCAATATAATTTATCTCATACTAAATGGTCTCAGTTAGTATCAAAAACTTGGAAAAATAGAGTCAACGGACGTTGTACAATTTTCAATAAGGACTCAATCAAATTAAATTCATATAAGGAGAAAAACTCATTAATCCCTTAAGTATAAAAAAATATTATGAAGCTACCTCTTTCATGAATCAAAAAGAAAAATTTAAAAGAAATTGCTTATATGATCTTTTATTACATATATATATATATATAATATAGATATATATAAAATATGAAAACAACGGGGATTCCTATATTTATAGATCGCCATTAAAAGTAAATATAAATCACAAAATATTATATAATTCTAATATAGAGAAACCCCAATTGCTTTATGTACTAATGGATGTAGATATTAGGGATTATCTAGGAGAAAATATTATATACATAGGAAAAAATTGAGAAAAAATATTTTAATTGTAAAATTTTCTCTTTTTATTAAACAAAATGAAAATATCAATACTAATACATGGACTCATATGCATTGTGGTATGAAGAATCAAAATACTAAGACTAAAATTAATATTTATCAAAAACTTGATAATAAGAATATTTTATCCTCGAGGATTCATCAAAAATAATTTGATCTACTATGAATTAGGCACTATAAATACCCAATAAATTAGGCACTACAATGATAAGTAGGCAGATTAACCTCATTCTTAGGAGCTTTAACCCACTTTTAGGCACTTCAACCCATTTTTGAGTGCATTTCCCATTTATTAGGTGCATAATAGAAGATTACTCTAAAAAAGGCACTACACTAACAAGTGGGCACATTAACCCCATTTCATGGCGCTTTTACTGCATTTTTGGGTGCATTTGCCTTTTAATTAGATGCATAATAGTAAATTAGGCTCAAATTGCCACTACACTAACAAATAGGCACCTAAAACAATCTTTGAAGAGTTTCAACCCACACTTAGGTGCTTAAACCCCATTTTGGGGTGCATTGGCCTATAAATTAGGCACTACACTAACAAGTAGGCATATTAACCCCATTCTTAGGAACTTTAACATAATTTTAGGAAATTCAAGCCATTTTTAGGTGAATTTCCTATTTATTAGACGTATAAAAGTAAATTAGGCTCAAATAGGAAGTACATTGACAAGTGGGCGCATTAACCATATTTTTAGGTGCTTTAACCACATTTATGGGCACATTAGCCTATAAATTAAGCGCATAAGAAAAAATTAGGCTCAAATTTCCGTTACACTGACAAATAGGCATTTACACCCCATTTTTAGGTATTTGAACCCACACTTAGGCATTTTAACTCCATTTTAGGCGTTTGAACCCACACTTAGCTATTTTAACCCCATTTTGGGGTGCATTGGCCAATAAATTAGGCACTACATTGACAACTAGGTGGATTAACCCCATTCTTAGGTGCTTTAACCCACTTTTAGGCACTTCAAGCCATTTTTGAGTTCATTTCCTACTTATTAGGTGCATAATAGCAAATTAGGCTAAAACATGCACTACACTGACAAGCGAGAGCATTAACCCCATTTCTAGGCACTTTAACCGCATTTTTTGGCACAATGGCCTATAAATTAGGCACATGGCATTATATTAGGCTCAAATTGCCACTACACTGACAAATAGGTGCATAAACCCCTTTCTTAGATGGTTTAACCCTACTTAGGCACTTTAACCCCATTTTGGGTTGCACTAGCTTATAAATTAGGTACTACACTAACAAGTAGGTGAATTAGTCCAATCATAGGCACTTTTACCCATTTTAGAAACAACAATAGTTATTTGGGTGCATTTTCTATTCATTAGGTGCATAATAGAAAATTAGACTCAAACAGGCACTAAACTGACAAGTGGGAAAATTAACCCCATTTTGGCCTATAAATTGGACACATAATAGTAAATTAGGCTCAAACCACCACTACACTGACAAATATGCACATAAATCCCATTTTTAGGCATTTTAACCCACTTTTTGTTGCTTGCACCACATTTTAGGGTCATTGTCTTATAAATTAGGCATCCCACTAACAAGTAGGTGGGTAACCCCATTATTAGGTGCTTTAACCCACTTTTAGGCACTTCACCCATTTCGGGCGCATTTCATGCTTATTAGGCGCACAATAGTAAATTTGGCAAAAAAGCACTACACTAACATGTGGGCACATTAACCCAATATTTAGACACTAAACCACATTTTTGGATGCATTGGCCTATAAATTAGGCCCATAATAGTAGATTATTCTCAAAATACCACTACACTGACAAATAGGTGCATAACCCCATTTGTTGGCATTTTGACCCACTTTTAGGTGCTTTAACCCCATTTTGATAAGCATTGGCCTATAAATTTGGAATTACACTGACAAGTATGCAGATTGACCCCACTATTAGGCGCTTTAACCCACTTTTAAGAACTTCAACTCATTGTTGGGTGCATTTCCACTTTATTAGGTGCATAATAGTAAATTAGGCTCAAATTGCTACTACACTAACAAATAGGCGCATAAACCACATTGTTAAGCATTTTAACCGCATTTTTGGGAGCATTGGCCTATAAATGGGGCCCAAAATAGTTAATTCACCTCAAACTACCACTACACTGACGAATAGGTGCATAAACCCATTTTTAGACGTTTTGACCTAAATTTAAGCGCTTAAACTCCATTTTGGGGTGCATTGGCCAATAGGTTAGTTCTATACTAATAAGTTGGTGGATTAACCCCATTCTTAGGCTCTTTAGTCCACTTTAAGACACTTCCACCAATTTTGGGCACATTTCCTACTCATTAGGTGCATAATATTAAATTAGGCTAAAAAAGGCACTACATTGACAAGTGGGCGCATTAACCCCATTTTTAGGTGTTTTAACAACATTTTTAGCGCATTTGTCTATAAATAAGGCGCATAACAGTAAATTAGGATCAAATTGCCACTACACTAACAAAAACACACATAAATCCCATTTTTAGGGATTTTAATATGTTTTTACATGCTTTAACCCCGTTCTGGGGAGCATTGGCCTATAAATTAGGCCTTACACTAACAAGTAGGTAGATTAGCCCCATTATTAGGTGCTTTAACCCACTTTTAGGCACTTCAACCCATTTTGGGCGCATTACCTATTTATTTGTTGTAGAATAGTAAATTACACTAAAAAAGACTCTACACTGACATGTTGGCACATTAACCCATTTTTAGTCACATAATCACATTTTGGGCGCATTGACCTATATGTTAGGCAAACCCATTTTTTGGCATTTTGACCCACTTTTAGGTGCATTAACCACATTTTGGGGCGCATTGGCCTATAAATTAGGCATTACATTGACAAGTAGGCATATTGACCCCATTCTTAGCCGCTTTAACCCACTTTTGGGGATTTCAAACCATTTTTGGGTGCATTTCTTCTTTGTTAGGTGCATGACAGTAAATATGGTTGTAAATGGGTAAGGGTAGACCTGCGGACCCACAAATCCAGACCCTTAAAAAACCCATCATGGGTCTAATTTTTTATGCCCGCATACCCTTGGACCCGTATACCCTTGGACCCGCATATAAGTGGGTCCAAATAATGGGTATGCTTGGACCCATACCCGCTAGACCTGTGTACCCACTATACATAAGTAACTACTTAAATAATATGTTATATAAAACATACTTTAGTAGTCTAACTAATATAATTCTTGAGATTATATCCTACTCTGACCACAATAAGGTTGAGACTAGTCATATAATTGATAATTAACTATTCTAGTTACAATAATGAACATCATATGTAAACTTAAAATCAAAATGTCTACTAAGTTACATTACTTTCTACATAGGTTAAATGTTATAATGATGACTATAGATATGAAAACAATTAACTCAATTAATGTTAATGTATAAAACATAGCATTATCTAATATAAAAATTGCATGTTAACAAACTATATAATAATAATATATTGTTGTATTAAAATATATAAAACATAGTCATTTCTCTTACATAAAGAATATGATTTTTTACAGAACCGCTTACTCGCATACCCACACTGCATAACCGCTATTATTGTGGGTACGGGTATGGTGCGGGTCAAGGTTTTGTATTATGCGGGTCTAGAACCAGAACCAGACCTGATAAATAAGATGGGTATGGGTATGGGTACGGTCAAACCCGCACCGTTTACACCCCTAACAGTAAATTAGGCTCAAATTGCCACTACACTAGCAAATAAGCACATAAACCCCAGTTTTAGGTGTTTTAACCCATTTTTAGGTGCTTTAACCCCATTTTGGGGTGCATTGCCTATAAATTAGGCACTATAGTGACAAGTAGATGGATTAGCCCCATTTTTAGGCACTTTAACCCATTTTTAGGCACATTAACCTATTTTTGGGCACATTTCCAATTTATTACATGTGTGATAGTAAATTAGCCACAAAAAGGTACTACACTGACAAGTGGGTGCATTAACCCCATTTTAGGTGCTTTAACCACATTTTTTGGCGCATTGGCCTATAAATTAGGCATATAATATTTTGGGTGCTTTAGCCTATAAATTAGGCATATAATAGTAAATTAGGATCAAATTAAGAATACATTGGCAAATTGGCATGTAAACCCCATTTTTAAGTGTTTTAACCCACACTTAGGCGCTTTAACCCCAATTTGGTGCACATCGACTTGTAAATTTGGAACTACACTGACAAGTAGGTAGACTAACCCTTTTCTTAGGCCCTTTAACCCAGTTTTAGGAACTTCAACCCATTTTTGGGTGCATTTCCTATTTATTAGGCGCATAATAATTAATTAGGCTCAAATAGGCACTACACAGACATGTGGGGGCATTAATCCTATTTTTAGGCATTTTAATCGCATTTTGGGTGCATTGTCCTATAAATTAGGTGCATAATTGTAAATTTGGCTCAGATTTCCACTACACTGAAAAATAGGTGCATAAACCCCCATTTTTAGGCTTTTAAACCCACTCTAAGCCGTTTTAACCCCATTCTAGGGTGGATTGACGAATAAATTAGGCACTACATTGACAAGTAGGTGGACTACCCCCATTCTTAGGTGCTTTAACCCACTTTTAGGTACTTCAACTCATTTTTGGGTGCATTTCCTATTTATTTGGTGCATAATAGTTTATTAGGGTAAAAAAGGCACTACACTGACAAGTGGGGGCATTACCCCATTTTTAGGTGTTTTACAGTATTTTTGGCACATTGGCCTATAAATTAGGTGCATAACAGTAAATTAGGCTCAAATTGCCACTACATTGACAAATAGGTGCATAAAACCCTTTTTTAGGCATTTTAACCCACACATAGGTGCTTTTACCACATTTTCGTGCGCATTGGCCTATAAATTTGACACTACATAGACAAGTAGGTGGATTAACCCCATTCTTAGGCTCTTTAAACCACTTTAGGAACTTTAACCCACGTTTGGGTGCATTTCCTATTTATTAGGTTCATTAGTAAATTAGGCTCAAATAGGCACTACATTGACAAGTGGGTGCATTAACCCCATTTTTAGGCATTTAAACCCACACTTAGGTGTTTTAACCCCATTTTGGGGTGCATTGGCCTATTAATTAGGCACTACACTAACAAATAGTTGGATGAACCCCAGTCTTAGGTGCTTTAACCACAATTTATGGCACATTGGCCTATAACTTAAGTGCATAAACACTGACAAATAGGCGCATAAACACCATTTTTAGGCATTTTGACCCACTTTTAGGTGCTTTAACCCCATTTTGGGGCGCATTAGCCTATAATTAGGCACTACACTGATTAGTATGCAAATTGCTCCCATTCTTAGGCGCTTTAAAGCAATTTTAGGCACTTCAACCATTTTTGGGTGCATTTCCTATTCATTAGGTGCATAATATAAAATTAGGCTCAAAAGGGCACTACACTAACACGTTGGTGCATTAACCCTATTTTTAGGCGCCTTAACCGCATTTTGGGTGCACTGGCCTATATATTAGGCTCATAACACTAAATTAGGCTCCAAAAACCACTACACTGACAAATCGGCTCAAAAACCCATTTTTAGGCATTTAAACCCACACAGACAGTTTTAACCCCATTTTGGGGTGCATTGGCCTATAAATTAGGCACATAATAGTCAAGTAGGTTCAAATTGCCACTACACTGACAAATAGGCACATAAACCCCATTTTTAGGCATTTTGACCCACTTTTAGGCACTTTAATCTCATTTAGGGGCGCATAGGCCTATAAATTAGTAACTTCAGCCAAGTAGCCACATAAACCCCATTTGTAGGTACTTTAACACACTTTTAGGCACTTCAACCTATTTAGGGTGCATTTCTTGTTCATTAGGTGCACAATAGTAAATTAGGCTAAAAGAGGTACTAAACTGACAAGTGGGTGCATTAACCCCATTTTTAGGCTTTTTAACCGTAGTTTTGGTCGCATTGACCTATAAATTAGGCACATAACAGTAAATTAGGCTCAAATTGCCACTACACTGACAAATATGCACACAAAACCCATTTTTAGGCATTTTAACCCTCTTCTAGGTGGTTTAACCCCATTTTGGGGGTGATTGAATTATAAAATAGGCACTACACTAATACGTAGGTGGATTAACCCCATTCTTTGGCTCTTTAACCCACTTTTAGACACTTCAACCCATTTTGGGTGCATTTCTTTTTATAAGGCGCATAATAGTAAATAAGAAAAAAGCATGATACTAATATGTGGGTGCATTAACCCCATTTTTAAATGCTTGTCTGCATTTTGCCTACATTGGCCTATAAATTAGGTGCATAATAGTAAATTGTTCTCAAAATGCCACTACACCGACAAATAGGGACCTAAACCCTATTTTTTGGCATTTTGACCCACTTTTAGGTGTTTTAACTCCATTTTAGGGCGCATTAGCCAACAAATTTGGCATTACACTGACAAGTATGTAGATTTATCCAATTCTTAAGCGCTTTAAACCACTTTTAGGAAGTTCAACGCACTTTTGAGTGAATTTTCTTCTTTATTAGGTGCATAACAGTAAATTAGGCTCAAATTGCAACTACACTAACAAATAGGTGCATAAACCTCATATTTAGGTGTTTAAATTGCATTTTTGGACCCATTGGGCTATAAATTAGGCCCATAATAGTAAATTAGGCTAAAATTTCCACTACACTGACAAATAGGTGCATAAACCCCATTTTTACCATTTTGACCTCTTTTGGGTGCTTTAACCCCATTTTGGGGTGTATTGGCCTAGAAATTTGGCATTACAACGATAAGTGTGTGTATTGACCCCATTCTTAAGTGCTTTAACCCAATTTAGGAACTTCAAATCATTTTTGGGTGCATTTCCTCTTTATTAGGTGCATAATAGTAAACAGTCTCAAATTGCTACTACATTAACAAATAGGCACATAAACCCCATTTTTAAGCGCTTTATCTACATTTTTTGGACACAGTGGCCGATAAATTAGGCCCATAACACTAAATTAGGCTCAAATTGCCACTACATTGACAAATAGGCACATTAACCCCAATTTTAGGCGTTTTGACCCAATTTTAGGCGCTTTAACCCAATTTTGGGGTGCATTGGCCTATAGATTAGGCACTACACTGATAAGTAGATTGATTAACCCCATTCTTACATGCTTTAATCTACTTTTAGGCACTTCAACCAATATTTTGGTGCATTTCCTGTCCATTAGGCACATAATATTAAATTAGGCTAAAAAAGGCACTACACAGTCAAATTGGCACATTAACCCCATTTTTAGGCGCTTTAACTGCATGTTTGGGTGCACTTGCAAGTAAATTAGATGCATAATAATAAATTAGGCTTAAATTTCCACTACACTAACAAATAGGTGCATGAGCCCCATTTTTAGGCATTTTACCCACTTTTAGGCACTTTAACCTCATTTTGGGGCGCATTTACCGATAAATTAGGCACTACACTAACAAGTAGTGAGATTAACCCCATTCTTAGGCGGTTTTACCCCCTTTTAGGCACTTGAACCCATTTTTGGGTGTATTTCCTTTTTATTAGGTGCATAATAGTAAATTAGGCTAAAAAAGGCACTGCATAACAAGTGGCTAACCCCATTTTTCAGTGCTTAACCACATTTTTGGGCACAAAGAACTATAAATTAGACACATAAAAGTAAATTATGCTCTAAATGGCACTACACTGACAATTAGGAGCATAAACCCTATTTTGTGGCATTTAGACCCACTTTTAGATTATTTAACCCCATTTTGGGCCGCATTGGCCTACAAAATTAGGGACTACACTGGTAATAGGCAGATTAACCCCATTCATAGGTGCTTTAACCTATGTTTAGGAACTTCAATTCATTTTGGGCTCATTTCCTCTTTATTAGGTGTATAACAATAAAATAGTCTCAAATTTCCACTACACTAACAACCAGGCACATAAACTCGCATTTCAACGCACTTTTAGGCGCTTTAAGCCCATTTTGGGGCGCATTGGCCTATAGGCACTATATGACAAGTATGCATATTAAACCCATTCTTATGCGCTTTAACTCACTTTTAGGCACTTAAACCATTTTTGGGCACATTTTCTATTTACTAGGCGCATAATAGTAATCTAGGCTAAAAAAAGCCATTACACTAACAAGTGGGCGCATCAACCCTTTTTAGACACTTTAACCACATTTTTGGTGCATTAGCCTATAAATTAAGCACATATAGTAAATTAGGCTCAAATAGGCACTACACTAACAAGTGGGCACATTAACCCCATTTTTAGGCACTTTAACTACATATATGGGCGTATTTGCCTATAAATTAGGCTCATAACAATAAATTAGGCTCAAATTTCCACTACACTGACAAATAGGTGAATATACCCCAATTTTATTAGGGGTGTAAATGGTGCGGGTATGGTGTGGGTTTGACCATACCCATAGTCATACCCATCTTATTTAGCGGGTCTAGTTCCAGTTCTAGACCCGCATAATACAAAACCTGGACCCGCACCATACATGTACCCACAATAATAGTGGGTATGCATGTAACATCCCTAACCTAGGTTATGTGTTAACCCTAGATGTTTTGCTTAATGATTTTGATTATATGATTTCTCTTATCTTTTGAAAAGTAATTAAGGCTCAAGAGGAACTCATATTTCAATTTTAGTCCTTTTAGAATAATGTTGAAACAATGTTTTGTTAGTTTTGGATTAAAGTGCAAATTACCCAAGTAGAGGGGTTAACTTGCAAATTGTACATGATAAAATGTTCCTCAGATGTTGAAGTATCATAGGAATGCGTATGATGCAGTGGTATGGCTTCCACAAGCTTGAGCACCAAGATAGAGCTTGCTGAGCAATCTTTGTGCATTAAAACCTAGTTTTGGTGTAATGTGCAATTTACCCAAAACCTAGGGTTCAATATGCAAAATACCACTTCAAGAGGGTACCTCATGATTCTTGGCATCATGTAGGGAAAGTAATTGAGAGGGGCGCCTCATTTGAATCATTTTGGAAGAGAGAGAATCTTGATATTAAAATAATCAAGATTTAAGCATAAATGGAACTTTACTTCAAATTAATGCAAAAATAAATATATTAATGGAATGCCCTTCAACCAAATATGTGAAGGTTTAATTTGGATAAGTTTGGACGTCCTTATGCCTTGCAAAGGCCACGAAAATATCTAAGTGAGTGGAGAGCCCACTCACATTAGTTAATTAAAAGTAATATCCACTCAAATATGGATATTAATATTATATGAATTAAGGTGCTTAATTGCTTTTCTTTTCAATTGTGGATAATGAAGAGGAATTAAAGGCAAAGAAAGTTGCCTTCGTATACAAGGGAGTGAGGGGAGTATGTGGCACAATTTGGGGAGTTGAAGGATTTCTTTTCAACTTTCTCTCTCCTTGAAATTACTTTATAAACACTTCATTTCCCATTCAACCAAAGACTCTTTTTCGGATTTTCTTTCTTCCTTGCTTTGGATGAGCACAAGGGAACTTAGGATCAGCAGGGGAATGAACTCCAACCTGTAGGTAAGCTCCTTGATCATCTTCAACCTCGAATTCATGGTGGAAATCACAAATCAATGCTTGGTTTCTTCTTTTCTCCAATCAATCTTCAATCCTAGCCAATCTTTTCCACTCAAAGAGTTGAGCACGAGCTTGGGATAGTTGATAAAGATTCTTCCACCATTAAATACGTGGATTTGGATCTTTGAAGCATTCTTGAAGGCAGGTTATATAACTTGAACCCAATTACATCATTATTCAATTCCATTTTTACAAGTTATGTTGATTTCTCCTTCTTCTTGATTAATTGCTTGTTGTAATGGATGATTTTATCAAATCTGTAGTAATGTGAACCTTAGAAATGAAGGTAGATGATGATGATATCATCTTGGACACTTTTTCCAAATTGAAACTCCAATCGGTTTCTGATAAAATTGGTCAATCGGTTTCACCAAATCGTTTGGTGACCAAACGGTTTGCAAACCGTTTGAGGAATTGGATTCAAAACCATTTGGGACAGTTGACCATTTGGATTGAGTTGACCATTTGGTTGAGTTGACTATTTGTATTTGAGTTGACCATTTGGAATGAAACGGTTTCTAAACTGTTTGATGATTAACGATCTTCAAGATCATTTGATGTTTAGGGTTTCCAAAACTGAATGAATGGAAATGGTTTTCAAAACCGTTTGAGGTTGATGAGGTCATAAATTGATGTTGATCCAATGCTATTTAATTGAATTAATTTCAAAGGGTTCAACACTTGAAGGTTCATTGAGTATCAAACCCTAAATCGAGTTGTTAAAGAAAACCTAATTGAATTCCACCAATTTCAATGATGGGATGGGTCAAATGGTCTCAACACCGTTTGAGGGAAAATGGCCTCAAGACTGTTTGAGGTCAGGTCATGCCAAGGTTAAATGCTGAATCAATAGTTCAATTGAAGAGTGGATCAATGGTTCGGTTGATAGGTGGTTCAATGATTGAAACCCTAAATCGATTTGGTTGATGAAACCATAATTGGCCCATTCGATTTTGAGAAGGTTTGGACCAAACGGTCTCAAGACTGTTTGAGTCCAAGCGGTCTCAAGACCATTTGAGATCAAACGGTCTCAAACCGTTTGGAGATCCAAGTGGTTTCAAGAGTGATTGGTTCATACGGTTTCAATGTACTTTTGTTTAAATGGTTTCAAGGGCTAGTTTCCCAAACGGTTTCAAACCATTTGAGATCCAATTTCTTTAAGACCGTTTGAAGATTGAGGTGCTTCAAGACCGTTTAAAGGTCAAGGCACTTCAAGACCCCTTGAAGGTTTAATTGACTCAAACCATGTAAGTACAATTAACCCCATGTCGATGAATTTTATCAAAGGTAATTACAATGGTTGTACCTTCAAGATGCTTAAGTGGTTAGTACCTTTTGAATGGTTAACCTTTGATGCTTATGGAAGCAATGACTCGATACAAATTAGGATATGATCCTTGATAGAGAGATCATGAAACCCTAATTGAGAAGGGTGATGAACCCTAACCCTAATCTAGGGTGATGTGTAACCCTAATTCAAGGTATAATGATATGAGAAACCCTAATCTTGGGTTAAAGCTACAAGAAACCCTAATTTTAAGGGAAATGTTATAAGAAGCCTTAATTCAAGGCAAGAATGTAATGTGGAACCCTGATACAAGGTAATGTGACATGAAACTCTAATTCAATGTGATTCTATGTAATGATATGTGAAACCTTGATATGAAATCCTAACCCTGATATAGGGTAAAGGTATGTGAAACCCTAACCTTGGGTTATAGTGTACGAAACCCTAATTTTGGACAATATGATGATAAATCCTAACCCTAATGTGGGCAATGGGATGATTATTCCTGATTGACATGAATTGAGAAACCCTAACCCTAAAAAGGGTATAAGTGGTGTTACTTTGTATAGCATGGTGCTAAAATGTAATTGATATAATTTTTATCAAGTGTACTAACCATGCAGGTATCATGAGATGATGGGCATAGCCAGGTATGAGCTATGATGTTTCATTTATTGTTGTTATTGGGCCTTGTGATCCATAATATGCTTTGTTGTCTAGTGAGAGGTAACAAGAGATTAAATGGGCTTTTAGAGCCATGTGAGATGCTTGTGTAACAAGTATCATGATTACCTTAGTCAGATGACCTGAAGGTGTTTAGTTACCTGATAAGTGGTAAGAAATGTTCTTTGATGAACTAAGGGTTTGAATACCCATATTCCATAATCACGATGATGAGATTGTTAAGAAATGAGAAAGTACCTGATGAGATGAGGGATTAAGATCCCAATACTTCAATGAGATTTGAATAGTACTTGATGAAAGTATTACACATTCTTTGTAGAAATTATCATAGTAATTGATGTTTGGAAACTTGCTTGATGTTAAAACAATATGGTAATACATCTAATTAATCAAGTGATATCATGAATGTAGTTGCCCTGTCCACAGATCCATCAGCGTCAGAATTTGTTGAATGGTGAAATGAGTTAAAACTCAGAACACATATTGTTGAATATGTGGGGGTAATTGGACAATTATACCTCATGCCCCATCGGAATGGCTGTAGGCTATGTCCTATGTACGGGATTGGTTACAGACCATACCCCAGTATGAGTATGGCTACGGGCCATGACTCCATGATATGATACCAGGCATTGGCTACGGGCCATAACCCTGAAGAGAGTATATGCTACGGGTTATAACTTTATAGTGAAGATGCCAATATACCCTGGCAAGCTAATTGCAGTTTGACACATGATGACTCTGCCATATAATATCATACTAACCGAGAAGGTTGAGTTCTTGGATTCTGGCTCTTCCATTGACCTTGTGTGGTACCGATGCTTAACGTAATCGTGGTCGGTTGGAACATGAATGGTATAATTTATCTCTTCAGGGCATTAAGTTTGTTTGTACAATATAATCAGTCGTGTAGCGTAATTGCTTAAGGTTGAAAAATGAGAACTACTGGCTAATGTTATCTTGCTTAGTAAAGTGGATAAATGTTATACATGTTCTTTCTGTTCCTTATTAAATAAGTGACATGTTGCTTTATCAAGTTATAGCTGAAGTGCTTTGAATAAGAATATTGTTCTAATCTGTTTAGACAATGAATTATCTACTGTTAAACAATTATGATTCCTATGTTTGGATTTATCTTATTAAACTGCAATAACAATGTTTCTGGCAGAGAGTTATATCTCTCGCTAGGGAAATTTACAATTGTCTCACCCTCGTGGGATCCAACCTTTTAGGTAGACGCGAAGGAAGAGGCAGAAACCCTACAACAGGGGAAGAACAGCAACAGCAATAGGGACAGCAGTGAATTCTCACGTGGAGACACTGGCTATCATGTCTTGTATATGTGTACATAGATTCCTATGTTTCGTCTCTCTACTCTCAGGTCCTTGGAGACAGTAGTTAGTTTAATGAAACGATCTGAGATTTTGGCTTGATGCCTCAATGTTTTATACTACATATGTATAGTTTTAACAGGGCAGATGGTGTATGTGATCCTCGAGAAGGAATGGTATAAGAGATGTACTTGTGAACCAGAATGTAATTGAATTACTTTGGTTCTTTTTGAAAGAGTTTTCCAATGTATGGATCTCTTTGTAAGAAGTTTTAAATTTTTAGTGATTTCTAGTAATCCGCTGCGAATGATATGCTTCCGCTTAGTTAATGGTGTTTTCGTGAGTCGTTCTCCACAATGCAGTGCGGGTATGCAGGTAAGCGGTTATGTAAGACATCATATTCTTTATGTAAGAGAAATGACTATGTTCTATATATTTTAATACAACAATATATTGTTATTATATAGTATGTTAACATGCAATTGTTATATTAGATAATGCTATGTTTTATACATTAACATTAATTGAGTTAATTGTTTACATATCTATAGTCATCATTATAACATTTAACCTATGTAGAAAGTAATGTAACTTAGTAGACATTTTGATTTTATGTTTACATATGATGTTCATTATTGTAACTAGAATAGTTAATTATCAATTATATGACTAGTCTCAACCTTATTGTGGTTAGAGTAGGATATAATCTTAAGAATTATATTAGTTAGACTACTAAAGTATGTTTTATATAACATATTATTTAAGTAGTTACTTATGTATAGCGGGTACACGGGTCTAGCGGGTCTGGGTCCAAGCATACCCATTATTTGGACCCGCTTATATGCAGGTCCAAGGGTATACGGGTCCAAGGGTATGCGGGTATAAAAAATTAGACCCGTGATGGGTTTTTAAGGGTTCAGATTTGCGGGTCTGTGGGTCTACCCGTACATTTAAACCCACACTTAGGCATTTCAACCCCATTTTGGGGTGCATTAGCCTATAAATTAGGCACTACACTAACAAGTAGGCGGATTAACCCCCTTCTTAGGGTATTTGATCACATTTTGGGGCACATTGGCCTATAAATTAGGTGCATAATAGTAAATCAAGCTCCAATTGCCACTAGACTGACAAACATGCGGACAAACCCCATTTTTAGGCATTTTCAAACCACTTTTAGGCACTTTAACCCCATTTTGGGGCGCATTGGCCTATAAATTAGGCACTACACTGATAAGTAGGAGGATTAACCCCATTCTTAGGTGCTTTAACACACTTTTAGGCACTTCAACCTATTTTTGGGCACATTTCTTGTTCATTAGGAGCAAAATAGTAAATTAGGCTAAAAAAGGCACTACACTGACAAGTGGGTGCATTAACCCAATTTTAGGCAATTTAACCTTTTTTTTGTTGCATTGGTCTATAAATTAGGTGTATTACAATAAATTAGGCTCAAATTGCCACTTTACTGGCAAATAGGCGCATAAACCCCATTTTTAGGTGCCTTAACACACTTTTAGGAGCTTTAACCCCATTTTGGGGTGCATTGGCTTATAAATTAGGAACTAGACTAACATGTAGGCAGATAACCCCATTCATAGGCGTTTTAACCCACTTTTAGGCACTTGAACCCCTTTTTCGGTGCATTTCCTATTCATTGGGTGCATAATAGTAAATTAGACTATAAAACTCACTACACTGGCAATTGGGCACATTAACCCCATTTGTAGGCACATTAACCGCTTTATTAGCCCAATTTTATTCGATTTAACCCACTTTTAGGCGCTTTAGCACCATTTTGGGGTGCATTGGCCCATAAATTAAGTAATACACTGACAAGTAGGCAAATTAACCCCATTCTTAGGCACTTTCACCCACTTTTAGGCATTTCCATCCATTTTGGGTGCATTTCATGTTTATTAGGCACATACTAGTAATTAGGCTAAAAAGGTACTACACTGACAAATGGGTGCATTAACCCCATTTTTAAGCTCTTTAATTGCATTTTTTGGCACATTGGCCAATAAATTAGGTGCATAATAGTAAAATTATTCTCAAAATGGCACTACATTGACAAATAGGTGCTCGTACCCCGTTTTTAGACATTTTGGCCCACTTTTAGGCGCTTTAACCGCATTTTGGGGTGCATTGTCCTATAAATTAGACCCTACACTGACAAGTAGGCAGATTGACCCCATTCTTAGGTGCTTTAACTTTTAGAAACTTCAACCCATTTTTGGGTTCATTTCTTCTTTAGGCACATAACAATAAATTAGGCTCAAATTGCCACTACACTAACAAATAGGAGCATATACCCCATTTTTAGGAGTTTTACCCCACTTTTAGGCCCTTTACCTCCATTTTGGGGTGCATTGGCTTATAAATTAGGCACTACTGTGACAAGTAGGTGGATCCACCCTATTCTTAGGCACTTTAACCCACTATTAGGCACTTCAACACATTTTTTGGGTGCATTTCCTATTTATTAAGCACATAATAATAAATTAGGCTAAAAAAGGCACTACACTGACAAATGGCTATATTAACCTCATTTTTAGTCTCTTTAACTACATTTTTGGGCACATTGGCCTATAAATTAGGCACATATTTTTGGGGCATTATCCTATAAAGTAGGCACATAATAGTAAATTTTGCTCTAATTGCAACTACATAGCCAAATAGGTGCAAAAAACCCATTTTTAGGCAGTTTAACCCACACTTAGGCGCTTTAACCCCATTTTGTAGCGCAATTGCCTAAAAATTAGGCACTACACTAAGAAGTAGGTAGATTAAACCCATTTATATGCACTTTAACCCGCTTATAGGAACTTCAAACCATTTTTTGGTGCATTTCTTTTTTATTAGATGCATAATAGTAAATTAGGCTCAGATAGAAGAACTAAACTAACAAGTGGGCACATTAAGCCCATTTTTAGGCACTTTAACCCCATTTTGGAGCACATTAGCCTATAAATTAGGAACTACACTAACAAGTAGGCAAATTAGACCATTCTTAGGTGCTTTAACCCACTTTTAGGAATTTCAACCCATTTTTGGGCGCATTTCCACTTTATTAGGTGCATAATAGTGAACTGGGATAAAATAGGCACTAAATTGATAAGTGGGTGCATTAACCCCATTTTTTGGTACTTTAACCGTATTTTTGGGCGCATAAATTAGGCACATAATAGTAAATTAGGCACAAATAGGCACTACATTGATAGATAGGCATATACACCATTTTTAAGCATTTTAACCCACACTTAGGAACTTTAACCCCATTTTGGGGTGCATTTGCTTATAACTTAGCCACTATACTCACAAGTAGGTAGATTAACCCAATTATTTAGAGCTTTAACCCACTTTTAGGCAATTCAACCCATTCTTGGGAACATTTCCCATTTATTAGACGCATAATTGTAAATTCAGCTTAAAAAAGGCACTACACTAACAACTGGGTGCATTAACCCCATTTTTAGGCGATTTAGACACATTTTTTAGTGCATTGGCCTAGGCGCATAATAGAAAATTAGGCTCAAATAGCCACTACACTAATAAATAGGCATGTATACCCCATTTTCAGGAGATTTAACCAACTTTTAGGCCCTTTAACTCCATTTTGGGGTGCATTGGCCTATAAACTAGGTACTACAGTGACAAGTACACGGATCAACCCCATTCTTAGGCACTTTAACCCACTTTTAGGCACTTAAACCCATTTTGGGCGCATTTCCTATAATTAGGCGCATAATAATAAACTAGGCTAAAAAAGGCACTACATTGACAAGTGGCCTCATTAACCCCATTTTTAGGCAATATAACAACATTTTTGGGCACATTTACCTATAAATTAGGCTCAAATTGCCACTACACTAACAAATAGGCGCATACACCCCGTTTTTAGGCGTTTTAACCCATTTTTAGGCGTTTTAACCCCATTTTGGGGTGCATTGGCCTATAAATTAGGCACTACACTAATAAGTTGGTTGGTTGTCCCCATTCTTAGGCGTTTCAACCCAAGTTTAGGCACTTCAACAATTTTTGGATGCATTTCTTATTCATTAGGTGTATAATAGTAAATTAGGCTAAAAAAGGCACTACACTAACAAGTGGGCGCATTAACCCCATTTTTTCATTGCTTTAACCACAGTTTTGGGTGCATTGGCCTATAAATTAGGCACATAATAAAAAATTAGGCTCAAGTTGCCACTACTCTGGCAAATAGGCCCATAAGCCCCATTTCAGGAATTTTAACCCACTTTTAGGCATTTTAACCCACACTTAGGTGCTTTAACCCCATTTTGGGGTGCATTGGCCTATAGATTTGCCACTACACTGATAGGTAGGTAGATTAACCCCATTATTTGGCACTTTAACCCACTTTTAAGCACTTCAAGCCATTTTTGGGAACATTTCCTATTTATTAGCCGCATAATTGTAAAATAGGCTAACAAAGAAACTACACAGACAAGTGGGTGCATTAACTCCATTTTAGGCGCTTTAGATGCATTTTTGGGCGCATTGGCCTAGGTTCATAACAGTAAATTAGGCACAATTTGCCACTATACTGACAAATAGGCGCACCCACCATATTTTTAAGAAATTTAACCCACTTTTAGGCCATGTAACTCCATTTTGGGGTGCATCGACCTATAAATTAAGCACTATTGTGACAAGTATGCAGGTCAACCTCATTATTAGGCACTTTAACCCACTTTTATGCACTTCAACCCATTTTGGGCACATCTCATGTTTATTAGGCTCATAATAATAAATCAGGATAAAAAGGCACTACACTGGCAAATGGCCGCATTTACCCCATTTTTAGGCGCTTTAATCACATTTTTGGCACATTTGCCTATAAATTAGGCGCATAACAGTAAATGAGGTTCACATCACCACTACACTAACAAATAGGTGCATAAACCCATTTTAGGCACTTTAACCCACTTTTAGGCGGTTTAACCCCATTTTGGGGTGCATTGGCCTATAAATTAGGCACTACACTAACAAGTAGGTGGACTAACCCCATTCTTAGGTTCTTTAACCCATTTTTAGGAACTTCAATAATTTCTAGTTGGATTTCTTGTTCATTAATCGCATAATAGTAAATTAGGCTAAAAAGGGCACTACTCTAAAAAGTGGGCGCATTAACCCCATTTTTAGGTGCTTAAACTGCATTTTGGGTGCATTGGTCGATAAATTAGGTGCATAACAATAAATTAGGCTCAAGTTGTCAATACACTGACAAATAGGCCCATAAACCCCATTTTATGCATTTTAACCCACTTTTAGGCATTTTAACCAAAACTTAGGCACTTTAACCCCATTTCGGGGCTCATTGGCCTATAAATTAGGCACTTCATTGATAAGTAGGTGCCTAAGTAGTGGTCATACTAATATGATTTTTAGGCCCTTTAACTGTATTTTTGGGTGCATTTGCCTATAAATTAAGCACGTGACTTTTTTGGGAGCATTGGCCTATAAATCGGGCACATAATAGTAAATTAGACTCCAATTGCCACTAAATTGACAAATAGGGGTATAAACCCCATTTTTAGGCATTGTAACCCACACTTAGGCATTTTAACCCCATTTTGGGGTGCATTGGCTTATAAATTAGGGACTACACTGACAAGTAGATGGATTAAATAGGCTCTTTACCCACTTTTAGGCACTTCAACCCATTTTTGGGCACATTTCATGTTTATTAGCCACTTAGGTGTCACTAAAAAATTGACACTATAGGCCTATTTTAACTGACGCTAAAGGTGGTATATGTACTAGTGTGTAGAAAGCCCTAGGTTACACATCAATTTTGTATGTCTAATAAAGGATAAAAGAAAAATATTCTAAAGAAAATGAAATAAATAGCAAAAAGAGAAAGAAAAAGGAGAATGGGCAGAAGAAGGGTAAGGAAAAGAACAACCACTATTGTATAAGTAAAAGGATTGAGGAATTCTAGGTTAAACTGTAACACTCTGATCACACCAAGATGAGATCACTTAAACCAAAGCACGGAATTAACACTAAACATCCAGATTACCAGAAACATTGTAGATTAAAATCAATAATTTATATAACCATCTCAAGCAAAATATATTACATGTAAGTCCACAAACTGTGCCACCTGTATCACATATCACACCATTAAGGTATATAATTAACTTACAGTGGCCATCTTGCCTTGAACCTATTGCAAAAGATAACATGGTTTATATATACAAGCCATACATGTACATGACATATTTCCAAAAACCTCATAATGATATAGACCATCTACAAACACCCCCAAAGACCTGAGAGTACATGGATGACAATAGGACTCTACTTCAAAACATTGCAACATATCCAACCTTCAACAACTACTACTCTCCTTGCTGCTCTTCCTCAACCATACAATCTCTACTTCATCGTGCACAACCACCTAAAAGATGTGGAAACACATGGGGTGAGACCAACATCCTAGTGAGAGATATAACTCTCTGCCAACGACGATTGCCAACACATATAGATTATAACAGATTAAGCATTATGAGCATATTCAACTAAATGAATAACTGAATTTGATAACACATATGAAGCAGTTTAAGTAGATACAAACTTATTAGTAGAACATCATATACTTCTAGAAGTAATATGGAAAACATGTATAGCCATTATCAACTAAACAATATAAGAAACAAGGCAAAGGATCTTCCAATGTGAATTGTGTTTAACCCTAAACAAATATACTTCATGCCTGTATTACATCTTTTATTATGCCATGTGGAGATGAGGTATCTCATACTCCAACTGACCACTTCTAAGTAAAAATTAGTTCCATACAAGATCTAGGAACCCCAGACTCCTATGATCTCCCATACCCTCAGTCAGTCTGAGTCTGCCGCAATGGAATATAGAGTCAAACTGTAAATCAGTCTAGTCCGCCTTGGTATATACGCATGACACTAGTAAGATACGACTGGGGTAGTTCTCCTACCATGGTATGATTGCAACCATCTCTGAAAACATATCATCTGAGATATAGTCTCAACCATTCTCCTGGAAAGGCATGACTGTAGCCATCATCAAAATCAATGATTGTAGATGTAATGATATATCCTCAACTTGCACCCCCATCTTCAACAATATGCGCTCCAAGTTTCCTGTAGGAATTACTCGTTTCACCATCCAGTAGTATTGAAAATAAAAATGGATCTATGGCTTAGGGAAACCTACATGATTAGGGTTTCACTTGATTAATTAAGCCAATTGGGTATCTTTAGTGCATCAATCAAGTTACAACGTACAGACCCAAAACAAAATTTACAAAGATAGGGGTAGGCTGCAACCTCAAAAGCTATAAAATGGATTAAACATAAAGTTGAACACACCATCACATGATACAGACTCACTGCCTTATACCAGGACACAACCAATACCATATCATCATGGGATAACCATCCCTCATCACATTACTATAGGATATCACCTTAAACTAGGCACAAAGCCTCTTCTAGGTCATAAGACCAAATCCCATAGTTCTTGCATAGCCTCATTATTTCATCATGCTTCATAAAGGCTCATATTCATCACCATGTATCATATAAGAGATATCATATCAATCACAAGCCATGCTGTTCATTCCACCTGTAACATTAGGGTTACACAAATAGGAGAGAGAAAACACTTAATTGCATGTAAGCCTAGCAACTTCTCCAACCATACATCTCGGGTACAAGAATTAGGGTTTAGGAGAAAGAGCAATCTATACAAGAGTACTTCATAATCTTAAATCCTAAATCAAGATAGTAACATCTAGCAATTTAGGATCATATTTTAGAGATAAATTAACATGAATGCAAGATAAAGTGCATCCATAGTAGAGGAGAGAGTTATATAACCCGCCTTGAGGTGAAGACCAACTCTAAAATCCAAGAAGCTCTAAGAGAGAGAAGAAATGCCAAGATTGGATCAACTATAACTCCAATAAAGATCACCTCAAGAAAAAAGAACACACCAAGGATAAAGGAAGTTTAAAAGAGAGAGGGTAAAAACCCTAGACCAAAAAAATAAAGGGAAAGAGGAGATCTTCATCTCACTCAGGTACTACCACAGAGAACCATGGATTTGACCTATGTTGGAGAGAAGTTCCTCAAGAAAGACACTATGGAGAACCATAGTCTAGATGAGAGAAGAAAGAAAGGTGGCAGGGTTCAAGAAAAACAAGATCAAGGAGATAAAACCACTTACCAAGTTCAAAGATCACCAAGAACCACCACAAGAGAGATGATCAAGCCCTAGATCACCACATTCAAAGGTTCGACCCTCTTATTCTTCAATCTCTAGCACCACCACTTGCACCACCAAGCTCAAGGCCGAACTCAAGCAAGAAGAGAGAAAGAAGAGAGCTAAAAGGGTTACTTGCATGTGAAAGAAGAGGTATAAATACCCAACGATAGGAGAGAGGTGAGAGATATGAGGTGTCAATATACTAGAGCCTCTCATGACACTTGTCCCTAAAAAGGTAGCCATGCAAGCACTCTAGATATGCATGCATCAAAGGGTGATAAAAACAAGGCTTGGTAGACACCACTAGGTCCACTACCTACCTTCAGTCTAAACAAAAACCAAGGTGATCACCTTGGTAGGGACCGCTACCCATGTCACCCAAGACAAAGAGTTGATACACCAAAGCACAAGACAAACCCTAGAGACCAAAACCAAGGACAAGGCACATAGGTCTCTACAAACACAACCAAGAAAGGTTCTTTGATTGAAAACACTCTCAAGGACATAAAGCACATCTGGTACTACACTCAAGGATCAACAACATGGCTGACACCACCATTACTGATGCCCCCATCCAAACCCTAGCATCAGTACACATGATGCCACCTCACCAATAAAGGTCCAACAAGGCACCCCCATGCATCATTGTCTCTCACATGATGCTAAAGCACAAGAGGTACAATCAACATGCGAAAAATTTAAAGATAAACCCTCAACATGTGTAAATTGCAACTTGGTCTAGAACAAACACACATATAACATAACTAGCTCAAACATCAATGAAACTAGACCAAACTAAAAATGTAAATGTGTCACATGTTATTAAGGTGCATCACATGATTAGATTAAGGTTTAACCATCTTATTAAACAATGCAAGCAAGATCAAGCACTAAGCTAGGTCAGGGGTCTTAAATAAATCATCTTCCACCTTCACTCATCATTAGAATGAGGCATTCACTACATCCTTCTATCCACCAGAAATAGTAAGCATTAGGACACATTCAATTTCATTGAATCTATCATCTAAGTATATTGTATTATTTCTTGCATAAATGACTTGTATTATGTGTGCTTTCTATCTCTTTCTACCCATTCCATCCACCCACTTCTTTAAATGGTAGGCTACCCCAAAACATTTAATTCCTACTGTAATAAATATCTAGGGAATTGCATCCATTTAGACAAATGATTTTTTCTAAAAGAGTAATGTAGATAGGGAGATCCTTTTATGCAGTCATCATAGGTGTTAAGTGGTCTATTTATATGTTTTAATTTTCATAATTGGACTTTCAATGATATATATATATATATATATATATATATATATATATATATATTTACTTCATCGTATGCGTCAAGTGGTATATTTCTATGTTTTAATTTTCATAAGTGGTCACTTGTATAGTAGTTGTTTGCTTTATGATTGGAGAGGACCGGTTTGGGTCCATTGAGTCAAGGATGATTAGAATGATCTAATTAACATATGTGTCTCTCTTTTGACTGTTTTGAAAAAATCCAAAGTAATGTTGTTTGATGGAGAGAAACATCCAAGCTTAGAGGATTTTGATGCACATGATTCTCTACCAAAATTGGGGCTAATTTAGACATTTTTTCTTTGGCATTTCTCTCATATACATATGTTTTATGTACATTTTCCTAAATTACCTAAAATAACTATTTTGCATCAATTTTAAATATTTTAATGTATTTGACTCAAAATTATGGTATAAGTATCTACCTAATACGTTGCTTCTTTATTACAAATAAAACCAAACACAAACCAAAAGAAGTCGGTACTGCCGATTCAAGTCGGTGGCACCAACATGAGAAGAGGAGCTAACAACATAAGAAGAAGAATATAGAATACAGAAGAAAAAGTGTCAAAAGAATTCTCGGTACCACCGAGCTAAGTCGGTGGCACATAGATCATAAGCCCTAACCACATTATTGAAGAAGTCAATGACACTGACTCGCAAGTCGGTGGCATTGATATTTGTCTAACGGTCATGATTTAACAAGGAATATCCAATGGTCTATTATACAAGTGGTGTCCTACCTTTTCCTTTATATAAACAAGGAAGTGGACAAGGCCTCATATCATCTCATCCAAGCAACCTGCCGTTCCATAAGGGACCAAAATCTAAGGAGAAAACTACAACTAGACGTGGATTAAGGCACACTCCGAAGAGTAGTTTGAAAGCTACAACATTGTCAAGATGCAACATTCTTCCCGAGCACCATGTTACATGAGTTTTCTGTGACTTTATTATTTTTATTCCATTCCTTTATTTCCTTGTTGAGTATGTGGGGATAAACCTCCATTATTTAGGACCCATGAGTATCCTCTTATTGACTCTATGCATGTTTATATTTGATTTCATTTAAGTTATCTTTGGATTTAGATTTTGATATCAGAAAGGCTTTATTGCCTTATTTACACTTCATCACTGTGATATGTGTTATACTATAAATTTATGTAGAATTGGGGTTAATAATTAGAAAAGCTATTATCATCATAGTTAATAACGTGTTGCAAAAGCAGGTTGACCACTATGCATTATTTTGTTCAGATATGGATTTTATCATTTATCCTTTTTGTATTATTGTTGCAAAAAATGGATTAGTAATTAGGCCAAATAGTGTGCTATGATGTGAAAGAAAATAGTAAAAGATACATACTCTTAATTCAAAGAAGAAAGATAAGTTGTATTAATTAAATGGAATGCATGTGTAGGTTTATACCATGCTGAAACTAGTATCGTATAGAATCCATTAATCTGATATTTCTTCCACTTCAAATTTTGCAATTTTAATTCTTGTTCTTAAGTTTAATCACTCAATCAACTATTTTCTTAAGAATAGCTGATCTATTTTGATTATTAGTATTCTCTAGCCATACCAATTCCATGAGTTTGAGACAAGCCTCTTTTTGAGTCCCTTTACTACTCTGACGCGTACACTTTGTTTAGCATGCACACTTAAGTCGTGTCACATGGCATGCTCATTTTTTAGTCTATAAATGATATTGAGCTCACACAATGTAGATAGTATGCTCTATTTTAAGGAACATAGATTGAATGTTAAGAGGATGACAACTCTATGCTTCAACTTCAATATAGAAATACATGACAAAGGATTATAAGATCATGGTAACAATGGTCACATTATTGGTTCAGGTCATTCTCAACTTATTCCAATTATTTGAACAAAAACAATGTGTTTCTAGAAATAGATCTTTTGTTGTGATGTTATGAACATCACTACCAATGTAATGTGGAACCTACATGGTCACACACATAAGAATTGATAAAGAATTGAGGTTCACAATGAAACATATGATTATAATGATTCTAAATCATGTATAATTTGATTTCTAGCCCAGTCGGGTGACTGAAAGGAAAGTTGTCCAATTATGTTGTTTGGTTTAGTCAAATGATTAATCATCGATTGATCAACTAATCAAAACTTTTGGAAAGTGACGATTCATGTGACTTGCTAAGCGAGTCGGGCGATCAGACCAATTTAGGGGAAACAAAGAAGGTTACCTTATTCTATTTGGAATCAAATTAGCTAAACAAACTAGACTTGCACTAATGAATTGAGAGACTCTTTAAGTGAGTCACATGACTGTGAGTCAGAATTTCTCCCAATTAGGTGACTCAACAATTAAGTCAGGCAACTAGGATTGTAGTATGAGTTTTCCATGTTCTGTTATATTTTGAGTTACAATTAGGACCGTGAGTGGATATTGGAAATTCCAACCCTGTGACTGTCCTATATATAGAGTTGGACGTCCATGGGCTTGATACTCACAAAAACAACATTGAAAGGTAAGTTTAAGATTTCTTCCTCTTGAAGAGAGAAAATCCACCCTAAGGACAATAACTCGTAATAGGGGGAGAAGGAGTTCAAGAGAAGACCAACACATCAACAACTCAAGGTTTTGCTTCCTCTTGGCGACCAAGATGGTGTAGAAACATCCATGTGGATGATGTAGGGGATGAGTCCCTAGAGAGTAAGCTTGATAACAAGAAAATTCTTCAAGAAGAAGATAAGGTGTTGCTACAATGACAGGGTGACAACAACAACAACCACTTTGGACCCTAATCAGGAAGTGCACGTTGTTCATTGACAGAAGACGTGTCTAGTTGTTGGACATCTACTTTGATCAAAGATATATTTGATACCCAATCTATGTCTATAATGTACTGAAGCTTCATGGATATAATGGATCCATTGGTTTCAGTTCTATCTGGATCTTCTTTTGTATTTCTATTGTAAACCCTCTTTTTAAGACCCTACACCTAGATACTTCCAAATCCTAAGATGAAAACCTAGGGGTGCATCCCATAACTTTGGAGTCCTTGGAACCTAGTGTGGTGACCTAAACATAGAGATTCTATATCTTCTTGAGTATGATATTAGATGAATCTTGAGCGAAAAATTTCATATAAGGTGGGGTGGATGTGAAAATCCTGAATTTAAGAGTTTGATATCCAATATAGAATTTGGAGGGTCATGAATGCTCTCTTTTGGTTAATCCCAAGTTCATGTGAATTAAAAAAAATCTTTATAAATCATAAGATGGCCTTTGTTATCAGTGATGTTCCTTTCCATATCTTGGATAAATTTTGGAACACATGTTGCTCAAATTTGATTTGAGGTTGATGAATTGTCAATTTGAGACTCAATCTTATAACATTGAGTGCATTAATTAACTTTATAATATTTTATGATTATTGAGACCCATCAATGTCCTGATCTTGATCTCAATCTAAAAGGGAAATATTTCTAAAATAATGGTGAAAAGTTCACCTTAGTCAGAGTTACATTCTACAAGTTATATGTTTTGTAAATTTTAAGCAAGAAAACCAAAATTTAAATCCTTATTCATCCATTACCACATCAATAATCCTCTTTGTTTCCTCCCAACCAATGAGGTAGCTCAGATCATGCATCGTGGATCTCAGTCTGATCCAATGACCACAAGGTCTATCCCTCTCCCCACCCATTTTGTGCATAGTTGGGGGCATGGTGCAGTCAACCATCCATGCCATGCTCACACGCAGGTTCCTTCAGCTAAAATCAACTCCTCCTTTCTATTCTCCTTGGCCTTCTCTTTGTTTTCCACTTTGTATTCCCCTATTAAACCATGTACTCATGCCACCCACCAACTCACTGAGCTTAAGCTATACGTATATCTGATAGATCTTAAGAACCTTGCCCCATCCTCGAGCATATGTAGTTGTGGTCTCCCACCACCTCATCAACCTCCTACAAATTAAACCAATCACTTCCCACTCACCCTCGACCACTCCTTCTCCTACCCACCTTTCCCCCAATCAGAGATGGCCACTATGATCATCCTAGCCACATGGGTTGGGAAAAGGAAGATGATGACCCGATGATCATTAGATCATGACCTGATGGCTCATATTTTTGGGCCATCTATCTTACTTTTTCTCTATAAATCCAGCATGTGGGTCATCCCCAGTCCCTCAACCGAGCATCATGGACCACACACCCCTCACTGTCCTCTCTAGTGGCCACATCACATGTGTCCCTTGGACCATGCAACCTATCAATCATTTATAGCTAATCTACAACTCATCATTTTTCTACCACAAAACAATTTTCTTCTCTCATACCCATATGGTTTGAAGAAGGATGAATTTGGTTCTATCACATGATATCTTTGCAAATGTATTAATATGTATTATCCTTTCCAAAACTTCAATGGAAGTATAACCTCAACTAATCCTGAGATGGGTAAAATGCTTGAGCGTTCTTTAACTATATATGGATATATTGAAAAAAGTAATACAATCTATGTAGTGTATAATACCCCAAAATAGTTCACTAAACCCCAATACTTCTACACAATGGTCTAGAATCCTCATCATAGGTTTCCATATCACTTGGGAAATGATTTCAGGGAAAATGCGCTATTTCATCAAATTCATGATTTCTATCTTTTTAAGATTTTTTGCTCGTCATTGGATTTCTCATTATCTTGACTATATTAGTTTTGTAATATGATCTCTTCTCACATAGTACTTATGCCACTTTCAAACCCCTCTCTAACTATATCTTTATAAAAGGCGCTATTGCAATATATCTCTTAAGATGTTAAGTGATGAATATTTGGCATGGAATTTTTTTCAGTGACTGTTATAAAATTTACCTTGAAAGTGCCAAAAAGGGTCTATAAGCTCATTTATTATCAACTGAAGGATGTAGGTTACTTTTAGGTCCATATAAAATAGAGTATGATCTTGAAACCCTCAGAGAAAGGAGGGCATGGTTACTTATGTGTCTAACGGAAATAAATGAATAAGAAAATATTTGCACTAGTGGTGTCTTAGATAGTGGATGTGGTTAGGTGAGGATATGGAGCACCCTAAATCATGGACCCCTATATAGTAACGTACTTACTTGCATGCCACCAACCTAATATATATTTTATATGTTTCATTCTACTATGATTTCTTTATAGGAATTTACAACTTCTACAAGTTCCATTGTATTCTACTACTCTATTCATCCCTCTAGAGTGTTACATTTTGTTCCATAGAAATCCTATCAACCATGACATTACATGCATAATGTGGTCAAAATTATTTCTTTTAATTAATGCAAACATTTCCCCCACAAAAGCTAAGTCTTACCTTGCCCCAAAATGTTTACACATATTATTGTTGTTGTGAAGCATGTTTCCGAAACACCCAAAATCATTGTTGATGGAGCACGTGAGAAAAATTTAGGTATCTAAATTTCATCACACATACATAAGAATGTTATAACCAATGACCAATTCAAAAGGGTCATCATGTACTGTATATTCATTTGATTCCTATTGCTATAAATTGCATCAAAAAATCTTTAAATCAAGTTAGAGAACCATAATTATATTGTTTGTTGTTATTGTAAAAAAACAAGGGATTATAAAATGTACATGTTTGCTAAGATGTATGTAAACTTTGATATCCTAGTTAGTTCAATTTATCTTCAAGGGTAATTTCTCATCGATGTTAAGTCAAATAATATGATTCATTCTGAAATATTGCTGTGACAACCCCAAATTTTGGGTTCATTTGTCGAGAAATGTAATTTCTCATATTAAAGATATTTGAACCAATAGTGAGATAATTTGCTTCAAATAAATGGATTTCATTTACAATAGCCATGATGATTGTGTTGTGGGCTTTATTGGCTATTGGGCCCGAATAACAAGAAAATTCAATTAATAAATGGATAATTGAATTTTAAGAAAAGAAATATGTAGAAACCTCTAGAAGGCAAATCCAAAGAGGGATTTCGTGCCTCCTGGATTCCTTGGGTTCCAAGGAGTCTAAAGTTGCAAAGAAAAAGCAAAAATAAAAAGAAAAGATTAATTATGTATTTCTTTATTAAAGAAAGAAATTGAAAATAATGTGAAAATGTTGGAAATAAGTGGGAAAAGGTATAATTAGGTGATCCATTGTGGAATTTTGTGTTCCAAGGATTCCTAATGATAAAAGGAATGTAAATGAGGAAAATAAAACAAAAATAAAGAGAAATCCTCAAAAAAAGAAATATTCTAATAATAAATAAACAAAATAATGTGAAATAATGCATAAAGATGCATCTAGAAGGATAATAAGTATCCAATAAATGGAATTTCGAAATAATAGAGTGTCTTAGGATCCAAAGAGTCCCAATAAAGAGGAAAGAAAGAGAAAATACTAAAAAGGAAAAATAAGAGGATAATGTGTTGCATTATTAATGAATTATGAGGTATTGTTAAAAAGAAAGTAATTTTGATTAAAAAGGAAATAGAATTTCGTGCCGACACTAGTACAAGTAAGATAATGGGAATAATCTTAGAAATTCTAAGATCAAAAGGAGAAAGAATATCAAAAGATAATGAAGAGAGAGAGAGGGAGGGATGGTTGCTTCACAACCAAGGAAAGTAAGTTTCCTTTCAAGAATCAGACTCAAGTCCTCAAGGAGACAAGCCTTAGGGCTTCATACTCATCCCTATATAAGGATAGACCTTCCAGTGCGAGTCCAGTTGATCCCCCACGTATCTTCTCCTCTTCTTCCATGGTTATATCCCTTAAAACCTAGCTAAGGAGAAGCTGGGTATTTTCAGAGCCACGAGGCTACAAGAGGGGGTTGCGACGGAACCTTTCCACTGCCACCATGGCCTGAGGTGTGTGGGAGAGCGTACCTTAAACTGAGTTGGTCGTGGCAGCCGCAGCACGACTGCATAGGGTGGCCGTGTTGCAGGCCTACCCAAGCCGATTCACACCACCGCATCGGCTGTTTGGAAGCCCTGTGGGTGCGCCTGAGCAGGTCGGAGGCAACACCGCCCTCCTTGGTGGTCATCGGGGTCAGGGTGAGAGTCGGGATCGTGCCCTGCTGCAGCTAGGGCTTCTGTAGCCGCCGGCGCGAGGTTGAAGGTGAGCGGAAGGCAGCTTGGACGGAAATGCCCTCCGCGGGCTGAAGGTGAGCGCGACTTAACCAAGGGCATAACGATCTTTCCGTTATGTTTTCCAAAACGTGGGCAGCGTTGCATGAAAAGAGCGACGTGGCGCGCTCTGATTGGTCCAAAAAAGGTAAACCTTGTTAAATTTGTATCTAATAAACCGTAACTCGGATTAAAATAAATTATATATGAATTTTGATCAGGAGAACGAGAGGAATCCAATAAAAATAGTTTTATAGCCTGAATCTGATCATAGTTCGAAATATAGTGTAAATTATCATCTTTAATGAATTAAAGATTAAGAAACCCTATTTTGATATGATTAATGTGTTTAATAGGGTTTAATGGATTTTTAGAGTTGATATTAATCTGTTAAATGTAAAAAGGAACATTGAGTTCAAAAAGGAAGAACTTTGCACATGATTAGTCTAATTTAGAGTTTATATGCTTGAAATTAGAAAAGTACATAAAGTTATCATCTTTAATGATTTAACAAAGGAAAACCCCTTAGATTTGATGATAGATGGATAATTCAAGCTGATATTAACCTTTTGTTAATAAAAGTGAAAATAAGATTTAAAAAGATGATCTTTTTATATAGTTGGTTTAATTTAGGGTTCTATGCACATGAATATGCCTTAATGGGATTAGAAACCCTAATTTATGTTGATATGAATTCTAATGGTTTTAATTATACAAATCGACGAATAAAATAGAGATATGATGATTCGAAGATAAATTGAGTACCAAAGATCTTTAATGTGAATTATTTGGATAATTAGTGTTTCCTAGTGTATACAAGTGGAAATAGTGATAAATAAGGTTCATATATGTGAGTTGAACTATAATGAAATATGATTTGTCAATTTGAAAGAAACTGAAGCTGATAATTAGCCTTAATGTTTTGGATATGACCTAAAAGGATAAAGATAATAGTTTTAGTGTAAAAGAAACATATTAGACTTAATTGACATTCAATTGTGCCTATGATGTAGAAATTAAGGTTTGTGAACTAAAAGATCATTAAAAGTGATAAATGCGTAATGAAGGCTAAAAACCTAATAAAACCGTAAGGTTGGCCTAGAAATTATAAGGTGGAATCCAAGTTGATCTTGTGGATGTTTGAATAAAACAATGGCACCTAGATGTTATGCATTATTTTCAGGATATTGTTGATTGCTTGTTAATTGTGTTGAATGTTAATGCATAGACATCAAGTTATTATAGATCAGGTATGTGGTTACGATTATGAATAACCGCTTTAGGTTTTCCGATGGATTCCCGGATGTTTAATCGCATTTAATGCAACTAAACTGTTGAATGTTTATTTATTTCTTGCAATTATAAAGTGACTATGACTATCATATAATGTATATGCCTTCTAGCTCAATCATTAATTCCCTCTGTGTCGTAATGGCTGACCTAGTACATGGCTACCTAGAGGGTAGGTCCATCAGGTCATGAAAGACTTTGGATGCCTAGAGGGTAGGTCCATCAGGTCACCTTTATAGAGGTACCATATAAGTCCTTACATGGACAACATGATTGTATTAGTCATTCAAGGACTATTCATACCCAATTACCATCACTTAATTATATTAAAGCTAGGTATAACAAGCTATACCTCATTAGGGTTACATATCAATACAATATGGTTATCATCCCTTCTATTCATATGAGTGAATAGGTAAGACTACCTTATTCAGGGTAACCCTCCATTTGTTTTATCATCATTTGAACCATATCACCATACAACAATTGTATAATACTAAGATGGATTACTGGTATGAATGACTACAACTATCAGACACCTGAAATTAACATATTTCTTGTACATGTACACTGAAATCATATGTAGAACCAATTTACATCCCTTAATATACATTCAACAAATTATACTTCTAAAAACAAATTCACATATTACTAAAAGCCATTGTTTTCTCTTATCTCTATTCTCATTCATTACTACTTACTTTTTCTACTTATCCTTCTCATTTTAATCATGTAGATTAAACATCCCTAAAATTGAAACATACAAGGTACACATAGATTATTCATCATTCTTGCTATCATTGTAAGAATTTATCCCATATCACACTTCACTCATATTGTATTTCTCCTTTTGTTCAAAACACACTTGTTACATTTCAAATTTATATCTTACTCTTTACTCTGAATCATTTCCATATTGTTTATCTACCTTTCAGATTAGCTATCTTTAAACCATGGATTACTATCAGTGCTAGTTTACTTCTCATAGTGCAAATCTCATGATCTTGTTTTATAGAGATGTTAGTATTCAAGGTCAAATCACTAGTGACAACCCTTGAACTACTACAACTCTAAACATTCTAGGGTTTGGTCCTTATCAGTAGCATGACGTTGTTGTGTGTAACTTTGCTCCCTTAATTTGAAAGTCAAACTTTGGATCTCACAATTTTCACTAAAGTCTTCCTTATCTTATCAATTGAATTTCCTTTCTCTTACTTGGCCATTCAGATATATTACATTCACAATTTACCCTACTAGGGTTTCATCATCATATTGTATGTCATTATTACATTCACTAGATGCCTCTACCATGGTGGTTATGCATCAGATATGATTCATTTTCTTATCACTTCATTCCCACATTGCTTTCATTAAGGAAGATATGAAAGATAAGATGATTTTGAGACTTAGAATTCTTATCTTCAAACATTCAATAATACATTTCTTATATGTAGGTTTAATTAATTATCAACAAGGATACTTGACTAATTATCACTTTCATGAATCTCACAACCTCTTTCTTTTATAATCTATATTACTCCACCATGTTTCAAACTTTTTCATTACTTTACATAATCCCCTTACCATATACTGCTATTCCACATATCATCTTTAACTTCTAATTTTCTTTTATGATCATGTTGCTTCTTTTAGGTGTATGATAATATATACCATGTTGCACATATTTCTTTTTATCCTTATGCTAATGTAAAGTTGAAATTCTAAATCCATAATCTCTCTACTAGTTTCAACTCAAGTTTAATACATTACATATCCTTCGATTTAAATCAAATGGATCATGCATGGGTCAAACTTAGTATCTCTTTTAATCAAGTTTTTACCTCGTGAATATAGTCTACCTTTGTATGACTTAATTATTGGTTAAGCTACACTTTTGTTCTTCTTTTAGAAATTAGTTTGTTGTTCTATAGAGACTTTGAATCCAAAGGTAGTAGGATGAATGTATTAATTTCACAATAAAGGTATACATTCCATGCTCTCAATTATATCATAACCCTCATTCCTTAATCAAGCTCATTATATCCAACATTTCTCTTTGTTTCAACTAAGTTTCTTATCCTAGTTTTATGAATTACATTCTCATCTAGTTCTCTTCACTTTAACTTTTCTGAAGACTCTTCACTTCTATGTACTTATCGAATACTTAACTCCTTTCTTCTATTTTCCCTTTGCTTTGGAGTACATAAAAACATTGTACTCGATTATATAATTCATTCCTCATGACTGATTCTTACTATCTTGGCCCTTACATACTTTTCTCATATCTTTTCCATATTTCATATCTAGAGTTCATATAATACTAATGATTAAACTTAATCAGAATCTTATGTCGTGTTTCTTTATTCCCAATTAAGGGTTTCTCATATGAGGCCCCAAAGTTGGATCTCAGATATCATTTCAAACTAATTCTTAGATATTCTAATCTTTCCCATATGTTTTAACATCTTAGTGTATGTACATTCTCACTATGATGTGGGTCTAATTTATCTAGAGTCTACTCTTATTATATTTTTAATAGGAGTCATTAGATCCCAGTAATGCATCCTGCCAGCCAGACCAGGCCGAACCTACAGTCCTGAAGCCAAGAGCTACTTAAGATTATCCAACTCCTATTAATCTCAAACATGTGGAAAGAATATCCACTCATGAAAGTTCATTCAAAGATCATTTCTAGTCTACTTGATACAAAGAATGCAATCAATAAATGTTACAACTGCATAGTGTACAACAAATCTTAAAGACCCATATATATTTCAAAATATTGAATATCTAAATTTCAACATATAATAGCTTTTCAACTCATCTCCAATAAAACAACAATATGAATTGAAAGTTCTATCTCATTTTATATTTATGCTCTTAATTCATGTTACTTATCTTGTTTCTAACCCTAATATTTCTAGGGTTCCTCTCTAGCCCATCCTTCCACTGTATACCTGGCCAGGGTATGCATGAAAGAATAGACATAGTAGCTTAATATTGGTTGACCCAAGTACTCAAATACTAGCCCAGGATATCCAAATACTCAAATCCCCAAAGATAACATCATAACATCTCCTATCTTCCACACTTATGACTCTAACTTACTAACTTAATGGTCCCTGACGACTCAGCCTAAGCTCTGATACCAAGTTTTTACACCCCGATCTCACAATTTCCATTAATCATGAGATTAGGGAATAAATTGAGGATTTAACGTAATACAAAGATCACCCTTATCTTTTTCTTCTTTTTTAAACTCTTTGTTTTCGTGCATTGAACCACATAAACTAACTTTACAAGGGAATCTAAACATTGATTTCTCTAATCTGATTTCAACAGTAAAAATGCATGTATGAACATTCATTATGTTTCTTGTACTTAAAATCACATAAGACTTATTGATTCACATATATTGCGAAAAGAGGAATAATATTATACATCATCATTTACAACTCTCTCTTATTTTTTTACAAAGACCTAGAGTGACAAGGACCGACTGAACTTAACTATACTCAGACTTAACTCTTGTGGCAGATCTACTCTGATGCAATGATATCTTCTTCAAGTCCATGTGATTTCCCTAAAAATTTTGAGTAGAGGGGTGAGCCTACTTGCTTAGTGAATGAGTACTTCAAAGAAACAGTATAAAACACTGATATAATTACATATATACTTTTGAGAAATTGATATCAATTATAACAGCAATAAGCTTTAAAGAGTCTAATAATTGACAATCATAAATATTATAGGATACTCTAAATATCTATAAGAGTGAATCAATATATGAAATGCTTGATTGATCATATAGAGAACTAATAATTTAGAAACATGCAAACAATAATTGAATAACTGTACACACTTGTTTGACCTTTCATTCATTTTATTATGCCATGATCATATGCAGTGTACTCTACATATGAAGACTCATAGCGAACTACGATCTCACCGTACAAGACTCAGCTTAAAACCCGGGAAGCTAATCCTAGAACTGAATCCGGGTCTACTTGTCTCGAACCGTCACGTCTGAATAAGGCGGCTAAATAGCTGCCTTTAACTGGACCTCTCCTCTAGGTTGAGTACACAGGCAGAGGGTTTGAGATGCTCTGTGGGCCTCATCTTGGTACGCTCTGTGGGTACCTCTAGGTTACCACCGGGATATCTAGTTCATGTTGGGTAACCTATCTTCTCTTAGGAGACTTCCTCAAGGGCTTCATCTCCCTGCACGTTCTATGGGTGCGTTCTGATCCCCATATATTGGTCGCTGCCAGGGTGGATCATTTCCTCCCTACAGTGTAGACATCTGTAGGGAATCTACGGTGTTCAGGGCACCTATGTCTATTATTTTATTATTCTTGGAAAGATCTTACTATATTGTATCTCTCTATTACTTATTCTTGACTTTGGTATCTCTATGGTACCGAGTCTATTCATATGAAGCTTATAATACAACATGTATATCATTCTAAACTTGGAAGAGCAGTATATTCAAAACACTATAATATTCTGAGTAATTATCATACTATACATACAGAAAGACTAAAATTCTTAAATAAACAAAATACATGTCAACTTGGCAATTTATATACTAGAATCATGTAATTGAACTGTTAAGCATCACCACATATCATACTGAGAACATTGATATCACAATACTTGATTCATTGAACACCCTATCCTTAGGATTTCATTTACCTCATTCACTTATCACATGTCTCTCATAAGGATTTCATACGACATAAACATTCACTGAATAAAGACTACTCTCAACAAATCATATACAGTCAATATATGTATGAAACCTTAGAACTGAGATGAATTTAGGTTTCCATGCCATTCACTGAGATATCATGCATCAAGAATAAAATTGAATAAATAAAGTATATCATGTCAAGAAAATCCCTTCAAATGGATTTCACGATATCTATTCGCAAATATCCAACTTTCCTCGTATTTAGGGTTTCACCCTCTTCACTGAGATACCAAACAAACACTACTCACTTTAAACAAAATCCAAGATAGTGTCTGACATATATGTACTATGAATTTAGATAAACAATCATTCAAAACCAAGGGGATCTAGATAAGCAACTTTCTCTATTTACTTATACAACAAAGTTTAGTCATCGACAAATTCCCTATATTTCAGTTTACTCTTATAACCTCTGTGAATACTTAGGAAATTCTCATTAGGATATATTGTGAAAATTTCTAATATGATTTTATCATCTGAACTTCATCCAAATAGAGTAATAATCCATTTCATATCATTTTGCAACAACTTAGAACAAATAGACAATTCAGGGTTTATAGTCGCATACTAGCATTTAAAGATTAGAATGAATTAACCAATTTTCGTGCAATATACTATTTAAAGGAAGTTCCTACTCACCCTAAGCTGTGAAAAAACTTTAAAAATGTATGTCATCGCTAAAAATCTGGATCTTATATCAAATCCCTAGCAATTCACCCAATGCTTCTTCCATCCAACTCGGAAACCCTAAAAATGAGGGATTATGAAGAAAGAGTGAGAAAAGGGAAAGTTTTAACACCATATTGGATCAAATTAGAGGAGGGATGGAATTTTTACATGTGAGAGAAGATTCACCATGAAAATATATCCAAAGAAGCTAAGCTTACATGATTTCATCATTCCTCAGACTGCAAAACCCTAGGTCAGCATCTCCATCAATTTCTCCTCTCAAACCCTAACTCTCCCTCTCTCTCTAGGATTTTGTTTCTTTGATTTGAATCACGAATTATGAGAGCTGATAGTATGTTAGGTTCACCATATAGATCAATTGAGATGTTTGGGTCAATTTCACTTTGACGCCTCACTAAACTTTTTCTTATTTTAGTTGATTTTTCTATCATAAAAAGGTTTATATAATTCGTATATTTCATAGATCAAACCTTCTCCAAAAATTATTATAATTTGTAATATTGTGTATAATTTAGTTACTAAGATTCAATTAAAATTTAAGATCATTCCAAACTCCCATTAAATAAATAAAAATCAAATAGTGCACTAATATCTAGAATTCTGTAGAAATGCCAGTTATTGTAATTCGTCTACTGATAAGACCTAAACGCATTGAAAAATTATGAAAATTTTACATATTATTTATTATTGAGATTCAGATATCCAGTTAAAATTAAATATCATTTGGATTTACCAATAAATAAATAAAAATAAAACACTACACTGCTAAAAAGCACTCTGTCAACATTTTGGTTGAAGTATAGTTCGACCGAGAATGACATTCAAAGAACACTCAAATATTCTGAAATTTTTCTACAATATGCATGATTGAGTTATCCATATCATGTACAAAATTATATTAAATAAAAAAATTATAAAATATGAAAAATCATTTACCACACTGCTATCCTGATCAAATTCCATACTCATGTACCATCAAAACCCTAATTTCAGCCAACTAGGGTTTATATTTCTCAAACCCTAATTTCTCAAATAATAGAACACTTAACATTCTTATTAGGTTTAAAACATCATAATTGAATTATCATCATTAATTAGATTTAAGAAATGACCAATCCAATTACGCATATAATCATCCAGGTAAACCCTAGTTTACCAATTAAGCTCAGATGCGATCATAACACTTTAACTCACTTTTAGGCACTTAAACCTATTTGTGGTTGCATTTCCTATTTATTTGGCGCATACTAGTAAAATAGGCTAAAAAAGACACTACATTGACAAGTGGGTTCATTACCTCCATTTTAAGGCATGTTAACCCACTTTTAGGAACGTCAACACATTTTTGGGTGCATTTCCTATTTATTAGGTACATAATACTAAATTAGGCTCAAAAGGAACTATAATGACAAATGGGCGCATTAACCCCAATTTTAGGCACTTTAATCACATTTTTGGAAGCATTGCCCTATAGATTAGGAACATAACAATGAACTAGGCTCAAATTGTCACTACACTAACAAATAGGCACACAAACCCCATTTTTTGTAATTTTAACCCACTTTTAGGCATTTAACCCCATTTTGGGGCATATTGTCCTATAAATCAGGAGCTACACTGATATGTAGGCGGATTAACCCCATTCTTAGGCCATTTAACCCACTTTTAGGCACTTCAACTCATTATTGGGCAAATTTCCTATTTATTAGGCACATAATAGTAAATTAGGATAAAAAAAGGTACACTGACAATGGGTGCATTAACCTAATTTTAGGCGTTTTAACTACATTTTTTGATGGATTGGCCTATAAATGAGGTGCATAATGGAAAATTAGGATCAAAATGCCACTACACTGTCAAATAGGTTGATGAACCCCATTATAAGGCATTTAGATCCACTTTTAGATGCTTTAACCCCATTTTGGGGAACATTAGCCTATAAATTAGGCACTACACTAACAAGTAGGCAAATTAACCCCATTCTTTGGTGGTTTAACTTAATTTTAGGCACTTCAACCCATTTTGGGTGCATTTCCTATTATTAGCTGCATACTAGTAACTTCAGATAAAAAAAAGGCACTACACTGGCATGTGAGTGCATTAACCCCATTTTTAGGCACATTAATCACATTTCAAACTCAATTTTAGATGTTTTAGCCCTCTTTTAGGTGCTTTAACCCCATTTTGGGGTGCATTGGCCTAAAAATTAGGCACTACACTAGCAAGTAAGCAGATTAATTCCATTCTTAAGTGTCATAACCCACTTTTAGGCACTTCAACCCATTTTTGGACGCATTTCCTATTTATCAGGCGCATATTAGTGCAATAGGCTAAAAAAGACACCACACTGAGAAATGTGCACAGTAACTCAATTCTTAGGTACTTTAATCGCACCTTTGGGTGTATTGGCCTTTAAATTAGGTGCATTACAGTAAATTATGCACAAATTGCCACTACAATGACAAATAGGTACATAAACCCCATTTTTAGGCATTTTAACCCACTTTTAGTCGCTTTAACCCCTTTTTGGGGTGCAATAGCCTATAAATTAGGAACTTCACTAATAATTAGACAGATTAACCCCCTTCTTAGGTGCTTAAACCCACTTTTATGCACTTCAACCTATTTTTGGCACATTTCCTATTTATTAGGCACATAATAGTAAATTAGGCTAAAAAGGCACTACACTGACAAGTGAGCGCATTAACCCCATTTTTATGTGCTCTGCATTTTTGGGCGTGTTGGCCTATAAATCAGGTACATAATAATAAATTAGGCTCAACATACCACTACACTAACAAATAGGTGCATAAACCCCAATTTTAGGTGTTTTAACCCACTTTTAGGCGCTTTAACCCCATTTTGGAGTGCAATGGTCCATAAATTAGGCACTTCACTGATAAGCAGGTGGATTAACCCCATTCTCATGTGCTTAGACCCACTTTTAGGCAATTCAACCCATTTTTGGGTTCATTTCCTATTTATTAGGCACATAATAGTAAATTAGGCTAAAAAAGGCACTACATTGGAAAGTGTGCGTTTACAACATTTTTGGGCGTATTGGCCTATAAATCATGTGGATAATAGTAAATTAGGATGAAATTGTTACCACACTGTAAATAGGCACATAAACCCCATTTTAGGTGTTTTAACCAACTTTTAGGTGCTCTAACCCCATTTTGGTGCTCATCGGCGTTTAAATTAGGCACTACACTGTCAAGTAGGAAGATTAACCCCATTCATAGATGTGTTAACTCACTTTTAAACTCTTCAACCCATTTTTGGGTGCATTTCATTTTATTAGGTTCATAATAGTAAATTAGGCTAAAAAAGCACACAGACAAGTGGGCCCATAAACCACATTTTTAGGCACTTTAACCAAATTTTGGGCACATTTGCCTATAGATTATGCGCATAACAACAAATTAGGATCAAATTGCCACTACACTGACAATTATGCACAATAACCCCGTTTTAGGCGTTTTAACCCAAATTTAGATGATGTAACCCCATTTTTGGGTGCATTAGCCTACAAATTAGGCACTACACTGGCAAGTAGGTAGATTAGTTGTTACACCTACATCCCACAATTACCACTTATGATGAGATTAGGGCATAAGTTTGATGATTATACTTAATACAAAGTTCACTCCTACTTTTTTTTCTTTATTTCAAACTCTTTGTTTTCTCACATTCAATCACATAAACAGACTTTTCAAAGGAATTAAACCTTGATAACTCTAATATGATCTCAACATTAATGATACTCATCTAGAAATTCATTATGTTCCTCACACTTCCATGTACATACAACATGATAACCAGATGTATACTCTATTATTAACGAAACACATATACAAATCATCATTTAAAACTCTCTCTCAACTCTATACAAGGACCTAGAGTGATAGGGACCAACTAAACGTAAATAATCTCATAGTTAACTCCTATGGTAGATCTACACTGATGCAATGACATCTTCAGTCTACGAGTTATCCTTAAAAATTTTGAGTAGAGGGGTGAGCCTACTCGCTCAGTGAATTATTACTTCAAAGAAACAATCTAAAGCACCTATATAATTACAGATATATTGTTGAGCAACTGATATCAATTATAACAATAGTTAGATTTAAAGAGACTAATCATTTGCAGACATAAATTTGGCAAGATACTCTAGATATCTATAAGAGTAAATCAATATATAAACATGTTTGATTGATCATAAAGAGAACTAATAATTCAGAAACATCCAAAGAATAATTAAATAACTACACACACTTGTTTAACCTCTCATTCATCTTATTATGCCCTAAACCCACATGAGGTGTAACACAACATGTGAAAGAATTGCAGCAAGCTACGATCTCATTGTGCAAGGCTTAGAAGCATGCCCGGGTTCCTAAGCCTTTCTCTTGAGTAAAACCCCATCTGCAGCGTGCCTCATCATGTCTGCCTTTAGACGGATAATGGGAGCAGTTGGATATCTCAACCTCCACCTCTCAACCTGGGTACTCAAGCAATGAATCAAAGCCCTTAGGCTTATTGGGCATCAATGGACCTACTGACCACTGATCACTACAACATGTAACGTAGGTACCACTGACAACCCCAGTTGGTGATGGGTATCACAGAATTGTAAGGAGTCTTCCCTACTGGTCAAGACCCCCACACCCTACTGGTGCACTCTGGCTTACCTCGATCTGGAATACCTCCCATCGAGAAATTATTTCCTCCTCACAATACAAGCCTCATGTTCTGAGGATTCTACAATGTTCAGGGCATCTGAATGTCTAATTCACTCCTTAAATTCACAATTCAATCATCACATCAACATATTTTAGTTTAGCTTTGTAAATCAATCATTTCATGAACCATCTGATGACATTTACCACAACTGAACTGTTAAGCATAACCACATCTCATACTGAGAAACATTGATATCATAGTACTTGATTCATTTAACACCCTATCCTTAGGAATTCATTTACCTCATTCACTTCTCACATGACTCGTGTAAGGATTTAATGTGCCATAAATATTCACTAAATAAAGATTGTTATCAACAATTCATATACAATCAACTTATGTATGAAACCCTAGAATTAATCTGAATTAGAGTGTCCATGCCATTCATTGAGATATCATGAATCAAGAATAACATTGAATAAATAAAGTCTATGATGTCAAGAAAAGCACAATGCATTTCACAACATATATTCACAAATTTCCAACTTTCCACTCATCTAGGGTTTCACCCACTTTACTGAGTTATCAAGAAAACACTATTCACATCACATGAAATCCAAGATAGTATCTGACATATATGTACTAAGCATTCAGATAAACAATCATTCATAATCAATGAGATTCAGATAGATAAATTTCTCTATCTAATTATACAACAATTTCAGTCATAGCCAAAAACCCTGAATTTCAGTTTAATCTTATAACCACTACAAATACTTAGGGAATTCCATTAAGATGGATTGAATCCATTTATAATATGATTTTATCATCTGAAATTCATCAACACAGAGGAAGAATCCATTTCATATCATTTTGCAAAAGCTAGATCAAAAAGGCAATTTAGGGTTTGTACTCGCATACTAAGCAATTGCATATTATTGATGATTTAACTCATTTTCATGCAATTTACTATTTAAAGGAAGTACCCACTCACCCTAAGGTGTGAAAACACCTTAAAAATGTAGACCATCTCTAAAAATCTCGAATCAATATCAAAACCCTAGCAAATCAATGGTTTCTTCTTCCTTTCAACCCAGAAACCCTAGAAATGGGGATTATGAAGAAAGAGTGAGAAAAGGGGATGATTTGATACCATTTTGAATAAAATCAGTGAAAGGATGGAAATATTGACATGTGAGAGAATATTCAGCATGAAAGACATGCAAAGAAGCTAAATTTACTTGATTTCATCATATCTCGGATAGAGAAACCCTAGGTCAGCATCTCCATCACTTTCTCCTCTCAAAACCCTAGCTCTCCTCTCTCTCTAGAATTTCATTTCTCTGGAATGGATCATGAAATATGAGATCTACTTGGGTACTAGATTGCTCATATAGATAAATTGAGGTGCTTGGGTAATTTACATTAACCCCTCACTATACTTTTTCTTATTTCAACAAATTTTTTTGGTTATAAAAAGTTACTGTAATTCATTTATTTCATAGGACAAAAATTCTAAATAAATTATGAAAATGTAGATTGATGTCTAAAATGTAATTTTAGATCTCCAGTATAAATCTCAGATCATTTGGAGTTGCAATAAAAAACTAAAAATCAAACACTACAGTGTTGAACATCACTCTATCATCATTGTGGTCAAAGTATAGTTTGACCCAGAACCACATTCAAAGAACATCCAAATATTCTAAAATTTTACTCCAACATGCATCATTTAGTTATACATAACATATCAAAAATTTAGTTAAATACAAAATCCATAGATAATAAGATAAATCATTTACCACACTACTATCCTGATAAAATTCCATATCCATGTACTATCAAAATCCTAATTTTTTTTATTAGGGTTTACATTAATCAAACCCTGATTCTTCAAACTAAAATCATAATTATAGTTTCTCATTAGGTTTGAAACATCACAATTGAGCTACTATCATGAATCAACTCTAAACAATGTTCAATCTAATCAAGCATGTAATCATTCAGGTAAACCCTAATTTATTAATTAAGCAAAAATATGGCCATAACATTAACCCCATTCTTAGGTGATTTAACCCACTTTTAGGAACTTGAACCCAATTTTGGGTGCAGTTCCTATTCATTAGGAACATAATAGTAAATTAGGTTAAAAAGCACTACACTAACAAGTGAGCACATTAACCCCATTTTTAGGAATGCTAACTGCATTTTTGGGCGCATTGACCTATAAATTAAGCGCATAACAATAAATTAGGCTCAAATTTCCACTACACTAACAGATAGACACATAAACCCCATTTTTAGGTGTTCTAACCCACTTTAGGCTCCTTAACCCCAATTTGGGGTGCATTGGCCTATAAATTAGGCACTACACTGACGAGTATGCAGATTACCCCCATTCTTAGGCGCTTTAACTCACTTTTAGCTACTTCAAATCATTTTTGGGTGTGTAACGACCCCTCCTCCTGATAACCCCCAATTAAGGGAGACCAAAAGGTCAGACCTGTTATCCAATAACCTGGATCAAAGGTTCAACAAATAATCAATAATAATTATGAAATTCTACTAACTAACTGGAATTTGGTATAAAATTTAAAACTTTACTTACCATTGAAAACTTTGGAAATCTATCTATCCATAGCTTGAATTATTCTATCTAATCCTCCTTGTACTTTATTTCTTATTTCCATAATGTGTCACTTTACTGTTTGTTCTTTCAATTGTTGTTCCTAAAACACCGACAAACAAAACGTCGGTCAGTATATCGAAATATACTGGTATGTGGGGACAACCAAAATTTTGCAAATATGTCTAACAATTTAATAATCACAATCAAATTATTTAACAAGACAAATTACATTTTCAATGTGTCATTCTCCACCACTTTTTCCCTAACCCTGGCATACCCCTCTAGGGTTTCTCTTTTTCCATTGACTTAAGGCCACCTTCTCAATCCCGAGCTTGGTGCCTGGGAGTCACCTCTCATGGTGCTCCATAGTCATGCATCATAGACCACCTTCTCAATCCCGAGCTTGGTGTCTGGGGTCACCTCTCATGGTGCCCATGGGTCTACCCTCTTGGGCATGGCCTTTATGGCATCTTCCATCAGGGTGGCATGTAGGTTCGAGAATACACACTTCTTTATAATTATGATAACCATAGTGACTTTATAATTTTGCAAGTATGAACATTCAACTGTTTAGATTGCATTCAGTATGAGGAAACATTCAGAAAACCCTCGGGAAACTAATGTGATTAACCATAATTAACCACATACCTATCAAGATGATGTGAGACAGAAATAATCCAAGCAACAATAGGCAACCAAGCATTCAATAAGATCCTAAAATAATCATGTAATTCCCTTTTATTACTCATGTCATCAAGATCTATTAAATCTAGCTCGCTTCCTAGGGTTTCTAGTCCACTTTTAGGTTTTCCATTGCAATTAGGATTTCCCTTCATCTTTTATTATTTTAAACCCTAATTTAACACAATTGATCACAAACCCTAATTATTTCCTCATCTAATCCTCAATTCTAGATTAAAGGCATAATTAACCATTAATTAAGCCTCTCAAACCTCTTTTATATTAAAACTACCATTTTTATCCTTTTAATCCATGACGAGATCATTATGCTCATTTATCATCAACTCATAGTTCATTGTGATCTAATTCACATATGAATTTTATTTATCATTAATTCTATCTTTTATCCACTAGGAAACCCTAATTTCCACATTAAGGGTATTTAACCACAATTAGGAACTTTAATGCTTGAAATAGCTTAGATTCAGTATATTCCAACTTTAATCATGAAATTAATCAATTAAAGCTATTAATAGTCTCATTCACAAATATTAGGGTTTCAAGGCCCATTAAAGTATATACATGTGCATGAAACTCTAAATTAAGATAATTATGTGAAAAATTCATCTTTTTCAATCATAATGTATCTCCTTATGATTAACAGGTTAATATCAACCTTAATCATCAATTAAACCCTACTAATCGCTTTAATCATATCAAAATAGGGTTTCTTAATCATTGTTACATTAAAATTAATAACTTCCATTACTTTTCAAATTGCAATTAGAATTAGGCTTCACATATATTTTTATTGCATTCCTCCAAATATATTTTTATTGCATTCTTCTCATTTTTCTGAGCAAAATTCATGTATAATGCGCATCTATCTGAGCTACGGTTAATGAGATACGAATTTCACAAAAATACTTACTTTGGGCCAATCCAGGAGCACCACGTGGCCGATCTCATGCAATGCGGCTTGCTTTCTTTAGAAACATTTCAAAATGTCCATAATACCCTTAGTTAAGTGGATTGGTTGTTTAGTCCGCAGAAGGGTAATTCTGTCCATTGTGCCTCTCCCTTCTTCAACCTCCAGCAGCTCGACAGCTTCTGCCCTAGCCGTAGAGTGTAGGGCTACGCCAGCCTCCTCCCTCCACTCCCAGGCTCAGTTCCTACTGCCAACTCCTACCCCGGCTCCGCCGTGCCTCAGCGCACACGGCGGACCCCTCAGGTCGCTGGTTGAGTGGCTGTATCATCCTGCTAGGCTCTGCCACTCATGGCCGACCTACAACCATGCAACGGTTGTCGTGCAACCTCCAGAGTGTGGGGGAGATGGCTTCACTCTTCGTGGTGTCGTGGAAGCATTGTGTTTCCATTGAACTCCCGCCCATGACTCCTCATGTCCCAGGGGTTGGACTACCCTCTTGATTTGGGTTTTCATAAAAGAAGAAGAAGATGAAGAAGAGAGAATTTCATGGGATCTCTCTGGAACTTGATCCAGAGGCTTTCCCCCTTATATAGGGGTGGCTATCCATGCCTAAGGACGTTCGTCCATGAATCAGCAAAGCCCTTTCCTATTAGGAATGTGATTCCTTCAAAGAGAAGCAAGATTCTCTCTCCTACTTACCTTTTGATATTCTTTATTGCATGGATAATTAGAAATACGAAAATCCTCTCTCTTATTCTCTTTATTCATGCCTTTTAATTTATTGGCCTTGAAATTGTATTTTCCTTAAGTAGGAAATACTTTCTTTCTTAACAAAACCACATAATTCATTAATTATGTATTCCTATTATCCTTTTATTTTGCAATTTGGTATTTTCTCCTTCTTTCCTCTTTATTCGGACTCCTTTGATCCCAAGAAACTCAAATATTTCGAAATTCATCTTTAAGGATACTCATTATCCTTCCGCATGCATCAATATGCATTATTTCACATTATCTTGTTTATTTATCATTAAAATATCTCTTTTTGAGGATTTCTCTTTTATTTTCCTCATTGGTATTCCTTTTAACATTAGTAATCCTTGGGATACGAAATTCCACTAAAGAAAACTCAATTATACTTCTTTCCACTTATTTTCCACATTGTACCATTGTTTTCAATTTCTTTCTTAATAAGAAATACTTAATTGATCTTTTCTTTTCTTTTTGCATTATCTTTGAAACTTTGGAATCCTTGGGACCCAAGGAACCCATGGGGACGAAATCCACCTTTGGATTAAGTTCTTTTGCCTTCTAGAGGTTTCCACACCTTTCTTTTCTCAAAACTCAATCATTCATTTACCAATTGAATTTCCTTGTTATTGGGCCCAATAGCCAATAAAGCCCATAACAAAAACATCAAGGATATTGTAAATGAAATCCATTTATTCACAACAAATTATATTATTATTTGTTCCAATATTATTAATATGAGAAATTACATTTCTCACCAAAGGAACCCAAAAATTGGGGTTGTAACATCCTTCCCCTCTTATAAGAATTTTGTCCTCAAAATTCCATCAAGAAAGCAACAAATAGGATAATCCTTTCTTATGTCCATCAGGGCTCCCATGTGACTTTACCCTTTCCATGGTGCTTCCCAAGAACCTCATCATCTCATATTCTTCCATCTGAGTTCTTTCTTACCTTGGTATTTCGTACCCTCATAGGTGACTCAGGACTTTTCAGCCTCTCAAACAGCTGAATAGGTTCAAGGCTCAGCACATGGCTTGGGTACCTCACATAGTGCTCTAGATCAGACTCATGTAATACCTTATACATCATGTTATACTGAGGGGTAAGGCTAAACACAACCTTCTCCATCAATCCATCTCAAATGGACCCATATATCGGGGACTCAGCTTTCTCAGTTGTAGCTCAGAGGGGTCGGAATCTCACATTCTATTCTCCCATAGTGAACTGTATGTCAGTCTGCTTTGCATTAGCTCATGACTCATGTCACCCTTGGGCTCTCTCTCAGCCCTTTCACGATCAAGCGACTTCATCTGCACACACTATGGTTCTTTTCTGACCTTCGCAAGGTCTCCTACACCAACATCATCATAATGAAGTGGTGACCGACACAACCTCCTTATAGAACTTCTTGCATCCCGATAAAGGCTATGGTGGTTAACATCACATCTTAAGAACTGTCTCTTTGTATCACTCTGAACAAGCACACTTGCTCTCATCAAACCCTCTAGTCTGGATCATACTAACCATTAGTTAGGTGTGATAAGCGGTACTAAAAATGAGTTATTCATGTACCTACTTCCACCGCATGGATGTAAACCTTCTAACCATGCTCAAGAACTTTTGAACTCGCATCATAGTGTAGTTGAACCATTTCTCTCTCTATTATAAGTAGTTCAACTTGATTTGTCCCTTGACAGTACTCTTTCTTCCTCATGTCATCTAGGTAAGGTGATCTACCATAACCCACATTGCATCTTGATCTTTCTCGCTCAAGGGGAGACTTACCACAACATCCATAGTGGTGAACTCCCATTCCCCCTCGGGGACTCTTTATCCTCTATGTCAAAGTACTGGGTTACTGGTGTCCGTCCTTCACCCTTGGCTTGCATGGCCACATGCTACATACAACTTCACATCAAGCAATCAAAGTGCTACTATCACTTACTATCTTTGTAGTATCACGATTGTTTGGTGATCTTAAAACCATGATCTCCTGAATGTCATGATTCCTCAAGCTTGATACCTCGGAAACCCTAAACCACTCTCATCAGGGTTTCATCACTTTCCTTTCCAAAGAAGTACATCTGAGGTTCCACAACCATCCTTTCATTATATTACGGACTAGGCTGGCTAACCAAACAGTCATTTACTTGATTAACCGCTATTGATACATCTGGGTGTTAGCCAAACTTATCTCTTTTCCTCCTCTTAAGGTTAGCCTAAACAACCTCAACTTCTTCTAGCTTCCATCTAAACTAGGAAGCTATATCTCAACCAGAGCATTCATTACCACTTTTTATCCTTAGGTGTTAGGTAATGTTGAAGACATACACCTCCATGTATTCTACTTATCATCTCATCTCTAAATTTGTCTTCATCAAGAAACTCTGAGCTCCTTTTCATGGTGGTCAAACTCAACCTTATATATCTTGCAAATTCCAGATAGCTCATGGTATCACATCCCCACAAGATGATCTCCTTAATACTCTTAGTGTTTGTAAACCATCCATGTATCATTTGCTCCACAAGGGTATGTTATCATCTCTATCCTCATACCTTGTAGCAATGTTCGAACTCACATCATCTTTATCCTTGGTGTATGGCATGCGTATTGTCCTATCTCTCACTCCCATAACAAGAAGAAATAAGCATTTGGCGGTCATCCAAATACAAAGTTCTTCCCATTCCAGGAGTAGAGATGGTACATCCCACCTTGCCAGTACACCTTCAAATCTAAGTTGAAACGTGAAACTCATGTCTCCACATCACATACATCATGATATCAAAAATTACTTCCATGGAAAACTGGTCTCGCACCTACTGGGGTTTACACACAATCCTTGGTCATCTCCTCTGGGCCTATAGGGTGCCGAAAATTTTGGGGTCATCCCTCTTCCCTCATGCATCCAGAGAGTGCCCTACTCATCTGCCATTTGGGTCCCATGAGTTCATGAAGATGATCAATCCCCTAACCCATGGCCCTCAGACAATGATAGTTGTTACCTCCCGACCGTATGGTCATGTGCAACTAGGGAATTAGGCAACTCCTTCTTCCATCGGTCTTATCCCTACCTGACCCTAGGATAGACTTAGGATTCTATTATAGTACATGTCCAACATAGAACCTTACCCAATCCTTCATCATCTCTCTCTGCATTCTTGGGATGTCTTTCATCCTTTCCCAGGGGTCATGGCAACCTGCCTACCTTGGTCAGGCCCCATACTGGTTACCTCCATGGTAACACATCCACATGCACTTAGAGATGGTTATCCATGGGTCTACAGGTTCATTCTCATACCATGTACTTTTCACTTAGCTTCTCAATATCCTATGAAACCTCTTTAGGTTACCTCAAAACCAACAAAACTGGTATACACCCTACCAAAGGGTCCCTCTCCCAGGCTGGGAGGAAACTACAACTTTGACTACAAGGTCACAACCATCCTTAGGGTTTACATTCACATGAGCATGCCTAACCCAGCAACTACTAAGGCACAAGCAGACCACCTGTTAAACTATGATAGGTCATACTTGTTCTCTTTCCTTAACATTAGATCAACTTAGTTTTGAGGGGTTCATCAAACATACCCTTAACTTAAGGGGTTTCCTTTACCTCTATACATGAGGAGTATCATGCTCGAAACTATAGAGACTCAAATCTCATCATGAGCATCAGATACACTGCTTCCCCTCTTAGGCCTAGGAACCCTAGGTTCACCTTCGGGTGTCCAACTGCATGCTCAATCTCTTAACCATGAATCAAGCATTTCCAAGGTAGGTCATGTATTCCCATGTTCCTTTTATATGAGCAACACCTCAGAGTTGAGTCCTCCTCAACGACAACAAACTAGGTATAATGCCTCACAACTAGTTACTTAAACCTCCTCAAGGTCTAAGGCACTCTTTGTCTCATATTAGTAGGTATCCAATTATACCATTGGCACATAGGTACCAGAAGCATCATCCTCTCTCTAGGGTTCGATTCCTCTAAAGGCAACCAAGACATCATCAGCCTCCAAGGATCAAGCATAAAGCAACCACTATCATCCACTTAGGTCGCATCATCCTGAACTCCCCATCGTTCCTCAAATTTTGGGGTTTTAAGCTTCCATACTCCGTGTTGGGGTCCTTCTTTCTCTCTCTAGAGCTAACTCCACATCCAACCATACTACTAGAGGTCCTCTCTCCATGAAGGCTCAAGCTCAGAAGCATACCCCTATGTGGGTGAAGCCTATGCTCAACTCATGTTTGGCTTAAGATTATACCTAGCCCTTTATGCTCATCCCATAAGCCATCCATCATGCATACTGGCCAGGGTTTCAACCTACTACCGTCCACTGACGTACTCTAGGTGTAAGTTATACCCTACCTACATAAGCCTATAGGTTCTATAGGTTCGTCTCTAACTTCATCCATGAAGGAGCTACCCTTTGCTCTAACATGCACGACCCTTTCCCGGGTTGGGTTGCCAAAGGTGCTAGGTCATCCAACCTCTCATGACTCATATGGCATCCAAGGCATGTCTGTCCAAACACCTGGTCTACCATGACATCTAACTCATCATGTCATCTCTCTCTAACCTTCACTTAGGGTTAGGGTTAACATCATCCTCAAAGGATGTGCTAGGTCTCCACTTTTAATGGAGGTCTCTGCCTCCAAGACTAACTCTCTCTACTCATCCTCTTACCAAGGATGTCTATCCTCGGGTCTCTCCTGAGGGAAATGACAACTCGTGTCATATGACTTAAGCATGTATCTATTCCTTTACGCTTACTCTATTAAGCTTATGTCCATGACATCTTACTTACAAGCTTTTTATTAATTTGGTGGAGGATTCCTTAATCCTTATCAACCTTACCCATACCTCACGAGGGTGAGGACAAGAGAGGAAACCCTAATACTTAAGGTCTTTAATATAATTTGAGTTGAGAAGGGATGAACAAGATGAGAGAGTCCTAAAGGTATCTTATTTCGAATCATACCCTAAGACTTTGGCCAGGCAGTCACACAGATCCGGGAGTCCTCGTATTCCGACTAGCGGTGCAGAGGAAAATATTGCCAGCCCCCAATCATGATCCTTTTCTAGACACCTCTATCTTTCAGATAATCCTCTAATAACTCCCTTGGGTTCTACGGAATTTGTAAAATCTAATAATTATTAAGGATTAAGTGAGGAACCTATGCTCTGATACCAATTGTAACAACCCCGCCTCCCGGTAACCCCAATTAAGGGAGACCGAAAGGTCAGAGCCGTTATCCAATAACCCGAATCAAAGGTTCAATAAATAATCAATAATAATTATGAAATTCTACTAACTAACTAGAATTTGGTATAAAATTTAAAACTTTACTTACCTTTGAAAACTTTGGAAATCTATCTATCCAAAGCTTGAATTATTCTATCTAATCCTCCTTGCAATTTATTTCTTATTTCCACAATGTGTCACTTTACTGTTTGTTCTTTCAATTGTTGTTCCTAAAATGCCGACAAACAAAACGTCGGTCAGTATATCGAAATATACTGGTATGTGGGAACAACTAAAATTTTGCAAATATGGCTAACAATTTAATAATCACAATCAAATTATTTAACAAGACAATTTACATTTTCAATGTGTCATTCTCCACCGCTTTTGCCCTAACCCTGGCATACCCCTCTAGGGTTTCTCTTTTTCCATTGACTTAAGGCCACCTTCTCAATCCCGAGCTTGGTGCCTGGGAGTCACCTCTCATGGTGCTCCATAGTCATGCATCATAGACCACCTTCTCAATCCCGAGCTTGGTGTCTAGGGTCACCTCTCATGGTGCCCATGGGTCTACCCTCTTGGGCCTGACTTTTATGGCATCTTCCATCAGGGTGGCATGTAGGTGTGAGAATACACACTTCTTTACAATTGTGATAACCATAGTGACTTTATAATTTTGCAAGTATGAACATCCAACTGTTTAGATTGCATTCAGTATGAGGAAACATTCGGAAAACCCTCGAGAAACTAATGCGATTAACCATAATTAACCACATACCTGTCAAGCTGATGTGAGACAGAAATAATCTAAGCAATAACAGGAAAGCAAGCATTCAATAAGATCGTGAAACAATCATGCAATTCCCTTTTATTACTCATGTCATCAAGATCTATTAAATCTAGCTCGCTTCCTAGGGTTTCTAGTCCACTTTTAGGTTTTCCATTGCAATTAGGGTTTCCCTTCATCTTTTACTATTTTAAACCCTAATGTAACACAATTGATCACAAACCCTAATTATTTCCACATCTAATCCTCAATTCTGTATTAAAGGCATAATTAACCATTAATTAATCCTCTTAAACCTCTTTTATATTAAAACTACCATTTTTATTATTTTAATCCATGACGACATCATTATGCTCATTTATCATCAATTCATAGTTCATTATGATCTAATTCACATATGAATTTTATTTATCATTAATTCTATCTTTTATCCACTAGGAAACCCTAATTTCTACTTTAAGGGTATTTGACCACAATTAGGAACTTTAATGCTCGATTAGCTTAGATTCAGGATATTCCAACTTTAATCATGAAATTAATCAATTAAAGCTATTAATAGTCTCATTCACTAATATTAGGGTTTCAAGGCCCATTAAAGTATATACATGTGCATGAAACTCTAAATTAAGCTAATTACGTGAAAAATTCATCTTTTTCAATCATAATGTATCTCCTTATGATTAACAGGTTAATATCAACCTTAATCATCAATTAAACCCTACTAATCGCTTTAATCATATCAAAATAGGGTTTCTTAATCATTATTACATTAAAATTAATAACTTCCATTAATTTTCAAATTTCAATTAGAAATAGGCTTCAAATATATTTTTATTGCATTCCTCTCATTTTTCTGAGCAAAATTCATGTATAATGCGCATCTATCCGAGCTATGGTTAATGAGATACGAATTTCACAAAAATACTTACTTTGGGCCAATCCAGGAGCGCCACGTGGCCGATCTCATGCAATGCGGCTTGCTTTCTTTGGAAACATTTCAAAATTTCCATAATACCCTCAGTTAAGTGGATTGGTTGTTTAGTCTACGGAAGGGTAATTCTGTCCAATGTGCCTCTCCCTTCTTCAACCTCCAGCAGCTCGACGGCTGCTGCCCTAGCCGTCGAGTGTAGGGCTACGCCAGCCTCCTACCTCCACTCCCAGGCCCGGTTCCTACTGCCAACTCCTGCCCCGGCTCCGCCGTGCCTCGGCGCATGCGGGGGACCCCTCAGATCACTGGTTGAGCGGCTGTATCATCCTGCTAGGCTCCTCCACTCATGGCCGACCTGCAGCCATGCAACGGCTGCCGTGCAAGCTCCAGAGTGTGGGGGAGATGGTTGCGCTCTTCGTGGTGTCATGGAAGCATCATGTTTCCATTGAACTCCCGCCTGTGGCTCCTCGTGTCCCAGGGGTTGGACTACCCTCTTTATTAGGGTTTTGACAAAAGAAGAAGAAGATGAAGAAGAGTGAATTTTGTGGGATCTCTCTGGAACTTGATCCAAAGGCTTTCCCCCTTATATAGGGGTGGCTATCCACGCCTAAGAACGTTCATCCATGAAGCAGCAAAGCCATTTCCTATTAGGAATGTGATTCCTTCAAAGAGAAGCAAGATTCTCTCTCCTACTTACCTTTTGATATTCTTTATTGCATGGATAATTAGAAATACGAAAATCCTCTCTCTTATTCTCTTTGTTCATGCCATTTAATTCATTGGCCTCGAAATTATATTTTCCTTAAGTAGGAAATACTTTCTTTCTTAACAAAACCACATAATTCATTAATTATGTATTCCTATTATCCTTTTATTTTGCAATTTGGTATTTTCTCTTTCTTTCCTCTTTATTGGGACTCCTTGGATCCCAAGAAACTCAAATATTTCGAAATTAATCTTTAAGGATACTCATTATCCTTCCACATGCATCAATATGCATTATTTCACATTATCTTGTTTATTTCTCATTAAAATATCTCTTTTTGAGGATTTCTCTTTTATTTTCCTCATTGGTATTCCTTTTAACATTAGGAATCCTTGGGATACGAAATTCCACTAAAGAAAACTCAATTATACTTCTTTCCACTTATTTTCCACATTGTACCATTATTTTCAATTTCTTTCTTAACAAGGAAATACTTAATTGATCTTTTCTTTTCTTTTTGCATTATCTTTGAAACTTTGGACTCCTTGGGACCCAAGGAACCCATGGGGACGAAATCCACCTTTGGATTAAGTTCTTTTGCCTTCTAGAGGTTTCCACACCTTTCTTTTCTCAAAACTCAATCATTCATTTACCAATTGAATTTCCTTGTTATTGGGCCCAATAGCCAATAAAGCCCACAACAAAAACATCAAGGCTATTGTAAATGAAATCCATTTATTCACAACAAATTATATTATTATTTGTTCCAATATTTTTAATATGAGAAATTATATTTCTCACCAAAGGAACCCAAAAATTGGGGTTGTAACAGGGTGCATTTCCGATTTGTTAGGCGCATAATAGTAAATGAGACTAAAATGCACTCCACTGACAAGTGGGTGCAATAACCCCATCTTGAGGCACATTGACAACATTTTTAACCCACCTTTAGGTGTTTTCACCAACTTTTAAGCACTTCAACGCCATTTTGGGGCGCATTGGCATATAAATTAGGCACTACACTGACAAGTAGGCGGATTAACCCCATTCTTCAGTGCTTCAAGCCACTTTTAGTCACTTCAACCCAATTTTGAGTTAAATTAGGCACATTTCCTATTTATCAGGATCATGATAGTAAATTAGGCTAAAAAACCACTATAATGACAAGTCAACACATTAACCCCATTTTTAGGGCCATTAACCCCATTTTAGGTGCTTTAACCACATTTTTGGGCGCATAAGCCTATAAATTAGGTGCATAATTGTGAGTTAGGATAAATTTTCCACTACACTAACAAATACGTGCATAAACCCCATTTTTAGGTGTTTTAACCTACTTTTAAATGCTTTAACCCCATTCTTAAGGGCTTAACCCACATTTAGAAACTTCAACCCATTTTTGGAGCATTTTATATTTATTAGGCGCAATATAATAAATTAGGCTAAAAAAGGCACTTCACTGACAAGTGGGCGCATTAACCACATTTTTAACCCACTTTAGGCATTTTATATTAGGATAAATTTTCCACTAAACTGGAAAAATATGCACACAAACCCCATTTTTATGAATTTTGACCTACTTTTAGACACTTTAATCCCATTTTGTGGGACATTGGCCTATAGATTAGCCAATACACTAACAAGTAGACAAGCTAGGTTCTTCAACACACTTTTAGATACTTCAACCCATTTTTGGGTGCATTTCCTATTTATTAGGCACATAATACTATATTGGGTTCAAAAGGCACTACACTGACAAGTGGACGCACTAACCCTATTTTTAGGGACGTCTGGCACATTCTTGGGTGCATTGGCCTATAAATTAGGCGCATAACAAGCATTTAGGATAACATTTCCACTACACTGATAAATAGGTGCATAAACCCCATATTTAGGAGTTTTGACCCACTTTTAGGCGCTTTAACTGCATTATGGGGCTCATTTGCTTACAAATTAGGAACTAAACTAGAAAGTAGGAGGATTAACCCCATTCTTGGCACTTCCACCCACATTTTGGCATCTCAACCCATTCTTGGGCACATTTCCTATTTATTAGGCGCACAATATAAATTAGGCTAAAAAAGGCACTACACTTAGAAGTGAACGCATTAACACCATTTTTATGCGCTTTAACCACATTTTTGGCGCATTCGCCTATAAATTAGGCGAATAACAATAAATTTGGATCAAATCTCCAGTACACTAATGAATATGCACATAAAACCAATTTTTAGGTGTTTTAACCCTCCTTTAGGCGCTTAAACCCCTTTTTGGAGCACATTGGACTATAAAGTAGGGACTACATTGACAAGTAGGTAGATTAACCCCATCCTTAGGTGCTTTAACCAACGTTTAGGCATTGCAACCCATTTTTGGAGACATTTCCTGTTTATTAGGTGCATAATATTAAATTATGCTAAAAGGACACACAATAACAAGTGGGCGCATTAACCCCATTTTTAGGTGCTTAATCGCATTTTTGAATGCATTCACCTATAGCTTAGACGCATAACATTATATTAGGTTCAAATTTTTGCTACACTGACAAATAGGCACATAAACCCCATTTTTAGGCATTTAGAACCACTTTTTGGTGCTTTAACCTCATTTTGAGGTGAATTGGACCATAATTTAGGCACTACACAGAGAAGTAGGCAGATTAACCCCATTCTTAGGCTCTTTAACCCACTTTGAGGCACTTCAACCCATTTTTGGGTGCATTTCTTATTTATTAGGTGCAAAATAGTTAATTAGGCTAAAAAGGCACTAAAAAGACAAGTGGGCACATACTCCCCATTTTTAGGTGCTTTAACCACATTTTTTGGAGAATTAGACGATAAATTAGGTGTGTAATAGTAAATTAGGCTCAAATTGTCACTACATTGACAAATAGGTGCATAAACCCCATTTTAGGTGCTTTAACCCTATTTTATACACTTTAACCCCATTTTGGGGCACATTGGCCTATAAATTAGGAACTACATTGACAAATAGGTAGAATTACCCTATTCTTAGGTTCCTTAACCCACTTTTAGGCACTAAAACCCATTTCTGGGTGCATTTCCTATTTATTAGGTGCATAATAGTAAATTAGGCTAAAAAGGCACTACATTGACAAGTGGGTGCATTAACCCATTTTTAGATGCTTTAACAACATTTTTGGGAGCATTTCCAAATAAATTAGCGACATAATTGTCAATTAGACTAACATTTTCCCTACAGTAAAAAGTAGGTGCACAAACCCCATTTTTAACCCATTTTTGATGCATTTCTTATTTATTAGGTGCATAATAGTAAATTAGACATTTCAACCCAGTTTGGGTGCATTTCCTATTTATTAGGTGCATAATAGTAAATTAGTTTCAAAAAGGCACTATACTTACAACTAAGGGCATTAACCACATTTATGCACTTTAACCACATTTTGGGCATATTGGCCTATAAATTAGGTGCATAAAGTAAATTAGGCAGAAATTGACACTACACTGACAAACAGGCGGATAAAAACAAATTTTAGGTGGTTAGACCTAGTTTTAGGCGCTTTAACCCCATTTTAGGGTGCATTGGTCTATAAATTAGGCACTACACTAACAAGTAGGTGGATTAACCCAATTCTTAGGCACTTTAACCAACTTTTAAGCACTTCAACCTATTTGTGAGAGCATTTCCTATTTATTATGTGCATAATAGTAAAATAGGATCCAAAAGGCATTACACTGACAATTGGGCACATTAACCCCATTTTAAAACGTTTTAACCCACGTTTAAGCACTTTCATACATTTTTGGGTGCATTTCCTATTTGTTAGATGCATAATACTAAATTAGGCACAAAGGGGGCTACAATAACAAGTGGGCATATTTGCTCCATTTTTAGGTGCTTAATCTCTTTTTGGGGGCATTGGCCTATAAATTAGGAACATAACAGTAAAATAGGCTCAAAGTGCCACTACACTGACAAATAGGAGCATAAACCCCATTTTTTGACATTCAAACCCACTTTTAGGGGCTTTAAGCCAATGTTGGGGCACACTGGCCTATAAATTAGGCACCACACTAACAAGTAGGTGGATTAAACCCATTCTTATGCACTTTAACACACTTTTAGGCACTCCAACACATTTTGGCCGCATTTCCTATTTATTAGGCAAAAAAAGTCACTACACTATCAATTGGGTGCATTAACTCTATTTTTAGGCACTTTAACTGCATGTTTGGGTGCACTGCCCTATCAATTTGGAGCATAACAGTAAATTAGGCTCAAAATGCCACTACATTGAGAAATAGGTGCATATACCCCATTTTTAGGCATTATAACCAACTTTTAGGCTCTTTAACCACATTGTGGGGCGCTTTGGCCTATAAATTAGGCACTACACTAACAAGTAGGAAGATTAACCCCATTTTTCGGTGCTTTAACTCACTTTTAGGTGCTTCAACCCATTTTTGGGTGCATTTCCTATTTATTAGGTGTGTAATCATAAATTATGCTAAAAGGAACTACATTGACAAATGGGGGCATTAACCTTATTTTTAGGCTATTTAACTAATTTTTTTGGTGCATTGACATACAAATTACCAGGATAATGGTAATTAGGCTCAAATTGCGACTACACTAACAAATAAGTGCATAAACCCCATTTTTAGGCATTCTAACCCACTCTTAGGCACTTTAACCCCTATCTGGGGTGCATTGGCGTATAAATTAGGAACTAGACTAACAAGTAGGCGGATTAACCCCATTCTTAGGCGCTTTAACTCACTTTTAGGCACTTCAACCTCTTTATGCTACATTTCCAATTTATTAGGCACATAATTGTAAATTAGGCTAAAACATGCACTACACTGACAAGTGAGTGCATTAACCTCATTTTTAGGCACATTAACCACATTTGCAACCCACCTTGAGGCATTTTAATCCACTTGTAAGAATTTTAACCCCATTTTGGGGTGCATTGGCATATAAATTAGGCACTACATTGACAAGTTGGTGGATTAACCCCATTCTTAGGCAGTTTAACCCACTTTTAGGCACATCAACCCATTTATAGGCACATTTCCTATTTATTAGACACATAATAGTAAATTAGGCTAAAAAAGGCATTGCACACTATAATGAAAAGTTGGCTCATTAACCTCATTTTTAGGCACCTTTACTGCATTTTTGGGCGCATTAGCCTATAAATTAGGCACAAAATCATAAACTAGGCTAAATTTTCCACAACATTGATAGATATGGGCATAAATCCCATTTTAGGAGTTTTAACCCCATTTTGGGGTGCATTGGCCTATAAATTAAGCACTACACTCAGAACTAGGTGGACTAATCACATTCTTAGGCTCTTTAACCCACTTTTAGGCACTTCAACCTATTTTTGGGGGCATTTCCTATTTATAAGCCTCATAATAGAAAATTAGGTTCAAAAAGGTACTACACCGACAAATGGGCATAGTAGCCCCATTTTTACACGCTTTAATTGTCATTTTTTAGTGCATTGACCTTTAAGTTATGCAAATAACAATCAATTAGGCTCAAATTGCCAGTACACAGACAACTACACGCATAAAACCCATTTTTAGGTGTTTTAACTCACTTTTAGGTGCTTTAATCCCATTTTGGGGTGCATTTGCTTATAAATTAAGCATTACACTGACAAGTAGGAGGCATAACCCCATTTTAGGCGCGTTAATCCACGTTTAGGCACTTCAACCAATTTTTGGATGCATTTCCTATTAACTAGGCACATAATACTAAATTAGGCTCAAAAGAGACTACACTAACAAGTGGGCGCATTAACCCCATTTTTAGGCTCTTTAACCATATTTTAAGGTGCATTGGCATATAAATTAGGCACAAAATAGTTAATTTGTCTCAAACTACCACTACATTGATGGATAGCCATATAAACCCTATTTTTAGCCATTTTAACCCACTTTTAGGTGCTTCAACCCCATTTTGGCACATTGGCGTATAAATTGGGCACTACACTTATAAGTAGGCAGATTAACCCCATTCTTAAGCTCTTTAACCCACTTTTAGGCACTTCAACTCATTTTTGGGTGGATTTCCTATTTATAAGGCGCATAATAGTACATTAGGCTAAAAAAGGCACTACACTGATAACTAGGCACATTAACCCCATTTTAGGTGCTTTAACCTCATTTTTGGGCCATTGGCCTATAAATTAGGTGCATAATAATAAATTAGGCTAAATTTTCCACTACACTAACAAATACATGCATCAACCCCATTTTTAGGTGTTTTAACCCACTTTTAGTCACTTTAACCCCATTATGGGGCACAATGGTCTATAAATTAGACACCACTGGCAAGTAGGCATATTAACCCCATTCATAGGCGCTTAAACCCACTTTTAGGCACTTCAACCAATTTTTTTGGAACATTTACTATTTATTTGATACATAATAGTAAATTAGGCTAAAAATGCACTACACTTAAAAGTGGGCACATTAACCCCATTTTTATGTGCTTTAACCACATTTTTGGGCGCATTAGCCTATAAATTAGGCACATAACAGTTAATTAAGCTCGAATTGCCACTACACTAACAAATTGGTGCATAAACCCCATTTTTAGGAGTCTTAACCCACTTTTAGATGCTTTAACCCCAATTTGAGGTGCATAGCCCTACAAATTAGGCACTACAGTGACAAGTAGGTGGATTAACCCCATTTTTAGGCACTTTAATCCACTTTAAGGCATTTCAACCCATTTTTGGGTGAATTTCCTCCTTATTAGGTGCATAATAGTAAATTAGACTAAAAACACACTACACCGACAAGTGGGTTCATTAACCCCATTTTTATGCGCTCAACTGCATTTTGGGTGCATTGGCATGTAAATTAGGTGCATAATAGTAAATTTGGCTCAAATTGTTAGACAATAACAAATACACGCTTAAACCCCATTTTTAGCCATTTTAACCCACTTCTAGGCGCTTTAACCCCATTTTAGGGTGCATTGGATTATAAATTAGGCACTACACTGACAAGTAGGCGGATTAACCCCATTCTTAGGTGTATTAACCAACTTTTAGGTACTTCAACCCATTTTTGGGCACTTTCCTATTTATTAGGCGCATAATAGTAAATTAGGCCAAAAAGGCACTACACTGACTAGTGGGTGCTTTAACCCCATATTTATGTGCTTTAACTGCATTTTGGACACATTGGCCTATAAATTAGGTGCATAATAATACTTTCGACTCAAATTTGCACTACACTAACAAATAGTCACATAAACCCCATTTTTTGGCATTTTAACCGCATTTTGTGGCGCATTGGCCAATAAATCAGGCACTACATTTACAAGTAGGTGAATAAACCCCAATCTCAAGTGCTTTAACCCACTTTTAGGCACTTCAACCCAGTTTTGGGTGCATTTCTTGTTTATTAGGGGCATAATAGTAAATTAAGGTAAAAAAGGCACTACACTTACTAGTGGGAGCATTAACTCCTTTTTTAGGCACTTTAACTGCAATTGTTGGTGCATTGGCCTATAAATTAGGCGCATAACAGTAAATTTGGCTCAAACTGCCACTACACTAACAAATAGGTGCATAAAACATTTTTTTTGGTATTTTAACCAAGTTTAGGCACTTTAACACCATTTTGGGGTGCATTGGCCAATAAATTAGGAACTACACTGATAAGAAAGCAGATTAACCCCATACTAAGGCGCTTTATCCCACTTTTAGGCACTTCAATCCTTTTTGGGTGCATTTACTATTTATTAGGCGCATAATAGTGAATTTGGATGAAAAAGGCACTACACTAACAAGTGGGCACTTTTGCATATTTTTAGGCGCATTAATTGTATTCTAACCCACTTTTAGGCGTTTAACACACTTTTTGACACTTTAAGCCCATTTTGGGGTGCATTGTCCTATCAATCAGGCACTACACTAATTAGGTGGATTAACCCCATTCCTAAGCGTTTTAACCCACTTTTAGGCACTTCAACCCATTTTTCGGTCCATTTCCTGTTTCTTATGCGCTTACTAGTAAATTAGGTCAAAAAAGGCATTACACTGACACCAAGGTGCATTGACCCCAATTTGAGGTGCTTTAACAACATATTTGGATGCATTGGCCTATAAATTAGGTGCACATCAGTCAATTATGCTAAAATTGCCACTACACTAAAAATAGGCACATAAACCCCATTTTTAGGAACTTGTACCCACTTTTAGGCGCTTTTATCCCATTTTGGGGTGCATTGGCCTATAAATTAGGCACTACACTAACAAGTAAGCAGATTCACCCTAATCTTAGTTTCTTCAACCCACTTTTAGATAATTGAACCCACATTTGGGCCTATTTCTTATTTACTAGGCCCATAATAGTAAATTAGGCTATAAAAGGCACTATGCTAACAAATGGACACATTAACCCATTTTTATGCACTTTGATCGCATTTTTGGGCACATTGGCCAATTAATTAAGTGGATAACAGTAAATTAGGCTTGAATTGCCACTACACTAACAAATAGGCACATAACCCAATTTTTAGGTGTTTTAACCCACTTTTTGGAACTTTAACCTCATTTTTGGACGTAATAGCTTATAAATTAAACACTACACTGATAAGTAGGCAACATAACCCCATTTTTAGGCGCTTTGACCCACTTTTAGGCACTTCAACCCATTTTTGGATGCATTTCCTATTTATTAGGCACATAACACTAAATTAGGCTCAAAAGACAATACACTGACAAGTGGGAATTGACCCCATTATTAGGTGCTTTAACCACATTCACATAATAGTAAATTAGGCTCAAATTGACACTACCCTAACAAATAGGAGAATAACCCTCATTTTTTGACATTTTAACCCACTTTAAGGCGCTTTAACCCCATTTTGTAGGCATATTTTCTTATAAATTATGCACTACACTAACAAGTAGGTAGATTAACTCCATTCTTATGTGCTTCAACCCACTTTTAGGCACTTCTTTTTGTCGCATTTCCTATTTATTAGGTGAATAATAGTAAATTAGGATAAAAAAGGCACTACACTGAAAATTGGGCACATTAACCCCATTTTTAGGTGCTTCAACCACTTTGGGCACATTGGCCTATCAATTTAGAGCATAATAGTAAATTATGCTCAAATTTCCACTACATTGACAATTTGTGGCATAAGACCAATTCTAGGCATTTTAACCCACTTTTAGGAGCTTTAACCCCATTTTGGGTTCATTGGCTATAAATTAGGCACTACTGTGATGACTTGACATCAAATCAAGACAAATCACCACCATTAATAATTGCAGAATAATCATAAGCAGTGGATTAACGAAATCACTAAAAAGTAAAACCATTTTGTAAAGAGATCCATTTCCAGGAAAAATTTTAAAGAACCAAACATTATATACATCATGGTTCACATTGTACATACTTTGTACCATCTCATCTCGAGGATAACATATAACAGTTACTTTGCCAAAACCTATATATAAGCAACATAAAACCTTGAGGTAATTAAACCAAATTTCAGATCGTTTACAAAACCATCACGTTCTAACTCCAAGGACCTGAGAGTATAGACACGACACATAGGACTTCTATCTACAAGACACGACAGATAGTACACTCAACCTGAGATGTTACTATTGTCCCTATTGTTGTTGTCCTTCCTCTATAGAATGGTCTCTACCTCCTTGTGCACGTCCACCTAAAAATTATGGATCCCATGGGGTGAGACAATTATCCCAGTGAGAAATATAACTCTATGCCAACAATGTTATTATCACAGGTAAATAGTATAAAACTGAGTAGAGATTCTTTTATATTAATAGGCAAGGTTAATCACTTTGGATAAGCAGATTAGAACATTCTCATCTTTTAAAGCATTGTAACTGCCTATGATAGAGCAGTAAATCATCTATTCACTTTATAAGGAATATGAAGAACATGTGTATCATTTACCCATCATACTATACCAACATCGCAAGCTTATCCTGTGATAATATTATCATGGTATGATATCCATGAATCATTCTGATTTCTAGTTATTGGCCTTAGACAATTTGCTAGCCAGGTATTGGATTATGCCAATCCTGTGAATTTATAGCCAGGTATTAGACTATGCCAATCCTGTGAAATTATAGCCAGGTATTGGACTATGCCAATCCTGTGAAATTGGCTATGTCCTTGAGGGCTAAGGCACTAATGGCCTCAGTCAGCTTCTTATACTATTCCATCCAAAGGGCATAGGGGGAATGGACCACAACAGATGCTCCAAAAATAAATGTAGGGTCAACCTTGGGCTTGTATTCCACCATCGGCTCCCTGTTCTGGTCATATTTGTTATTTAGGTTGTCGAAGGGAATGAGTTTTGGGTCTGCATCATCCTTTGAGGATGCATCAGGTCTCTTCCTCTTCCTGGTGGCATCTTCCTCCATAGCTTTCCTTCTTTTCTCTAGAGACCATCTCTTCCTGTGAGAGAGTCTAACCTTGGCATTCTCGTGAGCGGTGTCAACGGGGACGACAAAGGTTTTGACACAGACCATGCTGCTACACATAAGCATGTAACTAGACTCAGTCTAAGTTTTATATCATTTAAACTTATGTCCATGACATCATGCTTACATGGTTTTTATTATTTAGTGGAGGATTCCTTAATCCTTAACACTCTTAACCCCAAAACTCAAGATGTGGTGGACAGAGAGAAAACCTTAAGCACTTAAAGTTTTTCTAGTGAAAGGGTGTAAAGAAGGGACGAATGTAGAAAAGAAAACTTAGAGGTATCTTATTTCGAGTCAAATCCTCATATTTTGTCCAAGTAGTCACATAGATTTTTGGTGTCCTCGTAAACCGACTAGCGGGGCATATTTTTGGAGTCCTCGTAAATCAAATAGCGGGGCAGAGGAAAATCTTGCCAGCCCCCAAACCGTGATCCTTTTGTAGACACCTCCATATTTGGAAAATTCTCTAACAACTCCCTTGGGATCTAAATAATTTGCATAATTTAATAATTATTTGTGATTATATGGAAAACCATGCTCTCATACCAAATATAATGACCCCACCCCTTGAAAACCCCCTATTAAGGAAGGCCAAGAAGCTAGATCCATTATCCCAAGTAAGATCATATTATTTTACAAATAATCAAGAATAATTAATAAATTCTACCACAACTAAGGTTAATGTTGGATAAAAATATTTCTTTTCACTTACCTTCCAAAAATAGGATTTTAGAACTTTACCCAAGGAAAGAACTAGAATGGCTCGAGGCAGAGGAGGGTGAGGGCGAGGGTGACAACACAACATGGGAGGCGATAGGGGGAAATCTGCTACTGAGACTTAACTAGCTCCTCTGCTCGACCAACCAGAGGTCGATTGAGAAGGAAGCAGTGTCCACCCAGATCTTCTGTCTGCTAGGGCCCAAGACTCCATCGCCGCCAGCCTTTCCAATTCATCCCTGACCTGCTCTGATGAAGGGCCTAGACCCATCTGCCTTGCAGACTGGTTCTCCACCAGTAGGGAAGGTAGAGCAGAGATCCCAGCTGACCAAATCGAGTTCGTTGAGCCAGGGCTAAAGGAAGGTGTGAAGTGCGCCTCAATCTCGAGTCAGGAGTGCTCTATCCTGACTTGGGAGGAGTATCTCTCAGTTCAATTTGTGGGCAGGAAGCCGTTCAGCGGCCCACTCAGTGGCTGGATTTGAAGGTTGTGGTGCCCTAGTGGCCCAGTTGAAATTGTCTCTGAAGAACGTGAAGGTTTCATTGTGAAGATGCCAACTGAAAGTGAGAAGTGAAAAACACTAGAGGGGGGGGTGAATAGAGTTTTTAAATATTTTAACAATTATTTAACTCAAACAACCAAAATTGTAAATGGAAGAAGGAGACAGGTGTTTAGAGTGGTTCCAACTTTAGCAAATACTAAAGTTGTCAGTCCACTACCCGGTTGCTTACCCAACCGGGATTTTGAAAGTATTAATTTTATTACCTTCACAAGGATTTACACAAAATATAATACTTTCTTACACCCCTTGAACAGCCTTCACTTGAAGTAGATGCACCAACCCGAGGTAGCCTTCTTGAAGTAACTCCAAGCTCCCCCTTGAAGTAGCCTTCTTCTCTAGAAGTAACCTCCCGTTGCACCAGCCTTCTTGAAGTAGCTCAAGGTCCCCTTCTTCACCAAGAAGATCTTCAACCTCTCCAATCCGCAGCCTCCAACTTAGGAGTAGCAAGGAGAGTACAAACAACAATAGATAACAAGAAGGAAAAAGGAAATTACAACTTATCCTTTTGTAGCACAAGGCTTGATTTGCCTAGATCAAGTGTGTAGATCTCCTAACCAAAGTGTATGGAATTGTAATTGCAATGGATAGGAGATGCTAGCCTATAGGACACGAAATTTGAGCTAATAAGGGAAGTAGCCTATTGTCTCAATGCTCAATTTCTCACAAACAGGTTGCACAAAGTCAATGTATGCTCAAAGATTGCTCAAGTGTAAAAGCAAGTGTGTTTGGGTGTCCTAAGCTATGTCCTATTTATAGGAATGTCCTACAAGTGCTTAAGGACATTCTAGACACCTTCTAGGGTTTTCTAAGTGCTTAACTAGCCGTTAGGTACAAGTTTGTTGCTTTAGTAACGGCTAAATAATTAATTCTGTAGTTGCTGTCAGAGACCATCTCGGTCGAGAAATAGTCGACCGAGACTCCTACTCGGACGACGTTTTGTCGACCGACAGGCTCTCTGGATCAAGTGTATGCAATGTTTATCTCCAACTTCCAACCACCTTGTCAGCTGTGTCTAACGGCTACTTGGGTCTTTCTCAGTCGAGGAGTTAGTCGACCGAGATTGACCCTGTTTCAATTTTTCAATTAAAGCACTAAGTATGTGTATGAGTGTGCATATGTGACACTATTGAAGGGGATGACCTATCTAAATGTGATGTTTAGCTAGGGAGAATCTAACGCTTGATTTACATGAAATCTAAGTACTTGTACATTATATATTTGTACAAGTTTTTACAAAGTGATTACATTTCATGAAAATATAAATATGTAAGCATATGGATTTCCCTAATTGCTTTGTCATCCACCTTATTCCTGCAACACTCAAGTAGCACGTTAGATTAACAAGAATGAAATGTTTGTCATTATCAAAACAAAGGGATTTACAGATGTCCATTTAGCCAACAATCTCCCCCTTTTTGAAGATGACAAACATTTCCAAAATATAAGGGAAGGAAATATAAAACATATGAGTTTCATACCTGGAGATTACCTTTTGTAGCCATTTTTGTTTTGCAAGTGAGTGCTGGCCGAGATGTTATGAAACTTATTTATATTTTTGATTTTATTTTATATTCTTTTCTCCCCCGTTGTCATTTCAAAAATATATCCAAGTTGAATATTTGATATTACTTCTCCCCCTTAATTTTATACTATGCTCCCCCTTAGATAGAGATCCCAAATTAAGGTATGAATGCTTTGCAATAGATGGTCAATTTAGCCACAACTTTAAATTTTAGGTATTTGCAAGGATTGCATCCTTTTTGATTTATTTTTATGTATTACTCCCCTTATTTTGTATGCTCTACTATAATAGTCTTATAAGCCATATTCGAACGATGCCAAAAAGATATCCATTATAAGAAGTAAAGATAACCAATTTCATTACGAACATGGAATTGTTACAAACATGGAAAGATAACCAAATTATGTAGAGATAACCCTTTTATTACAATTATGCAAAGATTTCATTACAACTAATACAACTCCAAATCTCACTGGAAAGACTTAAGAATTACATCAATATCAGGGTCTTTCCCAAGAAAAGGCTCAGCTCCATAATATTGGACCAAAGTTTGCCACTCCAGAGCACCTGTCTTGGTTAAGGCATACACCTCCAAGAAGGTAGGAACACGATCAAATCAGAAATGAGCAGCAATATCTTGTAGTTGCATTGATGAAAACTGAGTGTGCGTGAGATCTGTAGATGGTGGAGGTGGAGTTTGGTAGTAGTTGTAAGAAGGATTATATGGGTTGAGCATGCCAGGATTTAAAGAATAAGGATATTCGTCTGGTTGGTTTGGAGAAAGGGTTTGCATTCTTTGGTTTAGATAAGTCATGGCATGATGGTTATAATCTAGTTGTTTACTTAGATGATATTGTGACCCAGCAACATAGGTTAGGGTGTTTTGGATGGGATCATAGGGTAGGTTGGTAGGAGGAGGTGGTGGTGGTATATCTTGAGTAGATGTCTCACCTTCCGTCCTAGCCCTCTTGTGACCAAAATCAATTCCCATTTTCTCTACTGTGTTTTTGCTTATTTTTTGTGGTCTTCTTTCCCATGTGTATCCCATATCCTCAATTTGTGTTTTAAGAAAGTGTTGAGTGATTTGGCATACAAAATCAGCATATGGGGGATTTCCAGAAAACTCAAGCATGTTCTTAAGGATTATGCGGATAAAATTTACGGGAATACGTTTGATAATGGCATAAATTAAACACATGCGAAAAATAGGAACTTCAGACTTGTTTGCTCTAGGATGTATGTTTGTGGAAACAATAAGATTGACAATCCTAGCAGCAGGTTTGAGATTAATGGCATAGTAGGTACCCCTATCTTCGTGACACGTAGTATTAGATTGAAAAATGGCTCGTTTAATGTCACTAAGACTGACGGTATGATCACCTTGGGAAAATGTATTGAGTGGATTTCCATTTGTGAGGTCAAGAGTGTCTTGATATTCATCTAAGTCGATGTTGAGCATGTCAAGAATATCCTCTTCAGTAAATCGAAAGCTATGCCCATTGACCATAGAGTATAAGAAGGTATGGTCATTTTCGGAATGGGAGATTAAATAGAACTCATTTACAACTTTTGAAGAGTAGGAAGGGAAGGAAGGGTTAAGAAATTCTTTCAAATTTTGCACCTCAAAAAGATCTTCCAGGTCGACGATGCTGAGGAAGTCCAAGACGTCAACCGGCCATCGTGGAAGAGGAGTCTTAGAGGAGAGCCTGAGATAGCAATCACCAGCATCTCCGTCGATGAAGGGGATGTCGTTGATGATCGTCAATGGTGGAGTAGCCTCCCTTCCTTTCTTGCTAGCAACTTTCTTCTTTCCACGTGTAGAGGATGAAGCCATTTCTTTGTTTTAAGGTGGAGAAGAAGCAAGAAAGTTTTGGGGATGAAGAGACTAAAGAGTTGCACAAGAATGCACTAGAGAGAAGCTATGGAAGCAAGAATATGAGAGTGTGAAGAAATGACCCGTTTTTGGTCCTTTTTATAGCAATCCAGTGACCAGGTTGGTCGACAATTTGTCGACCGATCGACCGCAATGGTCATATTCCAGACGCGCCACTCGGCCGTCCAACGGTCGACTTGTAACGGTCGGCCGCCCAACGGTAATGGTCGGATTCCAACGATCATATCCCAACAGTTGATTCTCGGTCGAACAATTGTCGTCCGACACTGGCTCGGTCGAGCAATTGTCGACCGGAAGTGTGTCCGATGTTACTTTTGTCTGAGGTCTGTCGGTCGAAAGAGATAGGCTGACCGAGATGTTTTCGGTCGAAGAATTCGTCGACCGACAAACTTACTGAGTATGAATTTTTAAGCTGATTTTAATGCAAATGATAGATTAAATTTGTAGAGCATATATATATTTTCTAAGGGAGTAATATTGTGATTATTATTGCCAATATTTGGACAATTTTGTGATCATAAATTAATTGTTCTTTTAATCACAATTTTTTTATATATAAAATGATATTCAAATAATTATTGTGTCAAACTTATTTTAGGTCGACTTTGACTACGACCATAGCGCCCCTTGGTCAAATTTCATTTCAACCAAGAGGCAAATTTGCAGATCTTCAAATTGAATACACATATATGAAGTATAATGTCTGCATGTAATTTAATTTGATATCAATTTGAAGTATTTTAAATAATACTCAATATGAAGACATTTGTCCTTGATTTTTCATGAATATTAAATTTCACTTCTTTTTGTATCCTAATAAGATTTTGAAAGCACGATTAATATTGCGGGTCTTAAAGGATACCAATAGAGAGATATTTATCTTATGTGTTGCAAGCATTAAAAACAACATATTACCAACAAATCATTTTGCTTGCCTATGTATCATCAATCAAGCATCAACGTTATCTAGGGAAGATTGAATAATGAAAATATATCCATGATGTAATGATAAAACAGTAACAACATGAGATTCAATATATGATTTCTATGTCAATGAATCAAAGAGCTGTAATTTAACTTAAATTAATATGATTCATAAATTTTCAGTTTTAAGTCATTTAGGGAATAAAGCAAATTGATCTCATATAAGTTTTCAAAGATGATTCTCAGAATGTATACTTTGTTTTGCATGTGCAAATAGTTAACGACAAGTAGATAATAATTTGACCAATCTAAAATATATTCAGCAAATATATTTCAGACTGAAAATCAGTGACCTGCTCGGTCGACAATTTCTCGATCGAAGGTTCTCTCGGTCGACAGTTTCTCGACCGACAAGATTTCTGAAATGTTTACTGTTAATTGTTTCCAGGTAAAACACAATTATGCAAGTTAGATGTTTAGGTATTTGATTTTAATTTGTTATCCTATTCTGTTGAGTTGATATAGACATAGAAATATGCAACTAAGGTCCTTGGTCATATCTCAACTTAATTCAGTTCATTTAGTTTGGAAGTTTTGGAACCCAAACTAACTCGACATCCTTTTTCTTATAAGGACATGAAAAGGAATAGTGACCAAGACGCAAACAGTAATGACAACATATCGAGTCAATCTCATATCTTTTTCTATGGTTGTGTTCTATGTTGTTTTTGGGTAAAGATGTGTTTCCTTTAGGTACATATATAGATTGATGTGCTTGTGTCTTTCTCCAACTAGGTTGTTGATAGGATTTCCCTTTAGGCTTGTAACCTAGTCCTCTTCTCCCAATTTGATGATAGGGATTATCCAATATTTTATCAAGGATGCCATTATTACTCAAACTACTTACTTCTTCTTGTAATTTAGCAATCTCATCCATTCTTTTCTTGATATCAAGTTTTGCTTGATCTAGATTAGATGACAGCGAATTTCTCTCTTTGACAATAGTGTCATAATCTAGATGAGTGCACAAGATGGGTTGTTTTTGAAGATCGTTCACTTGAGTTTGCAAATTAATCTTTTCTAAAGAAAGAAGATTGCAATCTGCCTCTATAGATTTTATCTTAATATTATGATCTTCAATGATCTTTTTAAGATCTTCATTTTCAGATGTAATAGCAAGAAGTTTAGCATGTAATTCATCATTTGCTTTATTAGATTTCTTTAATTTCTTCTTGCACTCAACATATTTATTATGTGTTTCTTCAAGACTAGCAACTAGTTCTTCTTTAGATAAATCAAAAAGACTTACCTCTTCTTCTTCTTCACTAGTTGTAGCAATAAGACAGTCTTTGTGCTCATCTTCCTTCTTTGATCTCCATGGGCAGCTAGATGTTGTGTGGCTTGTTCCTAAGCACCAATTGCAGCATGTTGTAGATTTGTTCAGGATGCACCTTTTGTTGTGGTTGTAATCACCATCACCCTCCATTCTTCAAGACCTGGTTAGGGTTCCTTGAAGCCTGCTCTGATACCAATTTAAAAACACTAGAGGCGGGGGGTGAATAGAGTTTTTAAATATTTTAACAATTATTTAACTCAAACAACCACAATTGTAAATGGAAGAAGGAGACAGTTGTTTAGAGTGGTTCCAACTTTAGCAAATACTAAAGTTGTCAGTCCACTACCCGGTTGCTTACCCAACTGGGATTTTGAAAGTATTAATTTTATTACCTTCACAAGGATTTACACAAAATACAATACTTTCTTACACCCCTTGAACAACCTTCACTTAAAGTAGATACACCAACCCGAGGTAGCCTTCTTGAAGTAACTCCAAGCTCCCCCTTGAAGTAGCCTTCCTCTCTAGAAGTAACCTCCCGTTGCACCAGCCTTCTTGAAGTAGCTCAAGGTCCCCTTCTTCACCAAGAAGATCTTCAACCTCTCCAATCCGCAGCCTCCAACCTAGGAGTAGCAAGGAGAGTACAAACAACAATAGAGAACAAGAAGGAAAAAGGAAATTACAACTTATCCTTTTGTAGCACAAGGCTTGATTTGCCTAGATCAAGCGTGTAGATCTCCTAACCAAAGTGTATGGAATTGTAATTGCAATGGATAGGAGATGCTAGCCTATAGGACATGAAATTTGAGCTAAGAAGGGAAGTAGCCAATTGTCTCAATGCTCAATTTCTCACAAACAGGTTGCACAAAGTCAATGTATGCTCAAAGATTGCTCAAGTGTAAAAGCAAGTGTGTTTGGGTGTCCTAAGCTATGTCCTATTTATAGGAATGTCCTACAAGTTCTTAAGGACGTTCTAGACACCTTCTAGGGTTTTCTAAGTGCTTAACTAGCCGTTAGGTACAAGTTTGTTGCTTTAGTAACTGCTAAATAATTAATTCTGCAGTTGATGTCAGAGACCATCTCGGTCGAGAAATAGTCGACCGAGACTCCTACTCGGTCGACGTTTTGTCGACCGACAGGCTCTCTGGATCAAGTGTATGCAACGCTTATCTCCAACTGCCAACCACCATGTCAGTTGTGTCTAACGGCTACTTGGGTCTTTCTCGGTCGAGAAGATTGTCGACCGAGAGTGTCTCGGTCGAGGAGTTAGTCGACCGAGATTGACCCTGTTTCAATTTTTCAATTAAAGCACTAAGTATGTGTATGAGTGTGCATATGTGACACTATTGAAGGGGATGACCTATCTAAATGTGATGTTTAGCTAGGGAGAATCTAACGCTTGATTTAAATGAAATCTAAGTACTTGTACATTATATATTTGTACAAGTTTTTACAAAGTGATTACATTTCATGAAAATATAAATATGTAAGCATATGGATTTCCCTAATTTCTTTGTCATCCACCTTATTCTTGCAACACTCAAGTAGCACGTTAGATTAACAAGAATGAAATGTTTGTCATTATCAAAACAAAGGGATTTACAGATGTCCATTTAGCCAACAAGAAGGAGAGGGTGCTTGATGAAGCTCCCTGGTTCATGGATAGATCCCTGCTAGTGGTTCACTCTTGGAAGACAAGGTTGCCTCTCCAACCTCTTTCTTTCTCATGTGCCCCAATCTGGGCTAAGATCGAAAACCCTAGTTTGTCATGGACCAAGCAACATATTTCATGTGTTGCAAGTACCATCGGTGTTCCAGTGGATTTCGACGATCAGTCGATTGTAGCTGGATGTCTTGGTGATGCTTCGGTCTGCATTGATGTCTGTAGCAAAGCCAAGCTCCCCAGAACAACAATGGTGGTGGTGGATTCTTCCCTAAAGACCTTGAAGGTGGAGCTGATAGCACAGTCGGTTGTCTGCCCCAGCTGCAAGAGATTTGGGCACAAAAGGATGTCATGTCCCATGAAACAGAGGAAGCCCCCACCGGAGAAGGATATCCAGGTTAGGTTAGGCAAGCCAACTGCTCTACAGAATGCTAAGGGGCCAATTAAACCTGCTAAGGTGGTCAACGAGGTGGTTCTTGACAGCAATGATTGTGCTAACGAACTAGAGTTGGATTATAACCTACTGGAATTCATCTCTCAATAGGTTAAGGACACTGTTATTGATAGTGCTCGACATACCTCCTTCTCTCAACCCCCTGCTACTAAGTTCCAAATGGCAGAGCCCGACATGGTTGGCAATTCTCTTATTTGTAATATGAGTGGTTTGGATTTAGGTTGGGAGCTGGAGATAGCTAAAAGCGGCAGGGAAGCATCAACTTTCAAATCTTGGATGCCTAAAAAAATTTGGAGTAGCTGTGAGTTCAAAGCTCAATAGCAGGTCAGGAAGGAAAACCTTTTTGAAGATGAGGGTTCTAATGATTTTGATTATGAGTCATACCAATGGGACCCCAAGTACATGTACTATGACCAATCTTGGTCTAAGAGGAAGAAGAAGTCTGGAAGAAAGAAGGCTGGTTAGATCTTCTCCTCTATCTCTCTAAACCTGGTCTATTTTCACTTCTTTAAGAGGCAAATGCTTGCTAAAATGTTCTGAAGATGTCTTTGATCTGGTCTGTGAACTTGGAGATGAAGCATGTCCATATTCCATTCTTTTAGGAGTTGGTTATAAATGCATATGGAGGACAGGCAGGTGCTCATGTCTTTGGTTATGGGTCAGTTATCATTTTCATTGAAGGTCTTTGAATAAGAGTTTGCAACTTGGAAACCTCTGGATTGATTAGGTTGAGCTAGTAGTTTGCTCAGGTTTGATGGTTCTAGCCAGTCTACTAGCCTATGCCTATTTCATGAGGCTAGAGGTCACAATTTGAAGGTGGTATTATTGTTAGTTGTCTCTTTGGTTTCATCTAAGCAGTGCTGCAGTTACTTGGTTGGCTAGTATAGAATAGCCTAGCTTTCATATATGGTCTTCTTTTTCTTTTTGTGATCCTTTTGTTTTGGACTTTAGCCTCTCTGGATTTTCATCCTGGTTGTAAAGGGCGCATTTTTTTGTACCCAAAGTTTTGGACCCATTTATAGCAACACATTTTTTACCGACCAAAAAACAGAACTAGCTAACTATAATCCTCTGAACATTATTTAGCCTTGTTCATTTTCAATGTCACTTTTTCCTGAACATCTGACCGTGATTTACCGTGTGCAAAATGCAAGTGAACGTATCGAAGTAATAAGGCACTATGAAGCCCGAGTCAAACATGGAGAAGCATTTCTCCAGTAGACTACTACTAACTACAGATCAATCAGCTAGGCCAGTGATGATTGTTTGACTTGAGTTGAATTTCCAAATGAACATTAAAGTAAATGAATAAATGGTTAAAGTAAATCAAAAAGAGAATGAATTCATTAGGAGGTGGTTTAACCATGGATACCACTAACAATCAATCCCACACACTAATATCTATTATCTCAATCCCTGGATAAGGAGCCTGTAGCCAGAATTACCTACTCCCGTAGTGTAATTCACTACCTAATCTAATGCCAATCCCACTCCCGCAGTTATTGGTTTGATTAGTTAGGTGTTTTATACTTATACTCTAGGTTTCTCCTCTTGTATATTCTCCACTTTTCCCAAAGGGTGCAATATACAAGTAATCCTATGCTTTCCAAACCTTAATCCCTCTTGAGATGACTAAGAATCTATTAATCCATTCATGGTGATCAAGCACAAAAGGAACATGAAACTTTCATATAATTATATCCAATAACAATGAGATAATTTGATATTAATGCATATGAATCAATTGCAATGCATATCCGGGCTACTCTTGGGTCCTAAAGAATACATATTTTTAGTCTTGCATGGTTTTCATCACAAAACATGTAGAAGGGAAGAAGAAAAAGGTGGGAAACTTAGTAGAAACTAAGGTAACCCTTGGATCTTTGCCCGTCTGTATGATCCCCTCCATTGCAAGTGCATTCTGGTGTCTTTCGGCTATAGAACCGTCCTCTGTAGGTGCTCAGATCTTCCTAGGTGAAGCGTTTGATCCTCTGTCCTTCTCTTCTCTTTCTCTAATTGTCGTACAATCAAAATGGGGGCTCTCTTCGGTCTGTCCGTCATCCCCCTAAGTCATAGCAATCACTTAGGGTCTAAAATTATGCCCACCGTTGGATTCAAAATAGATCCGCGGATGGCCTAATTGGGCAGACTCGATAGTACCGACTAGGTGAGTCAGTAGTACCAAGTCATTTAGGTTTAGTCACGCGATCCCGATCCTATCGGTACTATCAACTTGGACTCGATAGCACCGACTTTTTACGATATTGAAATCCACTCTGACGTCAACTCGGTAACACTGAGTTGGAAACTCAGTAGCACCGATTTTTCTAAATTCATGCTGGGATTACTGATGCTATCTCAGAAGGACCGACTTTCTCTGTCGGTAGCATCGAGTTCTGGCTGGTTTTTGGGCACATCACTGAGGGTAAGTCGGTACCATCGACTATTACAAAGTCAGTAGCACTGAGCTTTGTAGAACTGCCTTGGACCTAAAATCAAATAAAAGCATCATGAGTACTTAGAATGCGTAAAATTCTAGTAAAATGGTTGAAATCATATAATTTGATACATTCAAGGAAACATAGTCTATCAATGACATTCCATGCATAATAGGTCTAATAAAGACCCAAACTACACATGAAAATAAGGGAAAATGAGCCTATAATAATGAATGAAAACACATGCATCAAACTCCCCTAAGATTAAATGTTGCTCTTCATGAGAAACACTCTCTCAGATCTATTTGACAAAAGTCAGCGGAAGGACAAAACACATACATTTTCTTCTTAAACAACTCCACCTAGCAAGCCCTAAACCGACCTTCACTGACCACTGAACCAATAACTGCTCTAAAGTGACCAAAAACTTCCATAAGAGATGTCCAGCCTCAGACAATGACACTATCAAGAAAGTAGTTAACATCATAATTACCCAGACATTCACTTGGTGTATTGAGTGATTCCCTACAATAAATTGCTCTTTCCTAACTACCAACTAACTGGAAGCAGATCTCCATATAAGCATGTATGAGGAGATAAATCATTAAGAGTGGCCTACCAAATAGAGCAATTAGTGATGAAAGATGGGTGGCAACTGAAAATTCATGAGTACATTCAAGCTATTTATGCATAAGAAAAATGAACATATAAGGATGCAAAAGAATGTAGTGCATGAATCCTAATACCTATTTTTTTACTTTTTTTATGAGATGATGCATGTAGAATGAGTTGAGAAATTTCTTTTCAACTCAGAAGAATGCACATGTAGATTATACTCTTTCACATAAAATGATGCAGAACATACTTCAACTTTTTTTCTTTTGAACTTTATCATCATTTTTTAGCAAGCCTCACTTTGTACCTCTTGCTTTCATTCAACTATTAATTTTTTTTCATTTGTTTTCTTTCCTGCATTTATTCTTCATAACCTTGAGTCGAAAATCCACATGGCAAAGGAAATTTGCATGCTATGGTGAAATGTATGCAACTGTATGAATTGTGTTATGCAAGCTAATATGGTGTGCAATATAGTTAATGTCTACGAATAAAATATTTTTTTCCTTTTCAAATGCAAGAAAACTACCCAATATGTCCCTATTGTGATATGCAATGCAATCAAAGAAAATAACTTGGAGTACTCAAGAATTTTTTTGAGGTGGTGAGTCAAAATGAATGGATGGAACATATGGAATCACACAACTAAGAGGCAACGCCTTTCATTATATTATGACGTGTGCCTCTTTAATGACTTATGTTCAAGGTGATTCAAAGGTTTATATCTCATATATACATTTAAGATCTCATTATAGTTTGGTCAGTTTAGGCTCAATATCTTCATCATTCACATTTCATTGTCGAATAAGACTTTCCTTTATGTAGTATGTCCTAATGGTGACTAATTCAAACACTTCCTTAAAAGGTGTTGCAGAAGGATTTTGCAATTTAAACTTTTAAGGATATGACCATTTTCATGCAACAACCAGAGAGTACACTCTATTCAAAAATGAAACCATGCATTTACTACTCTACAATTGCACTAGATAGACATGGATCCTATAAAACAAACAACTAAAGATAAAAATAAAATAAAAATAAAAATAAAAATAAAGATAGAAAATTGTTCCAACACCCCCCTAAGCTTGAATATGACTATGTCCGCATACCCAAGAGGTGGAACAATGGTTACCATGGCTCAGAACGGTGGAGGTGGCATGTTTGGTTCGTGGGGATGAAACATCCCCTGGAAAGAGAGATCTGTAGGAGGCATCAACGGAGGTTGTGGGTACTCCCCCAAGTATCCACGGTTCTAGTAATTGTCAAAGAAGGGCTGCTGGTATGACTCCATCCTCTACAAGTGCATATGAACATTCTCTTGGTCGGCCAACAAAAGGTGTTCATTGTCAAATATTTCCGACTAGTTTTTGTACATCTGTCCTTGAATATCCTGCACACTGGCTAAAGCCTCCTGGTGCTGCAGCTGGCCACTCTGAATCTACTGCAACATCCCGTACATGCCCTGCATGTTGTACGGGTCATTCTCCTCTTGGGAAGGTGGTGGGGCTAAGGAAGTCAAGGCAGCATATGGGTGGGCCCTTTTTCATGGGACCGCTCTCCTGGTCATCGGGATGGTGGGCTCCTCCTCCTCAATGCCATCATTGTTGCCACTATGCTCCTCATTGTCTCCCTAAGCTACTGCTTTAGGTGGATTTTCAGCCTCTCCCTCATTCAGTGGACACTTGAGATGTTCCACCCTATGCATGTTGAAGACAGGGTCGGGTAGCCTCCACTCCTGAAAGATGCCACGGTGGTTGCAATGCACATAAAGGATATTGGGATGGTACCAGAGAAGATGTGCCTTGCGAAAGTGAAGGAGATCCAGCTTTGTATTATCCTACAATGGATTGAGGGTGAAAACATCAAGGCGCAGGTAAAGAGATATAGGGGTGATGAGACCCCCGAATAGGATTGGCGCCTTCCTTGTTACATTGTGCCTCACCGAAAGCATGTGGAACAACATAAAAGCTCCAAAATTAACCGTCTCCCCCTCCAGTATCTGGTAGAGGAAGTAGAGGTCCTACCTCTGGACCTTCCCTTGAGCTTGCTTGGACCTGGCGAAGATGGTGTTGATGCAGAGACAAAGCAACATATGAGTAAAAGGATGCTCAATGTCACTTATAGAGCTGTTGTGCTAGTTGATGCGGAATCCCACACACACCTCAGTCAGCTGCTCCCAGGCCAGGTCGTAGTCAAAGTTGGATGGCATTGAGCGTTCTGGGACATGAGCCCAGATGAAGATATGATTGAATTCTCATAGTGTGGGGGAGTAGCTATTGTTGAATAGGCAAAAGTTGACCTTGCCCTCCCTCCATTCGCCTCCTATCTTCTGCTTGGGGCGACGAGAACGTCAAGTGATACCAAGAACTCTAAGACCAATTCTGGGTAGGTCTAACAATCGCTGAAGAAGGGATTATCTCCCTCCATGGCTTGCTAGTAAAAAACCTAGTGCATGTTCTCCGTGAAGCCTACCATCTCGATTAGCGTGCAATCACCATATCTCATTGGGATGACTTCCCTAGTCTACAACTCCTCATAGAGCATCCTCATCTCCAAGGATGGGTGATGAATGCATGTTAGCCGGGAGATCAAATAACTTTGTAGGGGAACAACTCCCCTCCTAGGAGCCATGTCATAGATGTGAGAAGGAGATTAGGAGAATGGAAGCTCGAGGAAGACTGTAGGTGCCTGGTGTAGCCTTGCTCTAAAATGTAGGAGGAGTGGGAGTTGAAAGTGTGAATAAAATGGCTCCACCACCCCTCCTTTTATAGCTGATCACGATGGAGTTGGTACTACTGACTTACCGAGTCAGTGGTACTGAGTTGGCTAGCACAATCTGAGGCTCAGTTGCATTGATGACTGATGATTGCCTGACGTAGCTGGTGCGGATTGGCTCGGGTCGGTAGTACCGACATCATGTCAATGGTACCGACTTATGCCGTATATCTGTGCCACCGACTGCAAGATGAAGTGCGTCGTGGTTGTTGGATCTCGATCACCCGAGTTGCTGATGTGGATTATCAGTAGTACCAACTTCAACAGTTAGTAGTACCAGTTTTTTGAATTGGTCGCTGCTTTTGAGTTTTTAGACTCGGTACACCGAACCTGGGCGCACCCAGAAGTCAGTAGCACCGACTAAAAATGGTCAAGGGTACTGAGTCCTTATCAGTTACTCCTTAAATGATTTTTAGAGATTCATTGGTACCGTCCATATAAGTCAGTGGTAGCAAGTCTGTACGGTTGATGCGGGCTAATTGTTGACCTCATTTTGGTACCACCGACTGCAAAACTTAGTGGCACTGACTTTTAAAACCATGCACACTCCCGAAACGAGTCAATGTACCATTTTAACATAAATTTAAATAAAGTGCCAATTAAAAATTAAAAATGAGCATAAAACAAAGAAAAGAAAGGATGGGTTGCCTCCCAACAAGTGTCATTATTTAACGTCCTAGACTAGATGATCCTTAGAGAAAGCATCTATGGAATGGTGCAAAGTTGCACCTCCTCTATTCATGGCTCTACTTCCCCTCTAAAATAGTGCTCAAGTATTTGGCCATTGATAAGGAACGACGTATTCCCGTCTACAATGTTCACAACACCATGGGGATGAACTTTTTACAATCACAAATGGTTCACTCCACTTGGACCTTAACTTTCCTGGATGCAATATCAGCCTAGAATTAAAAAGGAGTACTTTCTGACCAGGGAGAAACACCCTATTTAGAATTTGACTATCATGAATTTTGTTTGTCCTTTCCTTTTATATCCTAGAGCTTTCATAAGTGTTCATCCTCAGCTCATCTAATTCATTTAGTTTTAAAAATATCTTTGTACCTGCTTCATCAATGTTGAAGTTTAATTTCTTCATAGCCCATATGGTGTGTTCAAGCTCTACAGGTTGGTGGCATGTGTGGCCATAGATCAGCCTAAAAGGTGTTGTTACTATTGGAGATGTGTAAGTTGTTCTATAAGCCCAGAGTGCATCATTTAGCACATAACACCAGTTCGTCCTGTTGGTTGAGACAGTCCTTTCTAAAATTTTCTTAACTTCCCTATTTGACACCTCAACATGTCCTTGAGTCTGTGGGTGATATGGAGTACCCACTCAGTATTTCACCCCATATTTTCTCAAAAGAGCTCCAAACTACCTATTAGTGAATTGTGATCCACCATCACTAATGATTAGGCTGGGGACACCAAACCTACAAAAATGTAATCCTTCACAAATTTGCACACTACTTGTGCATCATTCGTGCGGGTTGGAATTTCTTCGACCCCACTTAGACACATAATCAGCTGCATGTAAAATGTAAAGGTATGAATTAGACGACACAAACGGGACCATAAAATCTATTCCCCAACGATCAAAAACATCGACCTCCTAAAACACATTTAAGGGCATCTTATGTCTCTTGGAGATAGTACCTACACACTGACATGCGTCACAATAATGAACATAGCCATGAGCATCCTTAAACATAGTGGGCCAATAAAACCCACTTTCTAGGACTTTGGCAGAAGTCCTAGAACTAGCATGGTGCCCACCTGTGGGTAGAGAGTGATAGTGTGATAAGATGCTCTCTACCTCACACTCGGGTACACACCTTCTTAACAACCCATCCCCGCATTGTTTAAGAAGAATTGGGTCATCCCAGATATATAATCTCAAAGAATAGAAAATTTGTTTTTTCTCTAGGTAACCCCGATCCGCAAGTATCTCCTTACAAGCTAGGTAATTAACGATAAATGTAAACCAAGGGTCTTTAGTTTCAGTTACAAACATGTTTTCATCTAGAAATTCCTCAACTATGGGGATAGCAACATCTCTTTCATCCAACTTTTCTAACCTAGATAGATGATCAACCACTATATTCTCCACACCTGCCTTGTATTTAATTTTAATATCAAATTCCTACATCAAAAGAATCCACCTAATAAGTCAGGATCTGGTGTCCTTCTTTTGTAACAAGTATTTAATAGCAGTGTGGTCAGTCCAGACTATCACCTTAACTCCTACTAGGTAATGTCAGATTTTTTCCAAGGCAAACACTACCGCTAACAACTCTTTTTCAGTAGTAGTGTAGTTCATTTGTGCATCATTCAATTTTTTTGACGCATAATATATGACATTTGGAGTTTTGTCCCGACATTGACCCAACATTGCTCCCACTGCATAATTTGATGTGTCACACATCAGTTCAAATGGGAGGCTCCAATCAGGAGCCTGCACAATAGGCACATAAATGAGTTTTTCCTTAAGTATCTCAAATATTTCAAACAACGCTTATCAAAAGAAAAATTGGCGTCTTTCTCTAAAAGCTCAGATAATGGTTTGGAAATCTTTGAAAAATATTTTATGAATGAGCAATAAAATCCAGTGTGTCCTACAAAAATCCTAACTCCTTTCACTGATGTCGATGGAGGTAGTGAGGAAATAACCTCAATCTTTACCGGATCAACTTCCATGCCTTTGTTGGACACCTTGTGTCCAAGAACTATCCCTTCACTCATCATCATGTGACACTTCTCCTAGTTAAGAACTAGGTGAGTGTCCTTACATCTTTGCAACACCCTATCCAAATTGTGCAGGCAATCATTAAATGACTCCCCATAGACAGAAAAAGTGTCCATAAAAACCTCTAGGCACCACTCCACCATATTAGAAAAAATGGTGAGCATACATCGTTGAAACTTGGCAGGGATATTACAAAGACCAAAAGGCATTCAGCGGTATGTGAATGTTCCATAAGAATAGCTCAAAGTGGATTTCTCATTGTCCTTAGGTTCTACCCATAATACCCGTTAATAAAACAAAAGTGAGAGTGGACATATAGATGTTCCAAGATTTGATCAATAAATGGTAGGGGAAAATGGTCTTTAAGGGTGGCTCCATTTAACCTGTGATAATCAATACACATGCCATCCTGTCACTAGCCTAGTGGAAATCATTTCATTAGCAGCATTTGTAGTGTTTGTGATCCCCCTTTCTTGGAAACGACCTACGTAGGACTAACCCACATTGAATCAAAGATTGTGTATATTATACCGCCGATAGAAGCTTGACAACTTCCTTCTTTACTACCTCTATCATGATTGGGTTGAGTCGCCACTGAGGTTGGAAAATTTCTTTCACCTCTTCTTCAAGTCAGATCTTATGTTGGCATAAGGCTGGAGAAATCCCTTTTATATCAGTTATCGACCAACCAAATGTAGCTCAATGGTTCTTATGCATAGTGAGTAGCTCCTCCTCCTGCTCACCACTAAGAGAAGATGAAATGATCACTGAAAGTTTTTATTCTATAGCGATGAACATATATTTCAAGTGTGGAGGTAATGGCTTCACCGAAAGTTTTTCTTTTGCAACGAGGAACACATATTCCTCCTCACCACTCTGGTGGGCTCAAAAGAGATGGGACCAATAGTGGGGTGGGGGTCCTAAGTCTTCAAAACACCTTGCATAGTAGCAAGGTATTGTGTTCAATAGAAAGATACACTCCTTTAGACGGTTGTTGCATAAGCTACCTTCCATTCTATTTATCACGCATGCCTTCAAGGGTAGTTGTGGAGATGACTCTATCATAGAATCATCTATCGCTTCTTCTTTTGTAGTTGGGTCATAGTCCTCCCCGTCATCTCCTAGGTAGTGCATAGCCTGGGTCAGAGAAAGTACTTTCATGTTTTCTAGGATGCCCACAGCTAGAGTGCCTTTATCTACTCTGGTCATCACATGGGCCATATCCAGGAATGGCTTTCCTAGAAATATCAAAATTTTGTTGTCCACATGTTGAAGCATATTGCACTACACCTTATCTCCCATAGCTCGAGAGCACTCCAACATCTTTATCTCAAACCTGTCATCTTGTATTCCCATAGTGAGACGTCGTCTACCCATCTAAAGTATCACATATAAAGTAGCTGGAAATGGTCTCCTCAATAGAAGTTCATTGTCATGATCATCTTGCATCTCCATCACTACAAAATCCACAGGGAAAACAAACATATCCACCTTTACTAGAACATCCTCTCATATACCATATGGCTTCACTACTGAATTATCCACCAACTGGATTGTCATGCTTCTCTTCCTGGTTTCCTTGAGTCCAAGATTCTTGAATGTAGATTAGGGAATCAAATTGATTCTTGCACCTAAATCACATAAAACTTCTCCAAATTTTGTCTTCCCTATAAAGCACATGATATTGAAGCACCCTGGATACTGTCTTTTAGGTGGCAGTGTGCACAACATGAAAGCACTAATTTGTTCCTTGAGCACTACCACATCAGATTCTAGAATCTTCCTATTCTTTGTAATGATATCCTTTAAGAACTTCCCATAAGATGGTATTTGCTCTATTGCGTCAATCAAGGGAATGATCACAGACAACTTCCGAAAGTTATCAAGAAACTTCTTGAACTATTTGTCCATCTTGGTAGCCTTTAGACTGTTTGGAAATGGTAAAGGAATCAAAGATGCCCTCTGGTGAGGTGGTATGTAGGCTTGAGTGTTATTGCTTACAACCTCATCAACTTGCTCCTCCATAGTCTTTTCTTGGGTTGACATGTTTGGTTCTTCCACTTCCACTGGTTTAGCTTGATTTTCTTCCACTTTTGTGACTACATTGTGTGGTGCACCATCCAGTAGCTCTTTGCTGCTGTGAAGCAGAACTACTTTCACATGCTGATTTTCAGAAGGTACATTAGTAATTGCCGAAAAGCCTTATTGAGATGATTTTTGTAAAGCACTCACATCTACTTCTATCTAGGATATCTGCATTTCAATGTTGCGAATATGTTCCCCTTGATTTTGAAGGTCCCTCTATGTCTGTGCAATCTACAACTCATTCTGACTCACCAGCTTACCCAACATTTGTTCAATCTTGTCAATCTTCTTTTGTTCTTGTGGATATTGGGCTTGACCACCATACTATTATGGCCTTGGTTGTTGTTGTTGTGCCTACCATGGATCTTATTGGAAATTATTAGGGTCTTTCCACAATAACTTTGGGTCCTTCCTCCATGAATAATCATTATTCATGTATTGACATTGGCGCACGTACTTGCACCCTTCTTCCTCTTCTTCAGTAGAGCCTTTATCTAGAGCACATAACGTCTCAAAGATGAGGTCTAACTTTTTGTTTAAAGCAGATATCACCTTAGATTTGCTAACACTGTTTATGGTGGTTGGTAGTTCTCTTTCTTCCCCCCATGATTTATTCTTAGACATGTTCTTGAGGATTTCAAGACAGCGAGCGGGCTTACTGTTGAGAAAGAACCATGCTCTTGCACTGTTAAGGGTTGTTCTCTCCCCTTCATGTATACCATAATAGAAGATTTTTGCATGCCCATGTACATCAATGCCATGATGAGGCACTTTTCTAAGCATGTTCTGAAATCTTTCCCATGCCTCTGAATATGACTCATCAGCCCACTGCTTGAAATTATGAATCTTCTTGACTAGATCATTCATCTTTTGTGGAGGAAAGTAGCATCCAAAGAACACATCTATCATCTGATCCCATGACTCTTTGATCTCATCATCCAGATTGTCAAACCACAACTTCACACCATCTATAAGTGATGATGAAAATAGCTTGAGGTAGATTGTGCTAGGTGGAATCCTTTCTATCTTTACCATATCACATCTTTCCATGAAGTTTTTGATATGTGTCATTGGATCCTTAGAAGGGTGGTCAAGGAATTCCTACGATTTAACTAAAGTTATGAGTCCAGGATCTATCTTATAGCTGCCCACATTGAAAGCTTGCCTTTTTATGGGCCCTTTCTGGGCCATGGATGATGAAGCATTTATTCTCTCCCATATTGTTTGTTCTTCTAGTTCATCTGCTCTATACCCCATTTCTCTTGGCTTGAGTACTATTGGTGCCTCTGGTTCTTCAATCAAAGGAGAGTTTGGTGAAGGCGTTCTGTTGAACCTATCCACATATTTGCCTAGCTCTCTTTCTCCATGTAAGAACTGTGCTTGTCCAAAGCCCAGTGAAGATGGTTCATTGTAGTCTAGGGCTCTGGTCCGCACCATGCACTAGTGTCCCTGAAATAATGAGAATGGATGTCAAGTCCAGAAGCTTGTAATTAATGAATAAATTATTTTAATTCATTTTCAAATAAAGAAATAAAATTTAAAAAATTGGCCTAGAGTGGTCGACTGCAACACTCATTGTGATGGATGTTGTCGCTTCCCCGGAAACGGTGCCAAAAAATTGACACGTGGTTTACTATGCGTAAAATGTAAGTGAATGTATCGAAGTAATAAGGCCATGTGAGGCCTGAGTCAAACACGGGGAAGCATTTCTCCAGTAGACTACTACTAACTATAGATCAATTACCTAGGATGGTGATGATTGTTTGACTTGAGTTGAATTGCCAAATGAACACTAAAGTAAACGAATTAATGGTTTAAGTAAATTAGAAAGAGAATGAATTCTTTAGGAGGTGGTTGTACCACAGTTACCATTAACACTCAATCCCACACACTAATATCTATTATCTCAATCCCTAGATAAGGAGACTGTACCCAGAATTACCTACTCCCATAGTGTAATTCACTATCTAAACTAATGCCAATCCCACTCCCACAGTTATTGGTTTGATTAGTTAGGTGCTTTATACTTATACTCTGGGTTTCTCCTCTCGTATATTATCCACTTTTCCCAAAGGGTGCAATATATTAGTAATCCTATGCTTTCCAACCCTTAATCCCTCTCCTGAGATGACTAAGCATCTATTAAGCCATTCATGGTGATAAAGCTAAAAAGGAACATGAAACTTTCACAGAATTATATCCAGTAAAAATGAGATAATTTGATATTAATGCATAGAAATCAATTGCAGTGTATATCCGGGCTACTCCTGGGTCCTAAAGAATATAATTTTTTAGCCGTGCATGGTTTTCATCACAAAACACATAGAAGGGAAGAAGAAAAATGTGGGGAACATAATAAAAACTAAGGTAACCCCTGGATCTTTGCCTGTCCGGATGATCCCCTCCATTACACGTGCATTCTTCTATCTTCCAGTTGTAGAACCATCCTTGTTAGGTGCTCAGATCTTCCCAGGTGAAGCGTTCGGTCCTCCATCCTTCTCTTCTCTCTCTCCGGTCATCTTACAATAAAAATGGGGACTCTCTTCAGTCTGGCCGTTGTCCCCCTAAGTCATAGCAATCACTTAGGGTCCAAAATTACGTCCACCGTTGGATTAAAAATAGATCTGCGGTCAGACTAATCAGGTTGACTTGGCAGTACCGACTAAATGAGTTGGTAGTACTGAGTCACTTAGGTTTAGTCACGTGATCTCGATCCCATCAGTACTATCGACTTGGACTTGATAGTATCGACTTTTTGTGATTTTGAACAACCTCTCTGACGTTAACTCGGTAGCACTAAGTTGGAAACTTGGTAGCACCAAGTTTTCTTGATTCATGTTGGGCTTACTGATGCTATCTCATAAGTACCAACTTTCTCTATCGGTAGCACCTAGTTCTAGATGGTTTTTGAGCACATCACTGAGGGTAAGTCGGTACCACCGACTATTACAAAGTCAGTAACACCGAGCTGTGCAGAACTGCCTTGTACCTGAAATCACATAAAAGCATCATGATTACTTAGAATGCATAAAATGCTAGTAAAAATGGTTGAAATCATATATTTTGATGAATTCAAGGAAATATAGGCTATCAATGACATTCCATGCATAATATGTCAAATATAGACCCAAACTACACATGAAAATAAGGGAAAACGAGCCTATAATAATGACTAAAACCACATGCATCAACATATGATTTCCATTAAGCTTGTAGACATAACTGTATATTATCCAAAAACACCGACAAATAAAATGTCGGTCAATATAGTGAATTATAATGGTATGTGGGGGAAACCAAAAAGTTGCATATAATTTTAACAACATAACCACACCAATCATCTGTAACAAAACAAAATTTACATTTTCTTCATAACTTCTCAACCATTTTTACCCAACCTCTAGTATACCCTCTTTTAGGGTTTTATACCTACTGTGGATATTAGGCTACCTCTCAATCTAGAGCTAAGTATCTCATTGGTCACCTCTCAATCTAGAGTTGGGTGGCATTAGGTCTTCCCAACCTGGGGCTTGTCCACTCATGACCTTCCCAACCTGGGGCTTGGTCCTGTAGTCATCATCATGACTTTACTCATCTTTTCATTCACAAATCTCAGAGGTGGTATGCGGGTTCAAGCAAGTTATAAACATTATAAGGTGATATTCATAATCACTTTATAGATTGAAAGAATTAAAGTCCATCCAAGCATTTAATTTCAAGCAATTAGTAAAACCTTGGAAAATCACCATGCAACTAGAGAGATTAGCCATAAGCATAACCACATATCTGATTTGGAAGTCTCAAAACCAAGAAAGACATATAATCCAATAAAAAAGTCCAATCAACCAAGTCAAGAAATAAATCAACCAACTTGATCCTCAAAAGTATTTATAACACCTAATGGCTATAATCGCATCTAAACATCTTTTATTGACTTGGGATTCCATTATAGGGTTTCTAAGCCTTATTAGGGTTTCCTTAGGGTTTCTTGGTCTCCAAACTTTCATTTTCCAAGTTTACCCTTTTTAAGTCAACAAACCCTAAAAGCACTTTTCCACTCATTAAAACCCTAATTACTTCAATTATCCAAATTAAGGGCCTTTATTCACAAATTAGTCGAAGAACATCATTTTCATGCATTCTTGATTGATTTCCACAATTAAAACCACTAAACCTCACAATTATCAAAATTAGGGTTTTTAAGTCAATTAATGCACACCTTTAAAATTATGGAACCCTAATTAAAATTATGAGTAAAATATCACCCAATTATATCTAATCTATCATTTTTACATTAAAAGGTCAAACTTTTCTCATAATATCCAGGGAACATCATTAGATCATGTATTCTTCAAAACTTAGGGTTCTAAATTAAGTAAAACCATTAAAGGTAGCACCTTTACATACTTTTCGAGTTATAAGTAGATATAGGCCTCAAATTCATTTTTATTGGATTCTATGGATTTTTACTATCCAAAACCATTATCACATGTTACCATACGATTATCCTATCACTTACTATAATTTTTACAAAATAATCCTCTTTAGGCCAATCATAAGAGGCCACATCAGCTATGCGGGCATTAACCCTACCAGTAGGGCTGGGCCCAGAGCCAATCGACTCATGCCAATATGGCAGCCTGCGCTCCTGAGGGAACCTGCTATAACAACTAAAAAATGTGAAAGGGAAGTAATACCCTTACCTCTTCCCCATGCGGGCAAGGGTAGCGATGTCTTTTTCCTTTCTCCTTTCTTCAACCTCTCGCCAGCGGTCCTCTGCTCCCAACTGAGTCAACTGAGAAGTTGACTTCACTCCTCATCCCACTGGAGCAACAAGTGATGATGATCTTCGCCTAACATTGTCGAGTACTCCTATGGCCTTAACTCACTCGAGGATAGTCAACAATGTTGGGACGACAAGCTGATCTCCATCAAGGTTCAGGGAGAATGCTAGAGGTCGAGAACAAGGGCCCAAGTTGACATTGATGGTAGGATCGAAACCCGGGAGTTGTGTGTGTGTGCTTATGAGATCCTTGGTGTTCTCATAGAGGGTCTCAGGTCCTCCTTTTATAGGTGGTATTCCTCCGGGTTAGATATGCCTCCATGGAGTTTTGGGTGATTCTTCTAGGGGCCTCCAAATCCTAGGAAAGTTAGGATGAATTTGTACGGTTTCTTGTCATGAACTCATTGAGGCAATTTCCAGATTCCCACATGCAGAGGGTTGCGAGGAAATTAATCACAAAATCATCTCAATTCTATCCTAGTTTTCCTTATTTGATTGGAAGTAAGGGATGAATGCACGTTGTTTGATCTTAGATCCAATGGTCCACATCATGCACGCCTACAAAAGGGTTAACTAAACCAATTTCTAATTGGATTTTAAAATCATGAGAATAAAGTTATTCCTCTCACTTTTGGGATTTTTTGAAAAATATTTATCTCCTAAACCACACATCCTTTCAATCCCAATTTTTAAGGTAAACTCTTTAATGACTTAAATTACTTGTGTGCAAAGTTTGAACTAAAAATCGAAAATAAAAGAGACTTTTCTTCATATGCTAGTCATCCATTCATTAGGCATATATTATGCAATTAAAATTCATTTTCTCTTTCTTTCTTTTCTATATTTTTTATTTTGATTTCATTTCTTATTAGAAACCAACTGGAACCAAAACTTAATCAATAGTGGTCATCCATACCACTTTCTTAAGAATTCCACATAATTCTCATGTATGCCTACAATTTACTTTCATTTCTTTTTCCCTTTGCTTATTATAGGATTTTCTTATATCATTATTTCCTTTTTCATCATTGGATTATTAGAATAGTATAACCCATGAAATTATGCCATCAAGGGAAATTTTGCAAAAGAATCCATTCTTTAAAAACAAATCATACAATTTTCCATTCAAATCCCTTTTATTTGAAATTTTGCATTTCTATTCATACAAGCAAAATTGAGGTTATAACATCCTTCCCTCTTATAGGAATTTTTCCCCCAAAATTTGATCAATTAAACAAACAGTTCAGGGTAGGCTTTTTCCATATCCATCTTCATCTCCCATGTGGCTTCATCCTCTCCATGGTGCTTCCAGAGAACCTTTACCATCTCTATCTTTTTACTCCTGAGCTCTTTCATCTTGGTATCCAGTACCCTCATAGGTGACTCAAGGTAAGTCAACCTCCCTTGGAGTTCAATTGGTTCAATGCTCAGCACATGGCTTGGGTCCTTCACATAGAGCTTAAGATTGGACACATGGAGCACATCATGTATCATACTATACTGAGGGGGTAAGGCCAAATGATAAGTAACTTCACCAATCTATTCCAAAATCTCAAACATACCTACATATCAAGGAATCAACTTTCCTATGTTCTTAGCTATAGCTTGGAGGGGTCAGATTTTTAGAAACATGTGTTCACCCATAGTGAAGTGCAAGTCAGCCTGCTTCACATCAACATATGACTTTTGTTGACCATGGGCTCTCTTTAGACTTTGATTGATCAACGTGACTTTATCATCAAACAATTATAGTTCCTCAGACCTCAGCAAGGTCCTCTTACTGACATCGTCCTAGTAAAGCGGAGACCAAAATGACCTCCCATAGAGAGCTTGCTATGGAGGCATCCCGATACTGGCTTGGTAGCTATTATTCTAAGCAAACTCAGCTAGGCACATGTACTTCTCCCATAATGCACCCCAATCGAGCACACATGCTCTCAACAGATCCTCTAGCATCTAGATTGTCCTTTCTGACTACCCATTGGCCTATAAAGTAGGCACATAATAGTAAATTAGGCTCAAATTGCCACTACATTGACAAATATGTGCATAAACTCCATTTTTAGGCATTTTAACCCACATTTAGGTGTTTTAACCCCATTTTGGGGTTCCATAGCCTATAAGTTAGTCACTACACTGACAAGTAGGTGGATTCAAACCATTCTTAGGTTCTTTAACCCACTTAAGGAATTTCAACCCATTTTTGGGTACATTTCCACTTTAGGCGCATAATAGTAAATTAGGCTTAAATAGGCACTACATTGATAAGTGGGCGCATTAACCCCATTCTTAGGCACTTTAACCACATTTTCATATGCACTGGACTATAAATTAGGCACATAATAGTAAATTAGGCTCAAATAGCCACTACACTAATAAATAGGTGTATAAACCCCATTTTTAAATATTTTAACCCACACTTAGGGTCTTTAACCCCATTTTGGGTGCATTGGAATATAAATTAGCCACTACATAGATTAACCCCATTATTTGGTGTTTTAACCCACTTTTAGGAACTTCACCCCATTTTTGGGAACGTTTCCTATTTATTAGGTGCATCATTATAAATAGGCTAAAACAAGGCACTAAATGACAAGTGGACACATTAACCCCATTTTTAGGTGCTTCAGACACATTTTTGGGCACATTGGCCTAGGTGCATAATAGTAAATTAGGCTCAAATAGCCACTACACTAAAAAATAGGCACATCTTCCCCATTTTCGGGAGATTTAACCCATTTTTGGGCCCTTTAACTCCATTTTGGGGTACATTGGCCTATAAATTAGGTACTACAGTGACAAGTATGCGGATTGACCCCATTCTTAGGCGCTTTGACCCACTTTTAGGCATTTCAAAACATTTTGGGAGAATTTCCTATTTATTAGGTGCATAATAACAAATTAGGCTAAAAAAGACACTACACTGACAAGTGGCTACATTAACCCCATTTTTAGGAGCTTAACCACATTTTTGGGCGCATTTGCTTATAAATTAGGCGCATAGTAGTAAATTAGGCTCAAATTGCCACTACACTAACAAATAGGAGCATACATTGCATTTTTAAGTGTTTTAACCCACTTTTAGCCGCTTTAACCCCATTTTGGGGCGATTTGGCCTATAAATTAGGCACTACACTATTAAGTAGGCTATTTCTTCTTATTCTTAGGCACTTTAACTCAATTTTAGGCACTTCAATAATTTTGGGTGCATTTCCTATTCATTAGGCACATAATAGTAAAAAAAGGCTAAAAAAGACACTACACTAACAAGTGGGAGCATTAACCCCATATTTTAGTTGCTTTAACCGCATTTTTAGGTGCATTGGCCTATAAATTAGGCACATAATAGTAAATTAGGCTCAAGTTGCCAGTACACTGACAAATAGGCCCATAAAGCCCATTTTAGGCATTTTAACCCACTTTTAGGCATTTTAACCCAAACTTAGGCGCTTTAATCCCATTTTGTGGTGCAATGGCCTATAAATTTGCCACTACACTAACAAGTAGGCGGGTTACCCAATTATTTGGTGATTTAACCTAGTTTTAGGCACTTCAACATATTTTTGGCCACATTTCCTATTTATTAGGTGCATAATTGTAAATTAGGCCAAAAAAGGCACTAAAAAGACAAGTGGGTGCATAACCCCATTTTTAGGTGCTTTCGACGCATTTTTGGGTGCATTGGCCTAGGTGCATAACTGTAAATTAGGCTCAATTTTCCACTACACTGACAAATAGGTGCATATACCCCCTTCTAGGAGATTTAACTTACTTTTAGGCCCTTTAACTCCATTTTGGGGTGCATTGGCCTATAAATTAAGCACTACAGTGATAAATATGCGGGTCAACCCCATTATTTTGGTGTTTTAACCCACTTTTAGGCACTTCAACCCATTTTCGGCAAATTTCATGTTTATTAGGCTCATAATAATAAATAATGGTTAAAAAGGCACTACACTGACAAGTGGCCGCGTTATCCCCATTTTTAGGCACTTTAACCACACTTTTGGTACATTTGCCTATAAATTAGGTGCATAATAGTAAATTAGGCTCAAATTGCCACTACATAAACAAATAGGCGCATAAACCCTAGTTTTAGGCGGTTTAACCCCATTTTGGGTCGCATTGGCCTATGAATTAGGTAGTACACTAACAAGTAGGTGCCTAAGTAATGGTTGTATTAACCCCATTTTTAGGCACTTTAACTGCATTTTGGGCAAAGTTGCCAATACATTAGGCACATAATTTTTTTTGGAGCATTGACCTATCAATAAGGCACATAACAGTATATTACACTCCAATTGCCACTAAATTGACAAATAGGAATATAATAGTAAATTAGGGTCACATTTCTACTAAATTGACAAATAGGGCCATAAACTCCATTTTTAGGCGTTTTAATCCGCACTTAGGCATTTCAACCCCATTTTGGGGTGCATTGGCTTATAAAGTAGGCACTACACTGACAAGTAGGAGAATTAAACCATTCTTAGGAGCTTTAACCCACTTTTAGGCACTTCAACCCATTTTTTAAATCATTTCATGTTTATTAGGCACATAATAATAAATTAGGCTCAAAATGACACTGCACGGAAAAGTGGATGCATTAACCCCACTTTTAGGTGTTTTAACCGCATTTTGGTTGCATTGGCCTATAAATTAGGCATATACTTTTTTTGGGAGCATTGGCCTATAAATTCGGCACATAACAGTACATTAGGCTCAAATTGCCACAACATTGACAAATAGGCGCATAAACTTCATTTTTAGGCGTTTTAACCCACACTTAGGCATTTTACCCCCATTTTGGGGTGCATTGGCCTATAAATTAGGCACTAACCTGACAAGTAGGTGGATTAAAACCAGTCTTAGGAACTTTAACCCACTTTTAGAAATTTCAACCTATTTTAGGTACATTTCTTTTTATTAACTGCATAATAGTAGATTAGGTTAAAATAGGCAGTACACTGACAAGTGGGTGCACTAACTCCATATTTAGGCATGTTAATCGCATTTTTGGGGCATTGGCCTATACGTTAAGTGTATAATAGTAAATTAGAATCAAATGGCTGCTACACTAACAAATAGGTGTATAAACCCCATTTTTAGGCCTTTTAACCCACTTTTATGCACTTTAACCCCATTTTGGGGCGCCTTGTCCTATTAATTAGGTACTCCACTGACAATTAGGCAGATTAACCTCATTCTTAGGTTCTTCAACCCACTTTTAGGGATTTGAACCCAGTTTTGGTGCATTTCGTGTTTATTAAGCGCATAATAGTAAATTACATCAAAAAGTTACCACCCTTACAAGTGGGTGCATTAACCCCTTTTTATGCACTTTAACCACATTTTTTGGTTCTTTGGTCTATAAGTTAGGCACACAATAGTAAATTAGGCTAAAATTTCCACTACAGTGACAAATGTGCGCATGAACTCCATTTTTAGTCATTTTAACCACATTTTGGAGCACATTGGTCTATAAATTAGGCATTACATTGACAAGTAGGTATAATAACCCTTCTTAGGTGCTTTAGCCCACTTTTAGGCACTTTAACCCAGTTTTGGCCGTAGTTCCTATTTTTTAGGTGCATAATAATAAATTATGCTAAAAAAAGCACTAAAGTGACAAGTGGGCACATTAACCCTATTTTAGATGCTTTAACCACTTTTTTGGGTGCATTGGCCTATAAATTAGGTGCATAGAAGTATTTAAGCTGAAATTTCCACTACACTAACAAATAGGATCATAAACCCCATTTTTAAGCATTTTAACCCACACAGGTGATTTAACCCCATTTTGGGGTGCATTGCTCTATAAATTAGGCACTACACTGACAAGTAGGCAGATTATCCCCATTCTAGGCATGTTAACCCATTTTTAGGAACTTCAAACAATTTTCATGTGTATTATCTCTTTATTAGACTCATAATAGTAAAATAGGCTCAAATAGGCACTATACTAACAAGTGGGCACATTAAATCCATTTTAGGCACTTTAACCAGATTTTGGGGTGCATTGGCCTATAAATTAGGCGCATAACAATAATTAGGATCAAATTGCTACTCCACTGACAAATAGGTGCATAAACCCCATTTTTAGGCATTTAAACCCATACTTAGGCATTTAAACCCTATTTTAGGGTGCATTGACCAATAAATTAGGTAATACAGTGACAAATAGGCAAATTAACCCCATTGCTACATGCTTTAACCCACTATTAGCACTTCAAACCATTTTTCAATGCATTGTGCATAATAGTAAATTAGGCTAATAAAGGCACTACACCGACAAGTGGGTGCATTAACCCCATTTTTAGGCACATTAACCACATTTTTTGGCGCATTGGCCTATAAATTAGGAACATAATTGTAAATTATGCTCAGATTGCCACTACACTGACAAATAGATAAATAAACCCCATTTTAGGCATTTAACCCAATTTTAAGTGTTTTAAACCCATTTTAGGGCACATTGGCCTATAAATTAGACACTACACTGCCAAGTGTCTGAATTAACCCCATTCTTAGGCGCTTTAACTTACTTTTAGTTACTTCAACCCATTTTTGGGTGCATTTCCTATTTATTAGGCACATAATTGTAAATTATGCCAAAAAAGGCACTAAACTGATAAGTGGGTGCATTAAACCCATTTTTAGGCACATAATTGTAAATTAGGCCAAAAAAGGCACTAAACTGATAAGTGGGTGCATTAAACCCATTTTTAGGCACATTAACCACATTTTATATCCAATTTTAGGCATTTTAACCCACGTTTAGGTGCCTTAACCCCATTTTGGGGTGTATTGGCATATAAATTAGGCACTACACTGATAAGTAGGCAGATTAACCCCATTCTTAGGCGCTTTAACCCACTTTTAGGCACTTCAATCCATTTTTAGGTGCATTTTCTCTGTATTAGGTGCATAATAGTAAATTAGGCTAAAAAAGGCACTACACTGACTAGTGGGTTCATTAACCCATTTTTAGGGGCTTAACCACATTTTTGGGTGCATTGAACTATAAATTACGGACGAAAAAGTAAATTATGCTTAAAATGCCACTACACTGACAAATATGTGTATAGACCCCATTGTTTTGGCATTTTTACCCACTTTTAGGTGCTTTAACCCCTTTCGTGTGCATTGGCCTATAAATTAGGCATTACACTAACAAGTAGGTGTATCAACCCCATTCTTAGCTGCTTTAACCCACTCATAGGAACTTCAACCCATTTTTAGGCACATTTCCCCTTTATTAGGCACATAATAGTAAATTAGGCTCAAATTGCCACTACAATGACAAATAGGTGCATAAACCCCATTTTTAGGCATTTTAACCCACTTTTAGGTGCATTAACCCCATTTTGGTTCGCATTGACCTATAAATTAGGCACCATGTGACAAGTATGTGAATTAAACCCATTCTTAGGCGCTTTAACCCACTTTTAGGCACTTCAACCCAGTTTTTGGCGCATTTCCTGATTATTAGGTGCATATGAGTTAATTAGGCTAAAAAAGGTATTACGCTGAAAACTGGGTGCATAAACCCATTTTTAGGCTCTTTAACCGTATTTTTAGGCACATTATCCTATAAATTAGGCACATATAGTAAATTAGGCTCAAATAGGTACTAAATTGACAAATGTGCACATTAATCCAATTTTAATTAACCCCATTCTTAGGAGCATTAACCCATATTTAGACACTTCAACCCATTTTTGGGTGCATTTCCTATTTATTAGGTGATAATAGAATATTACACTAAAAAAGCACCACACTAACAAGTGGGCACATTAACCCCATTTTATTGGTGCTTTAATCACATTTTTTGGTACATTGGCCTATAAATTTGACACATGAAATTAGGCTAAAATTCCCACTACACTAACAAATAGGCACATAAATCTGATTTTTAAGAGTTTCAACCCAGACTTAGGTCCTTTGACCCCATTTTGGGGGTGGATTGGCCTAAAAGTTAGGCACTACACTGACAAGTATGAAGATTAACCCAATTTTTAGGCACTTTAACCCACTTTTAGGAACTCCAAGCCATTTTTAGGTGCATTTCCTCTTTATTAAATGCATAATAGTAAATTAGGCTCAAATAGACACTACAACGACAAGTGGGCGCATTAACCCCACTTCATGTCTCCTCTCTTCTCAAGATTCCATACATCCCTTATCAGTGTATGGCCAGCTATCTCTCAAGCACATGTTTAAATTCGGCCTCAATGGGAAAATGGAGCACCTAACAACACATCTTCATAGACCTAGAACTACGAGATCACCCCTTTCATTCTGGGGTGACAAAGAGATCATACCATTCAAGCCTTTTTTTCATGCTTATCGTTGAGGTCTAGAGAAAGTGACAATCAAAAGGATCTTAGAGTGTCTAGGGTTGGGCCAGGAGGGTCTCTTAACGCCTTCTTTTTTCTTCCCATCCCATCAGAGCTTTCTTCACAAAAACTTACCATGGTAAGGGAGAAGGTGGAACAAGCACACTCGTAGAGTGCAGTACAACGGAGAGTTGTATGTTGCATTCGGTAAGGATGATTCACTCCTGAAAAAGAATATATTGATTCTCTCCCAATTGGTTGGATTGAAAGTGTGATGATTTATTTCACGGGCAAGGTCTCTAGTTCAAGTCCAGGATGGCCCATCTACAGTTGGGACAAGAATTAAAAAAACATCTAACTCCTTAATGCATGCTCCACTTGGCTCAGGGGGATGTAGCTCAGTTGGATGTCTAATTGTCCACGCGGTAATGATAGTATCTTGTACCTGAACGGATGACTTACTTTTTCTAAGTAATGTGGAAGAGGACCAAAACATGCCACTGAAAGACTCTACTGAGACAAAGATGTCTTGTCCAGATTGTAGAGGATGTAGGATGGGCAGTTAGTCAGATCTAGTATTGATCATACATGGATGATAGTTGTAGTCAGAGGCTCTCCTATGGTTCCCTTATCTAGGATCCTTGAGGAAGAGGATCAAGTTGACCCTTGCGAACAACTTGATGTACTATCTCCTTTCAAACCTTTGAGCTAAATATGGTAAAAAGGAAAGAAAATCCATGGACCGACCCCATCGCCTCCACGCCATAGGAACTATGAGATCAGCCCAAGGATGCCTTCGACATCCAGGGGTCGCAGACAAACCATAGACCCTATTCAATATCAATAAGTGGGACGCATTAGCAGTCCGCTCTTTGGTTGGATAGTAACGGTCAGAGAAGGGCAATCACTCATTCTCAAAACCAAAACCAGTATTCTTAAAATCAAAGAGTTCGGTAGAAAAAGGGGGAGAGCTCTTCGTTCCTGGTTCTCTTGTACCTGGATCATCTAGAACCACAAGAATCCAATCCTTAGAATGGGATTACAACTCAGTACCTTTTGCAATTTTGAGATGAGTTGCTCTTTGGAGAGCACAATACGATGACAGTTGTAAGATGTGTTCAAGGGGAGTTATTACCTATCATTTTCCTCTATGGTAGAATCAATCAGGGATGCCTAAGAGGCAGTGGTTTACCCTATGGTTGATGTTAGTAGTTCAAGTCCGCTTATCTCCAACCCATGAACTTAGTCAATACTATTATATCACTCCATTTTTCTGATTCGGCAATTCGGTCTATGATTTATCATTCATGGACGTTGATAAGATCCTTCCATTTAGCAGCACCTTAGGATGTAATAGCCTTATTAAATGAAATGGTGAGGTTTAAATGAGGAAAGGATTACAGTGGATATGTAGGCACCCAGAGATGAGGAAGGGCGTAGTAAGAGACAAAATTCTTTGGGGAGTTGAAAATAAACATAGATCTGGAGATTCTTGAATAGGTAAACCTTTTGAATTACTGTTGAATCCATAGGCAAACAAGAGACAACTTGGTGAACTAAAACATCTTAGTATCCAGAGGAAAAGAAAGAAAAAGTCATTCCCGTAGTAGCAGCGAGCAAAATGGGAGTAGCCTAAACTGTGAAAATGGGGTTGTGGGAGACCAATACAAGTGTCATGTTTCTAGGTGAAGCAGTGGAGTGTTGCACCCTAGATGGTGAGAGTCTAGTAGCCAAAAGCATTGCTAGTTTACACTCTAACCCGAGTAGCATGGGGCACGTTGAATCTCATGTGAGTCAGCAATGACCACCTTGCAAGGCTAAATACTCTTGGGTGACCGATAGTGAAGTAGTACCGTGAGGGAAAGGTGAAAATAACACCCTCATCGGGGAGTGAAATAGAACATGAAACTGTGATCTCCCAAGTAGATGGAGGAGAAATGTGATCTCTGACCATGCGCCTATTAAATAATGAGTCAGCGACTCAGAGGTAGTGGCTTGGTTAAAGGAACCCACTGGAGCCATAGCCAAAGTGAGTATTCATAGGGTGACTATCTCTACTTATGGAACTAAACCTGGGTGATCTATCCATGACCACGATGAAGCTTGGGTGAAGCTAAGTGGAGGTCTAAACTGACGGATGTAGAAGAATCAACGAATGAGTTGTGGTTAGGGGTGAAATTCCACTCAAACCTAGAGCTAGTTGGTTCTCCCTAAAATGCATAGAGGCGCAGCAGTTGACTGGACATCTAGGGGTAAAACACTATTTTGGTTCGGGTCGTGAGAGTGGTACCAAATTGAGGCGAACTCTCAATACTAGATATGACCCCAAAATAACAGGGGTCAAAGTCGGTCAGTGATATGATGGGGGATAAGCTTCATCGTTGAGATTTAAATAGCCTGAATAACCAGCTAAGGTCCCTAAATGATCGCTTAGTGATAAAGGAGGTAGGGGTGCAAAGACAGTCAGGAGGTTTTCCAAGAAGCATCCACCCTTGAAAGAGTGTGTAATATCTCACTGATCGAGCGTTCCTGCACAAAAAATGAATGGAGATAAGCAACCAGTCAAAGCTATGGGATGTGAAAAAGCATCAGTAGGGGAGCATTCCGCATTAGAGGGAAGTTCCCACACAAGCCAATATTGATGAAGCAGAAGTGAGAATGTCGGATTGAGTAATGCAAATATTGTGAGAATCCAATGCCTAGAAAACCTAAGGGTTCCTCCGTAAGGTTTGTCCATGGAGGGTGTGTCAGGGCTTAAGATTAGGATGAAAGGCATAGTCGATGGACAACAAGTAAATATTCATGTACTACCCCTTGTTGGTCCCGAGGGATGGAAGAGGCTAGGTTATTCAAAATATGGTTATCAGTTCAAGGATGCAAGGTGACCCTACTTTTTTAGGGTAAGAAGGGGTAGAGAAAATTCCCTGAGCCAATGTGTGAGTACCAGGTGCTATGGCGTTGAAGTAACTCATGCCATAATCCCAGGAAAAGCTCGAACGTCCTTCAACAAATGGGTACATGTACCCGAAATTGACACAGGTAGGTAGGTATAGAATACCTAGGGGCGTGAGATAAATCTCTCTAAGAAACTCGACAAAATAGCCTCATAACTTTGGAAGAAGAGGTGCCTCCTCACAAAGGGGATCATAGTGACCAGACATGGGTGATTGTTTACCAAATATAAAAGTCTCTGCAAAGTCGTAAGACCATGTATGAGGGAAGACGCCTACCCAGTTCCAGAAGGTCAAGGAAGTTGGTAATCTGATAATAGGGGAGTCGATGACTGAATCCCCGGTGAAAGGCAGTTGTAACTATAACGGTCCTAAGGTAGTAAAATTCATTATCAGGTAAGTTCTGACCCACATGAAAGGTGTAATGAAATGGCACTGTCTTCGAGAGAAGCTTGGTGAAATAAACATGTCTATGAAGATGCAGACTACCTGTACCTTGACAGAAAGACCCTATGAAGCTTAACTATTTCTGGGACTGGCTCTGGGCCTTTCCTACGCAGCTTAGGTGGAAGGTGAAGAAGGCCTCCTTCTGGGGGCCAAGCCATTAGTGAGATACCACTTTGGAAGATCTAGAATTTTAACCTTGTGCCAAGACCTACAGACCAAGCAATAGTCTCTGATAGACAACTTCTATCGGGTGTAGGCCTCCCAAGATGTAATGGAGGCGTGCAAAGGTTTCCTCGGTCCAGACGGAGATTGGCCCATGAGTGCAAAGGCAAAAAGGAGATTGACTGCAAGACCCACCCATCAAGCAGGGACTAAAGTCAGCATAAGTGATCTGATAGTGTTGAGTGGAAGGTTCATCACTCAACAGATAAAAGTTACTCTAGGGATAAAATTTTGATCTTCTCTAAGAGTTCACATCTAAAGGAAGGTTAGGCACCTCGATGTCGTCTCTTCACCATTGTGGCTGTAGTATGTTCTAAGAGTTGGATTATTCTCCCATTAAAGCAGTATGTGAGTTGCATTTAGAAAATCATGAGACAGTTTGGTCCATATTCGATGTGGGTGTTAGAGCATTGAGAGGACCTTTACCCAGTATGAGAAGATTGAGAAGGACACACCTCTAGTGTACCAATTATCATGCCAACAGTAAACGTTGGGTACCTAAGTGCGGAGTGGATAACTACTGAAAGCATCTAAGTAGTAAGCCCACCCCAAGATGAGTTCTCTCCTATTCTGACTTCTCCAGAGCCTCCAGTAGCACAAGCACAGTCAAGACAAAGACGGGTTCTCTACCCCCACAGGGATGGAGCGATAGAAATATTGAGAATCCAAAATAAGGTCATGTCAAGACAAGCCATTTATCAGTACATAGGTGTCAAGTAAAAGTGCAGTGATGTATGCAGCTGAGGCATCCTAACAAAATGAGAGATTTGAACCTTGTTCCTCCATGACCTGATCAGTTCGATCAGGCACTCACCATTTATTTTTATTTTTCAACTGTTTGACAACATGAAAAAACCAAAAAAGCTCTTCCCCCCATCCCTTGATGGAGAGGGAGGGCAGAGGCCTCTGGTGTCCCTTCTAGTCAAGAATTGCAGCCTAGCAATCATTAACCAATATGCTTTTCTCTCATACCTTTCTTCATTCACGATTCGATATTCTGGTGTCCCAGGCATAGAGGAACCATGCCAATCCATCCCAAACTTGGTGGTTAAACTCTACTGCGGTGACAATACTATAGGGGACATCCTATAGAAAAATAGCTTGATTCCAGAATGATAAAAATCTTAATACCTCTTATTTGACTTTGATTTTTAAAGAAGGTCATCTTATTCTTATTGTAGTTTAAAAATCCCAATTATAACATCTCTTCTCTCCCACTTCACACCTCGAAACACATTTTTCCTCTAGAGAGATACACACTTTCACATCTTCTTAACCCGAAATGGCTGAGGAGAGGAAAGATTCCTTTTTCGAGGTACTCCTGAGAAGAGGTCTAGTGGAGACTGGGTGGGGCCTATAGCTCAGAGGATTAGAGCATGTGGCTATGAACCATGGTGTCGGGGGTTCAAATCCCTCCTCTCCCCAACCATTCCAAAAGGGAAGGACCTTAACCTCTTCTCTACCTCTTCTCTGGGGGTAGAAAAAACATGATTGGGGTCGCAGACGCAAAGCTATGGTTTTCTTGTCGAAATGGAATGGCCTTACTTTTTTTCTTTATCGTGTTTTCTTTATCGTGAATGAGACTATAATTATGTATAGTACACCCAGTTCAAATCTGCATATTTGTGTTTTACTCCTCGTAACTCTTCCTCAGTCAGGATTGGGTAGAATAGCAAAGCAAGTACAAGTATTAGTAGCATAGCAAAAATGCTTTCTAAGTCATTATCTGATTATGTTTGCTCACGGTAATTGTGGCCTATCGGGAGAATTGACGGCTGCATCTTTGATGCACTACTAGTACACACCATATGAGAATTACTAATTGTCTAGTTGTAAATCGCCCTGGGCTATTTACTTTACAAGGGATTTACCCAGATCTATGCCAGGTATTTGACGTGACATGACGTGATGTGATGTTGATTCTAAAATATTACATAACAAAATGTGATACGAAGGGACATAATGCAATAGAAACAAAGATAGGGAATGGGTTACTTATTCTTAACTCCTAATGACCAAAGTGATCCCTTTCATTCAATTCTTAACTAAAAAATTAAGGATTAATAAAATCTCCCAAAGTAGGATTTGAACCTATGACCAATCGATTCACAGTCGACATCTCTACCACTGATCTACTGAGGAACAACAGAAGATTTGATCTCATAGAGTTCAACTCCCATTCTCAACCCATGAACAATATCAATCCAAAACTTCCTTCATAACTCCCGAAACTTCTTTGTAATGGCACCATTCTAATGCTTCATTTCATAAGGAACATCAAAGTGGCCATATTTTCATTATATTCCATCTATATCCCAATTCCATTCATTTAATATCCCTTTAGTATCATTGATATAAAATATGTCATTTATATTCTATATCTTTCCATATATAGAAAGTTAAGAAATCATCATACAATAATCAAAAAATTGAAATAGAAAAGAAACAAGGGAGGTCTGTGATGATTTTGAAATCTTTTCTTCTTGGTAATCTATTATCCTTATGAATGAAGATAATCAATTCGGTCATTGTGGTCGGACTCTATTATGGATTTCTAACTACATTCTCCATAGGGCCCTCTTATCTCTTTCTTCTCTAAGCTCAGGTTGTGGAAGAAGGAATCGAAAGGAGATATAAACAACAACTGGTTTTATTACTGGACAACTCATGCTGTTCATATTAATCTATTATGTTCCTCTTCATCTAGCACTGGGTAGACCCCATACAATAATTTTATGAGTTCTGCCCTATCTTTTGTTTCATTTCTTCTGGAATAATCACAATTTTTTTTATTATGGATACACTACCAAAAATGCAATACCTAATCTGAGCATTCAATATGTATTCCTGAATAATCTAGTTTTTCAATTATTTAACCATTTCATTTTACCAAGTTCAACATTAGCCAGATTAGTCAACATTTATATGTTTCTGTTGGTATGTATGCCATGAGAGCCAATCATGGGATGATTGGTGGGATACATTAAGATTGATTTGATAAACATCAAAGGAAAGCTTCCAATTCTTTCTGGTTCAGTCATATGAGATAGTGATAGAACAGATTGAATGTCTAGAGAATGAAAGTACTCAATGACGTATGCTTTCAGGTTGAGGACCTGAACGATGAGATCATACGGATGCTAAGAGTTTGTACATTCTTGTTATGTCCCTAGTTGGATGTCATCGTGGAAGGTATATAGACAACAATGACACACAAGACTAGATTGTGGTGTTGGTTGATGACAGAATCTCATTAGTCATGATATAGAGATATCAAACCAAACACATAGGTACTTGTTAGATAACAAGTGTACCGGACAGACCCACCGTGAGTTTGACACATGGAACCATGACATGGTAGTCACAGTTAGTACTCACAGTGATGGTGGTGAGTGTGATTCTTTGACCTGAAATCACTACACTCAACACATGTCGTTGGGCACACTTTGACATCATCAAACGCAGTCCTGAAACATGGGTTGTTATAAAGGTGATGATTGGGTGGCTTTGACACATGGGGCTTTTGAGGAGTGAGTGATAGATATGGGATTTGTCCCTCCTAAGGGAGTTTGATATCCAAGGCCACTTGATGAGTAGGATTGATATAGGCATGCACACGCATGTGTGAATCAGTATGTGATATTGATGTCATACATATCTCGTTCAATCTGCTTTGAGACCAAGAAAGTGAATGAACGTTGACAGGATGACTGTTCCATGCCTCGAGTTCATTCGGGATATCAGTGATAAAGGAATTATACATTCACTGTAACACCATTCACGGATTGTAGGATTGAAAGTTGTTCTCCAACTTTCTACTTTCAGTTGGGTAGCACTGATGTGTGACTAGGCACCGCTCTTTGCTTGTGAAGTCATAAGTGTTATGGACTTTCACTGCCAACGTGAAATGGACCTGCAGGGTCACACACACAGGATTTAACCTGGAAGAGGAGGTTTTTCCACAAAAATTGTTTAGATTGATTACTAAAGGAGTTTAGTAGTTCAATTAAACACTCAATCAATTGATAGCTCAATGTCATAATGTTCAAGGTGTTGGATACATTGATTCGAGTATCGGATTGATTGAAATCGCAATTGACTAATTCTGTACAATCTGCACTCCCAACCGATCGGCTCATGAGATGAACTGGTCGGCTGAGGTTGTTGAACCAGCCGACTCAAGTGTTGAGCCGATCGACTCAAGATCAGGGTGAACCGATTTCTTCAAGTGTTGAAACGATCGATTCAACTGGTGCAACCGAGCAACGTGGGAAAGTAGGATTGGTGAGAATTTTCCTTGCATTTCACTTGCCCAATTTGATTGGAACAAGGATTGGTATTTGATACCAATTAGAAACAAAAGAAGGAAAGTCAATTGGGAACTGATCAGGACCACAAACTGACCGGTTCAGAAAGTGAACCGACCGACTCATGGGTCCCAACCGATCGGTTGAGTGTCAACCAACCGGCTCTGATCCCCTACCGACCGTTTCAGAAATGAAACGATCAGTTCAGGTTGCGAGTTGGTTATTTTTTGTGGAAAATCTCGAACCCTTCTACTCCTGCTTTAGTCCCATATTGCCCGGGATAGAGAACCCTATCCCATGACCCTCCTATATATAGGGGTATTGGGGGCTTCTCAAAGTAAAACTCAGTGCAACTAGTTGCTCTGCAAAGTTGTCGTTCTCTGGTTTTAGTAACTGAGAGAGCCCGAGCAAGTGCTACCCGCAAAGGGAGGCACAACAAGGGAAAGACAACTGCAGTTGCAACTGGAGGCATGAGAGTGTGTTGGCGACTAGTACGTCAACAGGAGGGTGCGACTCCTTCCAACTCCTTGTAGGACAAGGAGTGTGGAGTTACAGGTGGTCCGTGTGGACTACTTCAGAGGCGGGAGGTTTCTGCCACTCAGGAGGACAACTATCAATCCCGACAGTCTGGTGAGAGGAGGAGTTGTCAGTCCCGGTGTGACCAGGAGCTGCACAGACACCATCCAAGACCGGAGTTGAAGACCATGCAAGGTGCGAGGTATTGTCACCGAGCAAGCCTCGAGACAAGGTATGATTCCACAAACCATCCTTTCCTATTATATAGACGTTGACGTGTTTCCTTGTTCCGGGTTTGGGGGAGAAAATTTTGTTTCCGCTGCCTTCTCTGCCTCCCCTAAAACCCAACAGTGGTATCAGAGCCACGTGAACTGCTCTATATTTTAGGAATATCAATATGATCGATTTTGGTTTGTCGCCTTTATTTATTGCATACGATGCGAATAATATTGGCTTTATGCATGTCCAATCCTAAATCCACATATCCCAATTACATATATGATATGTATTATTAATGCACTCGATACGCGTCGCCCTTAAACAAGTTTTGTGGTGGATGTATAGCGTGGTTATGGCCAATAAATCCTATCTGTGTATGGTTGTATATGGTTGCTTGCATCTCGGTCTGCGCACCGATATTCCTTCTCCTATTCCTGATGTAACTTGAAATAATTCGAGATTTCTTTCCTACCTTTGCTCCCCTCGAATGTAACTCGAGGTATCTCTTTTTAAAATGTAAAATAGGATAGATTTTATTTCCTGTTATGTCAAAGAACGGAGGCCATCCTGACGACAGATGAAACGATCGGTTCAAGGCGTGAACCGATCGGTTGATGTTCCAGACGATCGGTTCAAGGAGTGAGCCGACAGGTTGATGACTGGTTCGAGGAGCGAGACGAGCGGGTGGTGGCCATGACAAGATGCACGACGACCAGGCAAACCGATCGGTTGGAGGAGCCAACCGATCGGCTGGTGGCACGCAGACGACCAGGCCAGGATGAGCAGTCAATCATGTGATGAGTTGATGTAATCCAAAGGCAAAGAACAGAGTTCATCTTGTACAGGTTGCATGTGATGTAGACCTAGATGACTGTGATTCCTCTTGGCTTGAGGAATCACATTAGGATGGCCATAATCATCGCTTTTATCGTCTTGCATGTTTTCTGTGGGATATAGCATGTATATGATACGTACTATGTATTGTGGTGATTGGATATGTATATGTATATAAAACCAAATCCCTCATTAAATATTAAGTTTTAGATGCCTTCAAAATGCGACACATGTGAAAAGATTGATCGACCAAGTGTGGGCACGCCCTAGCATGGTGCACCATCTATCTCATGGAAGCATGAAGGATGAATGTGTGGGTCTTCCCTAACAGGGTGCATATTCATCGTGTTTTCTTTGGGTCAGACTTAACAAGGTGATCTAGATGGGATCTAGTACCTTGAGGCATGGAGATGATCATGGCAAGGAGTTGCATATGACATCTTATCAAGAGTTTCATATGATGCAATTGGCAAGAGTTGCCTACCTGAGAGATCTATGTTGTGGGTGACAGCCCTAGCTGGTCCATGGCTTAGAGGATTTTAGGATCTTGCCCACTAGAAGGTTGTACACTGCAATCTTCCAAATTGATGGTGAGGGATATCAATTTGAAGTAAAATAGGGGGAGCGATAATTAATTAAAGGCCTAATTTTATCGTCAACTTTTCAAATCAATCAAAGAAGTCAAAAAGAGTTTTGGACTAAAATTGCATATATTTCCTTTTGTTAAATGGTTAATCAACAAATCACTTTATTTTTGCGATCGGTCTTTGAGACCAACAAATTAAATGGGAATAATTCCACGACTGGTTAGGATGATGAGAAGTGTTCTCAATCAAAGAGAGAAAGCTCTAAGTCCTAGTTATACCAGAACCAGATGAACTCGATCCCACCACATCAATGGCTGAAAGTATGCTTATGGAAGCATACCGAGGATGACATTGATGAGGAGTGCGTGATGTTGTGCTCTCTGAACTGTGAGTTGCAGAGACAACATGAGACATATGTTGTCTCAAGGACACTGTCCTAGTATGTCATGACAGAAGGAGATCCAGTAAGGTATTCACGCACTCAATGTGAATGGGTATGTGGAAAACCTAACTAAGAAGGATTCCCTCAGAGCCAAGAGTTGGCTATTGGTATGATACTACAAATGTTGCGAGGATCATACAATTCATGATAAGCTACAACATGAACAACTTTGACAAGCATTGACATAGTTGTTGGACATGTTGAGGATAGTAGAGGCAAAGATGAAGAAAGAAAAACCATAATCTTTGATGTGATCAAAGAAAAAGGTAATTCTTAAGGGAAAGGATAAGGGCAAAGCAAAGAAGTGTTCTGATGCTAGTCAGCAATCCAAGCCGTCTTCAGCCTCAAGGCACATGGGGAAAGGGTGTATGAGGGATTGCCCTCTATATCTGGAAGAACAAAAGAAGATGAAGGAGGGGATGGAGATCTCCACCTAAGGTATCATGAAATGAACCGCTTCTTTATCTAAGGTATATGATACCAAGATATGGATCTATCATATATGATATGCAAGATACGTAAAGAAGTGATGGCCTTTGTGAAAGGACCAAGAAAGAAGTATCCATCATTGGAGCAAGTGTTTCTGCCATAGATAGGAGTATCCTTCAATTTATTTCAGCCTAAAGGGCACGAAATAGAGTTGAAAACTGCTATTTCATATTTGCCAATAGATAGAAACACTTTATTTTGCATATTGTATGACAATGATGGCAATCAATAAGGAGATGTTTCAATTTCTAAAGATATGATTTTTGTGGCAATGCCTTTTTTATCTTGTGGTATTTGATATGCATAAGATAAAATGATACCTAAAAGTTATAGATAACTCAAACAATCAAATTAGCATCAATCATGAGAAATTCATTTCTAGTTTCCATGTGATGGATAAATCTAGACTCTTTTGGTTAGAGAACCAGTAAGAGACATGAATATCTTGAACATGATTAATCAATCTTCACTAATGGTAGTGGGAGAATGATTATCCTATTAGGTATAATACATGTGATGTATTTACATACCTATTGGAACACATGCTAATACTTCAAATGGTGTTTAGAGAAATACCAACATGAATATCTTGAAGTGTTCAAGATTATCATAGATGAAGTGCAAATTTGGTAAAGTGTTAATTCTTGATGAGATCAATGAATGAAATTCTTGGACCAAATGTTTGAGATCCTTATGAGTGATTATGATAGTGTATCATATTGAACTCATGATTAAGGCATGGTGATGTCTAAATCAAGAAGGAATCATACTCTAAGGAGTTAGAGAATGATTATCAAATAACTGAATTCTTCTTAATAAAAGAATACCCCACACTAATAAAGGACATTGAGAATCACAAGGAGTTGTGAGTTCTTATATCCTTAACAGATACACCTCAATTATCTATATGATGAGTTGGTCATGTGATGAGTCAACTATCTAGATGAATATGAGGAACCAAATTTTGAGTTATGGTTTATGACCATTACATCCTAAATGACTTCCATGTGAACCATAAGGTATGACCTTGATGGTAGCACTCATTGGAATAAAATCCATAAGTGTGAATAAGTCTTAAGTGTTAAGACACATGGATAACATTTTGAGAAGGATGGTGCTTGTTAATTGCAACTTAATGACTAAGACATTTGGCATATGGATACTAAAACCGCATTCCTATGAGGAATAAAACAAGGATGTGTACGTCACACAACCTATAAGGTTTATGAATCCACGAATGCAAATGAAGTCTATAAGTTACAATGGACTAATCAATGTGATTGATTGAGTACAAGAAACTCAGAATTGGATCTTTACTTTGATGATATAGTCAAAGGGTTTGACTGATATGTCAAAGATAAAGAGGGGATCTGTGATTTAGTGGGAGCGTGTTCACATTCCACATATTGATGTGAAATGGAAATGTTCTAGAATGGAAATCCAAAAGTGGAAATTATCTTTAAGGAAGATAGATATGTTTCCTATGTGATAGGAATAGAGATCTATAGAGATAGTTCTTGAAAACCTCTTGACCTGAAAAGAGAAAGCATACATTGGCAATATGTACTGAAGGGTTCAGTATGCACAGATTCAGTGGGAGAAAACTTGTCCATGTTACATGGAGGTAGTATCCCAAGGCCAAGTGTCCAATTCTTATGAAGAATGGGAACACTAAGAATAGATATGGATCTATCATGTATGTAATCATCCCATTATCTTGCATGTATCGGCATGGAAAGAACAAAATGCATTCATCATCTTATATGTAGGGCATGGCAATATGATGTGCTCATCCTGATAACTCGTATGTGAGACATGACGAGTGGATGTATGTCTGCTTCTAGTAAGGGTTACTGGAATACCATGAGAACTTAATAAGTACTTGAGAAGTACTAGTTCTATGGAGATAAGGAAGAGCTCAATGTAAGGAGTTACATTGATGCGAACTTCTGAAAGGACAGAAAATTAATTGCAAAACATATATAGGATATATAAAAGTGAAAGTTTGTTGATAATTGGAAGTGTTCCAATAAAATCATTTAAAAGGGAAATGTCGAGTATCTATGTGTTAGAGAATAGCAATAGATACTATATGGATCTGGAAGTTCATGAGATGAACTTATAGATATTCCGCTCATTGATGACAAGTTTGGTATCCTTGATCATGCAATGTGGCTAAAGGTTAGCAAAGGAATACTAGATTGCATATTACGGCAACTCCATCTCATACGTGTGACGTACAGTGAAGAGATGAGAGACATGCAATTTATACTAACTTTGGCAAGGTGTTGTCATTACTCACTATGTTGGCACTAGAGCACAGTAACATGTGGGACATGTTTAAAGATCACTATGAATATGATTCAAGGGTGATTGGCTCGCAGTGCAAGTGGGAGTCTGTTGGTATGTATGCCCTAAGAGCCAAACATGGGATGATTGGTGGGATACATTAATATTGGTTTGATAAACATCAAAGGCAAGCTTCCAATTCTTTCTGGTTCAGTCATATGAGATAGTGATAGAACAGATTGAATGTCTAGAGAATGACAGTACTCAATGACGTATGCTTTCAGGTTGAGGACCTGAACGATGAGATCATACGGATGCTAAGAGTTTTTACATTCTTGTTATGTCCCTAGTCGGATGTCATTGTGGAAGGTAGATATACAACAATGACACATAAGACTAGATTGTGGTGTTGGTTGATGACAGAATCTTATTAGTCATGATATAGAGATATCAAACCAAATACATAGGTACTTGTTAGAGAACAAGTGTACCAGACAGACCCACCATGAGTTTGACACATGGAACCATGACATGGTAGTCACAGTTAGTACTCACAGTGATGGTGGTGAGTGTGATTCCTTGACCTGAAATCACTACACTCAACACATGTCGTTATGCACACTTTGACATCATCAAACGCAGTCCTGAAACATTGGTTGTTACAAAGGTGATGATTGGGTGGCTTTGACACATGGGGCTTTTGAGGGGTGAGTGATAGATATGGGATTTGTCCCTCCTAAGGGAGTTTGATATTCAAGGCCACTTGATGAGTAGGATTGAGATAGGTGTGCGCACGCATGTGTGAATCAGTATGTGATATTGATGTCATACATATCTCGTTCAATCTGCTCTGAGATCAAGAAAGTGAATGAACGTTGACAGGATGACTGTTCCATGCCTCGAGTTCATTCGGGATATCAGTGACAAAGGAATTATACATTCACTGTAACACCATTCACAGATTGTAGGATTGAAAGTTGTTCTCCAACTTTCTACTTTCACTTGGGTAGCACTGATGTGTGACTAGGCACCACTCTTTGCTTGTGAAGTCATAAGTGTTATGGACTTTCACTGCCAATGTGAAATGGACCTGCAGGGTCACACACATAGGATTTAACCTGGAAGAGGAGTTTTGTCCACAAACAATGTTTAGATTGATTACTAAAGGAGTTTAGTAGTTCAATTAAACACTCAATCAATTGATAGCTCAATGCCATAATGTTCAAGGTGTTGGACACATTGATTCGAGTATCGGATTGATTGAAATTGCAATTGACTGATTCTGTACAATCTGCACTCCCAACCGATCGGCTCATGAGATGAACCGGTTGGCTGAGGTTGTTGAACCGGTCGGCTCAAGTGTTGAGCCGATCGACTCAAGATCAGGGTGAACCGATTGCTTCAAGTGTTGAAACAATCGATTCAACTGGTGCAACCGAGCAACTTGGGAAAGTAGGATTGGTGAGAATTTTCCTTGCGTTTCACTTGCCCAATTTGATTGGAACAAGGATTGGTATTTGATACCAATTAGAAACAAAAGAAGGAAAGTCAATCGGGAACTGATCAGGACCACGAACTGACCGGTTCAGAAAGTGAACCGACCGGCTCATGGGTCCCAACCGATCGGTTGAGTGTCAACCGATCGGCTCAGATCCCCAACCAACCATTTCAGAAATGAAACGATCAGTTCATGTTGCGAGTTGGTTGTTTTTTGTGGAAAATCTCGAACCCTTCTACTCCTGCTTTAGTCCCATATTTCTCGGGATAGAGAACCTTGTCCCATGACCCTCCTATATATAGGGGTATTGGGGGCTTCTCAAAGTACAACTCAGTGCAACCAGTTGCTCTGCAAAGTTGTCGTTCTCTGGTTTTGGTATCCGAGAGAGCCTGAGCAAGTGCTACCCGCAAAGGGAGGCGCAGTAAGGGAAACACAACTGCAGTTGCAACTGGAGGCAGGAGAGTGTGTTGGCGACTAGTACGTCAACAGGAGGGTGCGACTCCTTCCAACTCCTTGTAGGACAAGGAGTGTGGAGTTCCAGGTGGTCTGTGTGGACTACTTCAGAGGCAGGAGGTTTCTGCCGCTCAGGAGGACAACTGTCAATCCCGACAGTCCGGTGAGAGGAGGAGTTGTTAGTCCCGGTGTGACCAGGAGCTGCACAGACACCATCCAAGACTGGAGTTGAAGACCATGCAAGCCGCGAGGTATTGTCGCCGAGCAAGCCTCGGGACAAGGTATGATTCCACAAACCATCATTTCCTATTATATAGACGTTGACGCGTTTACTTGTTCCGAGTTTGGGGGAGAAAATTTTGTTTCTGCTGCCTTCACTGCCTCCCTAAAACCCAACAGTTTCGGTGTAACAACAAGGCATTATTTATAACATGTATTTTATTGGTTGATTAATCAGTCATATTTTATTCAATAAATGGTTTAAATTCTTATTATTCTGGATATAGAAAAATTCTTCTATTAGATTCCATAAGTATCTTGTGTCCGAATTGAAAAATTTAATAGCTCGAACATTTAGTATTCTATTATATATCACCAGTGTCTATTATTTAGGAAGGATGCCATTCCCACTGTGACTAAAAAATGAGCGAAATCTCATTAGAAATGGAGGAACATGGAGAAAATGAAGAAGAAATTATGTAAAAGTAAAAACAATAAGGGAAATGAAAGGGAATAAACACGATCTAATTAAATAGCTTGGGAATTTGAAAGTGAATTAGAAAAGCAAGAAGAAGAAAAAAATTGGTTTGAAAAACCTTGTCACTTTTGTTTTTTATTATCAAAGGTGGAACCACCCATTACAATATATAAAAAGTGATGAATTTGAAAATGTTGTATGAAACTAAATGTCACAATATTTTTTATACATGCCCCAGTGATGGAAAACATAAAATACATTTTACGCACCGCCCCAGTTTATATACATTTTTAAAAATAATAGAATAAAAGATGTATTTATATATGATAGAAAAACTATCAGACAAAAATAAGTATTTATATAATTCTTGGGTTTATATAAATGTAGAAAAAAAACACAACTTGAACAATGAATTAATAAATCGAGTAAAAACTATAGAAAAGAAAACAGGAGGTATTGTTCTGGATGGGCTAGATAAAAGGATAAGATTATATAATGATGAGAATGAAGAAGGATACTTGCCTAAAAAGTATGATCCTTTTTTAAATGGTCCATATCATGTAAAAATATAAAAAAATCTATTCAAGTCCCATGATAAAGGATTTAATAACTTCTACGAATACAAAGGACTCTTTCACACAAGATTCCATAAAAAATATTTGGATAAAAAAGATTCATAATATACTTCCTAATGATTACACGTACAAAGAATTTGAAGATCAAAGGAATCCATTTGTTGTTAAACAAGTATTATCAACATCTTTCGATGTAGTTACAAATGATCTAAACGAAAAAACAATTAACAATCAATTTCTAACAATAGAAGAAATTAGTAAAAAAATTCCTATGTCATACAAATTAACTGAGGACTTAGAAGAATAGGGAGAAGAAGAAAATCAAGAAGAGTCAAAGTAAGATCATGAAATTTGTTCAAGAAAATGCAAACATGTGGTAGTTTATACTGATACAGATCAAGATAGTGATACCAGTAGTAGTAATAGAGATAAGGGGGAAGAGGTATCTTTGATACGTAACTCACTACAATCACACTTTTGTCGAAGTATAATCAAAGCATGCATGCATTCTCAAAGACGTAAAACAATTATTTGGGAAATGTTTGAAGCAAATGCACATTCACCACTTTTTTGGATCAAACTGATAAAACTTTTTTTTCTTTTGGTTTCTCCAAAATGATGAATCTCCTTTTTAAAACTGGATGATTAGAGAATCAGAAATTTCAAATGTCGATTTGGATTATGTGGAAGAAGAAGAAGCAAGAGAAAGGCAGAAAAAAGAGCAAGAAAAAAGACAAAATGAACGTATAGCAATATTAGAAGCTTGGGATACTACTATATTTGATCAAACAATAAGAGGGCCGATGTTAGTAATTCAATCCTTTTTGAGAAAATAAATTAAATTACCTGTCTTGATAATAATTAAAAATATTGGACATATGCTATTATTTCAATTCCCTAAGTGGTATGAGGATTTGAGGGATTGGAATAAAAAATGCATATTAAATGTACTTATAATGGTGTTCAATTATTAGATAGAAAATTTTGGAAAATTTGGTTAGCAGATGGTATTCAGATAAAAAATATATTTCTTTTTCATCTAAAACCTTGGCAAGGATCTAAGGTACGACACTCTCGTTGGCATAAAAAAAGAAGGAAAGGACAATTTTTGTTTTTTAACAATTTTGGGAATAGAAGCTAAAATCCCCTTTTGTTCTCCATGAAAACAATCTTATTTTTAACCAACTTTTAATGAATTAAAAAAACTATATAAAAGTGAAAAAAAAATTTCTAGTTCTAAAAGTTTTAAAAAGAAAAAGAAAATGGTTCATAAGAACTTTCAAAGAAAAAACAATGGGTGCTCTAAAAATAATTCTAGTTAGAAAAGGAATGATAAACAATTTGGAAAAAAGAAACCAAAATTTCTTATTTGAATAAAATAAAAACGATTTGAATGAGAGTTAATTATAGTATTACTCTATGATGGTAGGGTTTGGAGGCTATGCGAGAGGCGGCGGCCGAGGCGGACGAGGGAGTGCAGGAGGTCAGGGCCATCGGCCTCCGGATGGATGGGATCCAGGATGAATGACACTACAGGAGCAAGGCCAGGAGCCAGTGATGATGGATAGTGAGTCGAATCCCTCTGCACAGCCCCTCCAAATTAATGAGGGGGTACCCTAAACCAATCATCTGATACCATCAACACCCTCTAGAGTGTGGGGATTAACCTTCAATATGCATCGTACGTGGCAAAACAAACCCCGCAACAATTGCAACACTCGTCATCCAACATGGAAACAGATGGGGTAACCCTAGACGTGGAGTCGTTTCCCAGTCTATAAGGGGACAAGCCGCCCAGCCCTCCGAGTGTGGTAGGCCAGACTCACATGGAACCTAGAGCTGCAGTGTCCTATAGTGACATCACAAGAGGGAATAGTAAGACGATCATGGGCTACGAGGATGCAGATGTTATCTTGAATAAGGAGGACATCTGAATCAAGATGTAGGATGGAACACCACACATGGAGATTAACCCTAGGAAGTATACCATGCTAATGAAACCGTGGTGATACACGGTCATTGTTAAAGTACAGGGGAAGGATGCCAGCTTCATGGTGCTGCAGACATGCATCAAGGCCATGTGGAACCCAATCAGGAGCATGAGGCTGATTGATCTTGAAAATAACTACTACATGGTGCAACTACTCTGGGAGGACGACTATACAAAGGCCTTAACTTGAGGACCATGGCCGATGATGGGATCGTACCTATCTGTCCAACCTTGGGGCCCTGACTTCTCCCCCTCCAACGAGAACCCTAGGTATGTGGTGGCCTGGGTTAGAATTCCTAAGCTTCCTATATTCCTATATCAGCAAAGAATCCTGGAGGAGGTGGGCGACTCCATTGGATCTACGGTGAAAGTCGACAACAACACTATCTTAAAAAGAAGAGGCAAGTTCGCCAGGGTCGTAGTGAAGCTGGACACTGTCAAGCCTCTCACAACCTCAATCATCATTCAGGATGAGAGATACTCGCTGGAGTATGAGAATTTACCTACTATTTGTATGTATTGTGGAAGAATAGGAAAAAAGGAGGATACGTGCAAAGTGAAAGCAGAAATAGAAGCGGCGGCCAACCGACCTACGACGGAAGGAGGCGAGGTGATCCCTGTGATACCCATACCACCCAGTGACTTCACTAGCAGCCTACACACAAAGCCCATGCAACACAGACAGCGAAAGCCACCAGTAGCACAGCAAGACCGCGCACCACTGAGCAACAGGTTCTTAAGCCCACCGGAAGAAGAGGAGGAGCACACTGGTCGAGTTAACCCACAAGAGGCAGCCAACAGAATTGCTGGTATCGATTAGAGGGCGAGGAAGGAGACCACAAAGAAGAACACTCAACAAAATGATCCACAAACGAAGAGGCAACCCCTGAGCTGACTGTCCGCTACACCCAACACTGCTGCAACCAATAGACATGCAGATCACCAGGCCGGTGGAAAGGAGAACAACCACAAAGTAACTGACATACTGGATTGAGACACAGTGGTGATTACTGATGCCGGAGGAGACTCATTGTAGAACATGTCATTCTGTTTCGGGCAATGCACACCACAACCGGGAACCAACATGAAGAAAGGCCACGCCCCTAATCCTCCACAAGGGGGGGGGATCGGTAGGCATCCACCTAAGGAACCGTAAAATAAGTGCAATTCTTGACATACTAAAACCGGGGTCCAGGAAGAGGGGCAAACAACAACATCCAGAAGGTGACAATCAGGAGGAAGAAGGTGAAGCCAACCCTTTCATCTCTAGAAATGTTACTTAATGATCTGTGTATCATGGAATGTCCAAGGAATTAGTAAAGAGGACATTCAAACTACAATTCGGCAGTACAAGAACTCTCTAAGTATAGATATCTTAGCAATCATGAAGCGAAGCATGAGTGGTTCTACAGCAGACGTCATCATCAAGGGTCTCTAGTTCAATGAATCTCACCGGGTAGAGGTTGTGGGCTACTCCGGTGGTATCTGGGTTGTATGGCGAAGAAGCATCGGGACTGTGGAGGTATTGGCACTGCATCGCCAATTCATCCATTGCCTCATCAATAACAGCCTCCTAATCACTTTTGTTTATGCTAGCCCCCAGCAACACAGGAGGAAATACCTTTGGAATCACCTAAGCAACCTTGCGTTAGCCTCATCACTGCCGTGGATGGTGCTAGGTGATTTCAACACCACACTATCACCCGAAGAGAAGAGTGGCAGTGTCCCTGTCAACCTATCCAGTTGCTGGGAGTTTGCTGAGGTGCCTACTCTATCTGGATTAGAGGACCTCAGTGCATATGGGCCTAGAATGACTTTCAAGAGAGGTTGTCTCCAAGAATGACTTGATTGAGCTGTAGAAAATCATGAATGGATTGAAACCTTCCCAAACACTTATGTAGAGGTGCTCCCTAGAGTTGCGTCAGACTATGCTCCTATTCTAGTACAAACCAACAAGTACAATAGCACCTATACCAAACATTTCAATACCAGCACCAGATGGACTATGCGAGAATCTTTCTCCACCTTCTTTCATAATAATTGGGACACCAAATAGGATTTCACAAATGCAGCCACCAAGTTCATGGCCGCAGCCGACATATGGGACAAGGAGGAACAGAAGAATGAAAGACAGCATAAGAACTACCTTCTAGCCAAGATGGCGAGGAAACATGTTGCCTTATGAAATTGCTAAAATGAGGATCTCGATAGACAGATAGGGATGCTCCAATGCGAATACATGGACATCCTTGCGTCAGAAGAAGTTGAATGGAGGCAAAAAGCTCGGTGTGACTGGCTGAAACTAGAGGATTCCAACACATCCTATTTCCAATCTCTAGTGAAGGAGAAGAGGAGAAGAAACACAATTTCAAAACTAAAGAACGAGCAAGGAGAATGGGTTGACGATGAAGTGGAACTAGAGATGTTGATCAGGGAACATTTTTGGAAACTTTTCATGGATGACCACCCTGCCGCCGCACAGCACGCCACTATAACCTACGAAGGGGCATTTCCACCCTGGCATCCTTTGACAAGTCAGTGGATTGTCCGTATGCCTGACGAAGAAGAGATATTGGAGGCCCTCAATCGGATGAACCTGATTAAGGCACCAGGCCCTGACGACATTGATGTTGGGTTCTTATAGAAGAACTGGCACACTGTCAAACATTCTTTAAAACTAACTATCTCTAAGTGTTTTGCAGGACAACAAATCCCAAAATCGATGGCATCCTCCACCTTAATCTTGATCCCGAAGAACGTTATGCCAGAGCACTGCAACCACCTGCGGCCTATTGCATTAAACAATGTAAGCATGAAGCTAATCTCAAATATTATAGTGGAGAGGATTAAGACATTCCTGAGCGACTGGATCTCCCCAAACCAGATGACCTTCATCCCGGGTCACCAAATTTTAGACAACACCATCCTGCTATAGGAAGTGATTCATTCTATGAGAACTCAAAGAATTAGATAGAAATATATGATCCTGAAGCTCAACTTGTCTAAGGCATACGACAGAATGTGATGGCATTTCATCTACGACACCCTATAGAGAACACCCATACCATCTCACATCATCATGGTGATCATGAACATAGTGACCAGTGGCGACATAGACATAGCATGGAAAGGCAAAACACTACCAGAATTCAAAGCTTCTCGGGGAGTCTGACAGGGGGATCCTTTATCCCTGTATCTGTTTGTCCTTTATCTTGAGAGACTGAACCAGGACATTGATAAGCTGGAGGCAGAAGGCAGATGGAAACCATTACTCATCACTCAACGCGGACCAAGGCTGACACACTTATGTTTAGCCGATGATATTACCTTATTTGGGGAGGCATCGGTGGAACAAGCGAGATTGATTAACCAATGTATCTGAAGATTCGGTGATGTTTCCGGGAAGATGTTGTCAACTGAGAAATCCTATGTGCATTACTCCAAAAACACTGACAGTGCTACAAAACGTCGGGTGAGCAGGATTCTAAGAATGGAAGCAACCGAGGACTTGGGCAAACACCTTGGTGTGCCCATGCTCCATAAACGAGCAAGCAAGACTGTTTATCTTGATCTACTGAATGCACTAGACATGCGCATCAGCTCATGGACAACTCGTACACTCTCTCTAGCCGGAAGGGTGATGCTAGCCAGGTCCACGCTCAATGCCATACCTTCATATATCATGCAGTCTAGTCTCCTTCTTGTCTCACTATGCGACAATATTGACAAAACTATTAGAAACTTCATTTGGGGTGGTCCAGAAGCTAGCAAAAGCATCAACCTTATCTCATGGAAGAAGATGATAGTGCCAACAAATTTGGGGGGAATGAACATCAAGCCTTCCAGGCTGTAAAATGAGGCCCTTTTGTCTAATACAATTTGGGACTTCTACACCACTAAAAGGAATACAAATATATGCACAAGCAAGGTGAAGGAAGAGCCATCGGCTTGAGACTTTGGAAATTTATGTTGGATAATAGGAGTAAGGTCATGGATAGAGCTGCAAAAGCTATCGTCAACGGAAATACCACCTATGTTTGGCATGACAAGTGGGTGGGGAGCCGCCTCACACCAAATCTAAAATCTCACCTGACAATTCCTGACGAGCTTCAGGATCTGAAGGTAGCTTCCATGGCTTCAAATGGGGAGTTGGACGAGGGCTTCATCTCTCACTAGTTCACTGAAGAAACTGCTGCAATCATCCTTAATATGACCCCTCTGTTTCAGGAGGGAGGTATAGATGTATGGTGCCATCTATATGACACTCACGGCCACTTCAAAAACTAGAACTATTATAGAACGATTTATAAAAATGCATGCATCCGATCTCCTTGTAATTGGATCACAATTTGGAAGTTGGCCCTCCCACAACGCACTAAGGTGTTCCTATGGAAGGCCCTCCATGAAGGCCTCCTGATGAACTTTAACCGGTACCAGAGAAGCTTCACCAGGGATGACAAATGTCCCAGATGTAGTCACACTATTGAAACAACCATCCATGTTCTCATAGACTGTCCCTATGCATAGGAGGTGAGAGATGGTATTACCAAGTCCTATAATGTGGCCTTTTAACCAGGCAACACCTTGTTAGAGTGGTTCTCACACAATCTGAAGCACAAGAATGGACATCAAATCAGATCAACCTGGTTCACCATGATGACAGAACAATTGTGGTTGCAAAGGAATGATCTGATCTTCAAGGGCAACCAATGTCCCCCAATCGTTCTGGCAAGGAACATCTCGACTAGAGTAAACTTTAGTCTGTTTACTTTTAGACCTATAGATCCTGAGGAAAACCGTGCACCAAAACTAGATTGTATACCAATCCCGGAGAACACTATTAAAGTCAATGTCGACGGCTCAGTTTGAAAACGTACAAATAAGGTAGCTACAAGCTTTGTCGTGAGGAATGCACAGCTGAAGTGGCTCATGGGCAGTGCTCAACCGGCATGCGGCCATCAGATTCTGGAGGTGGAACTACTAGCAATCTGCAGAGGGCTCGAAGTAGTAATCCACAGACCAGAGCACGTAATGGTGGAAACTGACAGCAAGCTAGTGTGGCCAATCCTAACCTCTAGAGAAACTCACATGCCTAAATATAAGATCTTTGTCACTAGAGTTTAAAATCTCAAGGCGCAAAAACCGGATATTCAGTTCCACTTCGTCAAAAGAGAGTCTAATGTACTAGCTGACTGCCTTGTCAAATGGGCAGTCCGACATTTGCCTTTCACTGGACTCAATGCCCCGAGTTCATCCCAGCTGAGATCTGGAAGGGACAAAGGGTGAATCATGTAATAGCTTGTTCTGCCAATTTGCCTGCAATCCGAGAGCAGGATGAATAAGCAATCTCGGTACCCCACCCCCAAAAAAATGATTTGAACGAAAAAAAATTACATAAGTAATAAAAATGCACAAGAATTTCTTATTCAAATTCAATCCAGGAATTGGATAAATAATTTACTTATAGAAAAGAAAATCAAAGATCTTATTGATAGAAGAATCACAACCAGGAATCAAATAAAAAAAAATAAAAATGAAAAAATAAACTCATTCTAAATCTAGAACTAAATATTTTTAGTCCAAACAATACAAACTTGAATGATAAAAAACAAAAATTTGGAAAAAAAATTTGTGGCCAATATTTAAAAAAAAGTATATGGTTAATACGTAAATTACACTATTTTATAAAATCATTCATTGAAAAAATGTACATGGATATATTTCTATATATCATTAACATCCTCAGGATCAATATACAACTTATAGTTGAATCAATAGGCAAAAAATGGGAAAATTAATTTCCATTAGGGAAAAAATAAATCAAGAAGAAATAGATATTGGTGAAATAAACAAAAATACGATTCCATTTATTTTGACTAGAAAAAACTTTTTTAAAATATAAATAATAATTTAAATGCTTGTTGCGACTTATCTTCCATGTCCCAAGCATATGTATTTTACAAAATATCACAAACACCATTTAGTAACAAATATCACTTTAGAGTTGTGCTTCAATATCACGGAACTCGTCTTTTTCTTAAGGATAAAATCAAGAATTATTGTGAGACACAAGGAATAGTGGATCCCTAAACAAAGCATAATAATATTGATAAGTTTATATTAAAGTGTGAAAAATATTGATTAAAGGGTCATTATCAATATAATTTATCTCATACTAAATGGTCTCAGTTAGTATCAAAAACTTGGAAAAATAGAGTCAACGGACGTTGTACAATTTTCAATAAGGACTCAATCAAATTAAATTCATATAAGGAGAAAAACTCATTAATCCCTTAAGTATAAAAAAATATTATGAAGCTACCTCTTTCATGAATCAAAAAGAAAAATTTAAAAGAAATTGCTTATATGATCTTTTATTACATATATATATATATATATAATATAGATATATATAAAATATGAAAACAACGGGGATTCCTATATTTATAGATCGCCATTAAAAGTAAATATAAATCACAAAATATTATATAATTCTAATATAGAGAAACCCCAATTGCTTTATGTACTAATGGATGTAGATATTAGGGATTATCTAGGAGAAAATATTATATACATAGGAAAAAATTGAGAAAAAATATTTTAATTGTAAAATTTTCTCTTTTTATTAAACAAAATGAAAATATCAATACTAATACATGGACTCATATGCATTGTGGTATGAAGAATCAAAATACTAAGACTAAAATTAATATTTATCAAAAACTTGATAATAAGAATATTTTATCCTCGAGGATTCATCAAAAATAATTTGATCTACTATGAATTAGGCACTATAAATACCCAATAAATTAGGCACTACAATGATAAGTAGGCAGATTAACCTCATTCTTAGGAGCTTTAACCCACTTTTAGGCACTTCAACCCATTTTTGAGTGCATTTCCCATTTATTAGGTGCATAATAGAAGATTACTCTAAAAAAGGCACTACACTAACAAGTGGGCACATTAACCCCATTTCATGGCGCTTTTACTGCATTTTTGGGTGCATTTGCCTTTTAATTAGATGCATAATAGTAAATTAGGCTCAAATTGCCACTACACTAACAAATAGGCACCTAAAACAATCTTTGAAGAGTTTCAACCCACACTTAGGTGCTTAAACCCCATTTTGGGGTGCATTGGCCTATAAATTAGGCACTACACTAACAAGTAGGCATATTAACCCCATTCTTAGGAACTTTAACATAATTTTAGGAAATTCAAGCCATTTTTAGGTGAATTTCCTATTTATTAGACGTATAAAAGTAAATTAGGCTCAAATAGGAAGTACATTGACAAGTGGGCGCATTAACCATATTTTTAGGTGCTTTAACCACATTTATGGGCACATTAGCCTATAAATTAAGCGCATAAGAAAAAATTAGGCTCAAATTTCCGTTACACTGACAAATAGGCATTTACACCCCATTTTTAGGTATTTGAACCCACACTTAGGCATTTTAACTCCATTTTAGGCGTTTGAACCCACACTTAGCTATTTTAACCCCATTTTGGGGTGCATTGGCCAATAAATTAGGCACTACATTGACAACTAGGTGGATTAACCCCATTCTTAGGTGCTTTAACCCACTTTTAGGCACTTCAAGCCATTTTTGAGTTCATTTCCTACTTATTAGGTGCATAATAGCAAATTAGGCTAAAACATGCACTACACTGACAAGCGAGAGCATTAACCCCATTTCTAGGCACTTTAACCGCATTTTTTGGCACAATGGCCTATAAATTAGGCACATGGCATTATATTAGGCTCAAATTGCCACTACACTGACAAATAGGTGCATAAACCCCTTTCTTAGATGGTTTAACCCTACTTAGGCACTTTAACCCCATTTTGGGTTGCACTAGCTTATAAATTAGGTACTACACTAACAAGTAGGTGAATTAGTCCAATCATAGGCACTTTTACCCATTTTAGAAACAACAATAGTTATTTGGGTGCATTTTCTATTCATTAGGTGCATAATAGAAAATTAGACTCAAACAGGCACTAAACTGACAAGTGGGAAAATTAACCCCATTTTGGCCTATAAATTGGACACATAATAGTAAATTAGGCTCAAACCACCACTACACTGACAAATATGCACATAAATCCCATTTTTAGGCATTTTAACCCACTTTTTGTTGCTTGCACCACATTTTAGGGTCATTGTCTTATAAATTAGGCATCCCACTAACAAGTAGGCGGGTAACCCCATTATTAGGTGCTTTAACCCACTTTTAGGCACTTCACCCATTTCGGGCGCATTTCATGCTTATTAGGCGCACAATAGTAAATTTGGCAAAAAAGCACTACACTAACATGTGGGCACATTAACCCAATATTTAGACACTAAACCACATTTTTGGATGCATTGGCCTATAAATTAGGCCCATAATAGTAGATTATTCTCAAAATACCACTACACTGACAAATAGGTGCATAACCCCATTTGTTGGCATTTTGACCCACTTTTAGGTGCTTTAACCCCATTTTGATAAGCATTGGCCTATAAATTTGGAATTACACTGACAAGTATGCAGATTGACCCCACTATTAGGCGCTTTAACCCACTTTTAAGAACTTCAACTCATTGTTGGGTGCATTTCCACTTTATTAGGTGCATAATAGTAAATTAGGCTCAAATTGCTACTACACTAACAAATAGGCGCATAAACCACATTGTTAAGCATTTTAACCGCATTTTTGGGAGCATTGGCCTATAAATGGGGCCCAAAATAGTTAATTCACCTCAAACTACCACTACACTGACGAATAGGTGCATAAACCCATTTTTAGACGTTTTGACCTAAATTTAAGCGCTTAAACTCCATTTTGGGGTGCATTGGCCAATAGGTTAGTTCTATACTAATAAGTTGGTGGATTAACCCCATTCTTAGGCTCTTTAGTCCACTTTAAGACACTTCCACCAATTTTGGGCACATTTCCTACTCATTAGGTGCATAATATTAAATTAGGCTAAAAAAGGCACTACATTGACAAGTGGGCGCATTAACCCCATTTTTAGGTGTTTTAACAACATTTTTAGCGCATTTGTCTATAAATAAGGCGCATAACAGTAAATTAGGATCAAATTGCCACTACACTAACAAAAACACACATAAATCCCATTTTTAGGGATTTTAATATGTTTTTACATGCTTTAACCCCGTTCTGGGGAGCATTGGCCTATAAATTAGGCCTTACACTAACAAGTAGGTAGATTAGCCCCATTATTAGGTGCTTTAACCCACTTTTAGGCACTTCAACCCATTTTGGGCGCATTACCTATTTATTTGTTGTAGAATAGTAAATTACACTAAAAAAGACTCTACACTGACATGTTGGCACATTAACCCATTTTTAGTCACATAATCACATTTTGGGCGCATTGACCTATATGTTAGGCAAACCCATTTTTTGGCATTTTGACCCACTTTTAGGTGCATTAACCACATTTTGGGGCGCATTGGCCTATAAATTAGGCATTACATTGACAAGTAGGCATATTGACCCCATTCTTAGCCGCTTTAACCCACTTTTGGGGATTTCAAACCATTTTTGGGTGCATTTCTTCTTTGTTAGGTGCATGACAGTAAATATGGTTGTAAATGGGTAAGGGTAGACCTGCGGACCCACAAATCCAGACCCTTAAAAAACCCATCATGGGTCTAATTTTTTATGCCCGCATACCCTTGGACCCGTATACCCTTGGACCCGCATATAAGTGGGTCCAAATAATGGGTATGCTTGGACCCATACCCGCTAGACCTGTGTACCCACTATACATAAGTAACTACTTAAATAATATGTTATATAAAACATACTTTAGTAGTCTAACTAATATAATTCTTGAGATTATATCCTACTCTGACCACAATAAGGTTGAGACTAGTCATATAATTGATAATTAACTATTCTAGTTACAATAATGAACATCATATGTAAACTTAAAATCAAAATGTCTACTAAGTTACATTACTTTCTACATAGGTTAAATGTTATAATGATGACTATAGATATGAAAACAATTAACTCAATTAATGTTAATGTATAAAACATAGCATTATCTAATATAAAAATTGCATGTTAACAAACTATATAATAATAATATATTGTTGTATTAAAATATATAAAACATAGTCATTTCTCTTACATAAAGAATATGATTTTTTACAGAACCGCTTACTCGCATACCCACACTGCATAACCGCTATTATTGTGGGTACGGGTATGGTGCGGGTCAAGGTTTTGTATTATGCGGGTCTAGAACCAGAACCAGACCTGATAAATAAGATGGGTATGGGTATGGGTACGGTCAAACCCGCACCGTTTACACCCCTAACAGTAAATTAGGCTCAAATTGCCACTACACTAGCAAATAAGCACATAAACCCCAGTTTTAGGTGTTTTAACCCATTTTTAGGTGCTTTAACCCCATTTTGGGGTGCATTGCCTATAAATTAGGCACTATAGTGACAAGTAGATGGATTAGCCCCATTTTTAGGCACTTTAACCCATTTTTAGGCACATTAACCTATTTTTGGGCACATTTCCAATTTATTACATGTGTGATAGTAAATTAGCCACAAAAAGGTACTACACTGACAAGTGGGTGCATTAACCCCATTTTAGGTGCTTTAACCACATTTTTTGGCGCATTGGCCTATAAATTAGGCATATAATATTTTGGGTGCTTTAGCCTATAAATTAGGCATATAATAGTAAATTAGGATCAAATTAAGAATACATTGGCAAATTGGCATGTAAACCCCATTTTTAAGTGTTTTAACCCACACTTAGGCGCTTTAACCCCAATTTGGTGCACATCGACTTGTAAATTTGGAACTACACTGACAAGTAGGTAGACTAACCCTTTTCTTAGGCCCTTTAACCCAGTTTTAGGAACTTCAACCCATTTTTGGGTGCATTTCCTATTTATTAGGCGCATAATAATTAATTAGGCTCAAATAGGCACTACACAGACATGTGGGGGCATTAATCCTATTTTTAGGCATTTTAATCGCATTTTGGGTGCATTGTCCTATAAATTAGGTGCATAATTGTAAATTTGGCTCAGATTTCCACTACACTGAAAAATAGGTGCATAAACCCCCATTTTTAGGCTTTTAAACCCACTCTAAGCCGTTTTAACCCCATTCTAGGGTGGATTGACGAATAAATTAGGCACTACATTGACAAGTAGGTGGACTACCCCCATTCTTAGGTGCTTTAACCCACTTTTAGGTACTTCAACTCATTTTTGGGTGCATTTCCTATTTATTTGGTGCATAATAGTTTATTAGGGTAAAAAAGGCACTACACTGACAAGTGGGGGCATTACCCCATTTTAGGTGTTTTACAGTATTTTTGGCACATTGGCCTATAAATTAGGTGCATAACAGTAAATTAGGCTCAAATTGCCACTACATTGACAAATAGGTGCATAAAACCCTTTTTTAGGCATTTTAACCCACACATAGGTGCTTTTACCACATTTTTGTGCGCATTGGCCTATAAATTTGACACTACATAGACAAGTAGGTGGATTAACCCCATTCTTAGGCTCTTTAAACCACTTTAGGAACTTTAACCCACGTTTGGGTGCATTTCCTATTTATTAGGTTCATTAGTAAATTAGGCTCAAATAGGCACTACATTGACAAGTGGGTGCATTAACCCCATTTTTAGGCATTTAAACCCACACTTAGGTGTTTTAACCCCATTTTGGGGTGCATTGGCCTATTAATTAGGCACTACACTAACAAATAGTTGGATGAACCCCAGTCTTAGGTGCTTTAACCACAATTTATGGCACATTGGCCTATAACTTAAGTGCATAAACACTGACAAATAGGCGCATAAACACCATTTTTAGGCATTTTGACCCACTTTTAGGTGCTTTAACCCCATTTTGGGGCGCATTAGCCTATAATTAGGCACTACACTGATTAGTATGCAAATTGCTCCCATTCTTAGGCGCTTTAAAGCAATTTTAGGCACTTCAACCATTTTTGGGTGCATTTCCTATTCATTAGGTGCATAATATAAAATTAGGCTCAAAAGGGCACTACACTAACACGTTGGTGCATTAACCCTATTTTTAGGCGCCTTAACCGCATTTTGGGTGCACTGGCCTATATATTAGGCTCATAACACTAAATTAGGCTCCAAAAACCACTACACTGACAAATCGGCTCAAAAACCCATTTTTAGGCATTTAAACCCACACAGACAGTTTTAACCCCATTTTGGGGTGCATTGGCCTATAAATTAGGCACATAATAGTCAAGTAGGTTCAAATTGCCACTACACTGACAAATAGGCACATAAACCCCATTTTTAGGCATTTTGACCCACTTTTAGGCACTTTAATCTCATTTAGGGGCGCATAGGCCTATAAATTAGTAACTTCAGCCAAGTAGCCACATAAACCCCATTTGTAGGTACTTTAACACACTTTTAGGCACTTCAACCTATTTAGGGTGCATTTCTTGTTCATTAGGTGCACAATAGTAAATTAGGCTAAAAGAGGTACTAAACTGACAAGTGGGTGCATTAACCCCATTTTTAGGCTTTTTAACCGTAGTTTTGGTCGCATTGACCTATAAATTAGGCACATAACAGTAAATTAGGCTCAAATTGCCACTACACTGACAAATATGCACACAAAACCCATTTTTAGGCATTTTAACCCTCTTCTAGGTGGTTTAACCCCATTTTGGGGGTGATTGAATTATAAAATAGGCACTACACTAATACGTAGGTGGATTAACCCCATTCTTTGGCTCTTTAACCCACTTTTAGACACTTCAACCCATTTTGGGTGCATTTCTTTTTATAAGGCGCATAATAGTAAATAAGAAAAAAGCATGATACTAATATGTGGGTGCATTAACCCCATTTTTAAATGCTTGTCTGCATTTTGCCTACATTGGCCTATAAATTAGGTGCATAATAGTAAATTGTTCTCAAAATGCCACTACACCGACAAATAGGGACCTAAACCCTATTTTTTGGCATTTTGACCCACTTTTAGGTGTTTTAACTCCATTTTAGGGCGCATTAGCCAACAAATTTGGCATTACACTGACAAGTATGTAGATTTATCCAATTCTTAAGCGCTTTAAACCACTTTTAGGAAGTTCAACGCACTTTTGAGTGAATTTTCTTCTTTATTAGGTGCATAACAGTAAATTAGGCTCAAATTGCAACTACACTAACAAATAGGTGCATAAACCTCATATTTAGGTGTTTAAATTGCATTTTTGGACCCATTGGGCTATAAATTAGGCCCATAATAGTAAATTAGGCTAAAATTTCCACTACACTGACAAATAGGTGCATAAACCCCATTTTTACCATTTTGACCTCTTTTGGGTGCTTTAACCCCATTTTGGGGTGTATTGGCCTAGAAATTTGGCATTACAACGATAAGTGTGTGTATTGACCCCATTCTTAAGTGCTTTAACCCAATTTAGGAACTTCAAATCATTTTTGGGTGCATTTCCTCTTTATTAGGTGCATAATAGTAAACAGTCTCAAATTGCTACTACATTAACAAATAGGCACATAAACCCCATTTTTAAGCGCTTTATCTACATTTTTTGGACACAGTGGCCGATAAATTAGGCCCATAACACTAAATTAGGCTCAAATTGCCACTACATTGACAAATAGGCACATTAACCCCAATTTTAGGCGTTTTGACCCAATTTTAGGCGCTTTAACCCAATTTTGGGGTGCATTGGCCTATAGATTAGGCACTACACTGATAAGTAGATTGATTAACCCCATTCTTACATGCTTTAATCTACTTTTAGGCACTTCAACCAATATTTTGGTGCATTTCCTGTCCATTAGGCACATAATATTAAATTAGGCTAAAAAAGGCACTACACAGTCAAATTGGCACATTAACCCCATTTTTAGGCGCTTTAACTGCATGTTTGGGTGCACTTGCAAGTAAATTAGATGCATAATAATAAATTAGGCTTAAATTTCCACTACACTAACAAATAGGTGCATGAGCCCCATTTTTAGGCATTTTACCCACTTTTAGGCACTTTAACCTCATTTTGGGGTGCATTTACCGATAAATTAGGCACTACACTAACAAGTAGTGAGATTAACCCCATTCTTAGGCGGTTTTACCCCCTTTTAGGCACTTGAACCCATTTTTGGGTGTATTTCCTTTTTATTAGGTGCATAATAGTAAATTAGGCTAAAAAAGGCACTGCATAACAAGTGGCTAACCCCATTTTTCAGTGCTTAACCACATTTTTGGGCACAAAGAACTATAAATTAGACACATAAAAGTAAATTATGCTCTAAATGGCACTACACTGACAATTAGGAGCATAAACCCTATTTTGTGGCATTTAGACCCACTTTTAGATTATTTAACCCCATTTTGGGCCGCATTGGCCTACAAAATTAGGGACTACACTGGTAATAGGCAGATTAACCCCATTCATAGGTGCTTTAACCTATGTTTAGGAACTTCAATTCATTTTGGGCTCATTTCCTCTTTATTAGGTGTATAACAATAAAATAGTCTCAAATTTCCACTACACTAACAACCAGGCACATAAACTCGCATTTCAACGCACTTTTAGGCGCTTTAAGCCCATTTTGGGGCGCATTGGCCTATAGGCACTATATGACAAGTATGCATATTAAACCCATTCTTATGCGCTTTAACTCACTTTTAGGCACTTAAACCATTTTTGGGCACATTTTCTATTTACTAGGCGCATAATAGTAATCTAGGCTAAAAAAAGCCATTACACTAACAAGTGGGCGCATCAACCCTTTTTAGACACTTTAACCACATTTTTGGTGCATTAGCCTATAAATTAAGCACATATAGTAAATTAGGCTCAAATAGGCACTACACTAACAAGTGGGCACATTAACCCCATTTTTAGGCACTTTAACTACATATATGGGCGTATTTGCCTATAAATTAGGCTCATAACAATAAATTAGGCTCAAATTTCCACTACACTGACAAATAGGTGAATATACCCCAATTTTATTAGGGGTGTAAATGGTGCGGGTATGGTGCGGGTTTGACCATACCCATAGTCATACCCATCTTATTTAGCGGGTCTAGTTCCAGTTCTAGACCCGCATAATACAAAACCTGGACCCGCACCATACATGTACCCACAATAATAGTGGGTATGCATGTAACATCCCTAACCTAGGTTATGTGTTAACCCTAGATGTTTTGCTTAATGATTTTGATTATATGATTTCTCTTATCTTTTGAAAAGTAATTAAGGCTCAAGAGGAACTCATATTTCAATTTTAGTCCTTTTAGAATAATGTTGAAACAATGTTTTGTTAGTTTTGGATTAAAGTGCAAATTACCCAAGTAGAGGGGTTAACTTGCAAATTGTACATGATAAAATGTTCCTCAGATGTTGAAGTATCATAGGAATGCGTATGATGCAGTGGTATGGCTTCCACAAGCTTGAGCACCAAGATAGAGCTTGCTGAGCAATCTTTGTGCATTAAAACCTAGTTTTGGTGTAATGTGCAATTTACCCAAAACCTAGGGTTCAATATGCAAAATACCACTTCAAGAGGGTACCTCATGATTCTTGGCATCATGTAGGGAAAGTAATTGAGAGGGGCGCCTCATTTGAATCATTTTGGAAGAGAGAGAATCTTGATATTAAAATAATCAAGATTTAAGCATAAATGGAACTTTACTTCAAATTAATGCAAAAATAAATATATTAATGGAATGCCCTTCAACCAAATATGTGAAGGTTTAATTTGGATAAGTTTGGACGTCCTTATGCCTTGCAAAGGCCACGAAAATATCTAAGTGAGTGGAGAGCCCACTCACATTAGTTAATTAAAAGTAATATCCACTCAAATATGGATATTAATATTATATGAATTAAGGTGCTTAATTGCTTTTCTTTTCAATTGTGGATAATGAAGAGGAATTAAAGGCAAAGAAAGTTGCCTTCGTATACAAGGGAGTGAGGGGAGTATGTGGCACAATTTGGGGAGTTGAAGGATTTCTTTTCAACTTTCTCTCTCCTTGAAATTACTTTATAAACACTTCATTTCCCATTCAACCAAAGACTCTTTTTCGGATTTTCTTTCTTCCTTGCTTTGGATGAGCACAAGGGAACTTAGGATCAGCAGGGGAATGAACTCCAACCTGTAGGTAAGCTCCTTGATCATCTTCAACCTCGAATTCATGGTGGAAATCACAAATCAATGCTTGGTTTCTTCTTTTCTCCAATCAATCTTCAATCCTAGCCAATCTTTTCCACTCAAAGAGTTGAGCACGAGCTTGGGATAGTTGATAAAGATTCTTCCACCATTAAATACGTGGATTTGGATCTTTGAAGCATTCTTGAAGGCAGGTTATATAACTTGAACCCAATTACATCATTATTCAATTCCATTTTTACAAGTTATGTTGATTTCTCCTTCTTCTTGATTAATTGCTTGTTGTAATGGATGATTTTATCAAATCTGTAGTAATGTGAACCTTAGAAATGAAGGTAGATGATGATGATATCATCTTGGACACTTTTTCCAAATTGAAACTCCAATCGGTTTCTGATAAAATTGGTCAATCGGTTTCACCAAATCGTTTGGTGACCAAACGGTTTGCAAACCGTTTGAGGAATTGGATTCAAAACCATTTGGGACAGTTGACCATTTGGATTGAGTTGACCATTTGGTTGAGTTGACTATTTGTATTTGAGTTGACCATTTGGAATGAAACGGTTTCTAAACTGTTTGATGATTAACGATCTTCAAGATCATTTGATGTTTAGGGTTTCCAAAACTGAATGAATGGAAATGGTTTTCAAAACCGTTTGAGGTTGATGAGGTCATAAATTGATGTTGATCCAATGCTATTTAATTGAATTAATTTCAAAGGGTTCAACACTTGAAGGTTCATTGAGTATCAAACCCTAAATCGAGTTGTTAAAGAAAACCTAATTGAATTCCATCAATTTCAATGATGGGATGGGTCAAATGGTCTCAACACCGTTTGAGGGAAAATGGCCTCAAGACTGTTTGAGGTCAGGTCATGCCAAGGTTAAATGCTGAATCAATAGTTCAATTGAAGAGTGGATCAATGGTTCGGTTGATAGGTGGTTCAATGATTGAAACCCTAAATCGATTTGGTTGATGAAACCATAATTGGCCCATTCGATTTTGAGAAGGTTTGGACCAAACGGTCTCAAGACTGTTTGAGTCCAAGCGGTCTCAAGACCATTTGAGATCAAACGGTCTCAAACCGTTTGGAGATCCAAGTGGTTTCAAGAGTGATTGGTTCATACGGTTTCAATGTACTTTTGTTTAAATGGTTTCAAGGGCTAGTTTCCCAAACGGTTTCAAACCATTTGAGATCCAATTTCTTTAAGACCGTTTGAAGATTGAGGTGCTTCAAGACCGTTTAAAGGTCAAGGCACTTCAAGACCCCTTGAAGGTTTAATTGACTCAAACCATGTAAGTACAATTAACCCCATGTCGATGAATTTTATCAAAGGTAATTACAATGGTTGTACCTTCAAGATGCTTAAGTGGTTAGTACCTTTTGAATGGTTAACCTTTGATGCTTATGGAAGCAATGACTCGATACAAATTAGGATATGATCCTTGATAGAGAGATCATGAAACCCTAATTGAGAAGGGTGATGAACCCTAACCCTAATCTAGGGTGATGTGTAACCCTAATTCAAGGTATAATGATATGAGAAACCCTAATCTTGGGTTAAAGCTACAAGAAACCCTAATTTTAAGGGAAATGTTATAAGAAGCCTTAATTCAAGGCAAGAATGTAATGTGGAACCCTGATACAAGGTAATGTGACATGAAACTCTAATTCAATGTGATTCTATGTAATGATATGTGAAACCTTGATATGAAATCCTAACCCTGATATAGGGTAAAGGTATGTGAAACCCTAACCTTGGGTTATAGTGTACGAAACCCTAATTTTGGACAATATGATGATAAATCCTAACCCTAATGTGGGCAATGGGATGATTATTCCTGATTGACATGAATTGAGAAACCCTAACCCTAAAAAGGGTATAAGTGGTGTTACTTTGTATAGCATGGTGCTAAAATGTAATTGATATAATTTTTATCAAGTGTACTAACCATGCAGGTATCATGAGATGATGGGCATAGCCAGGTATGAGCTATGATGTTTCATTTATTGTTGTTATTGGGCCTTGTGATCCATAATATGCTTTGTTGTCTAGTGAGAGGTAACAAGAGATTAAATGGGCTTTTAGAGCCATGTGAGATGCTTGTGTAACAAGTATCATGATTACCTTAGTCAGATGACCTGAAGGTGTTTAGTTACCTGATAAGTGGTAAGAAATGTTCTTTGATGAACTAAGGGTTTGAATACCCATATTCCATAATCACGATGATGAGATTGTTAAGAAATGAGAAAGTACCTGATGAGATGAGGGATTAAGATCCCAATACTTCAATGAGATTTGAATAGTACTTGATGAAAGTATTACACATTCTTTGTAGAAATTATCATAGTAATTGATGTTTGGAAACTTGCTTGATGTTAAAACAATATGGTAATACATCTAATTAATCAAGTGATATCATGAATGTAGTTGCCCTGTCCACAGATCCATCAGCGTCAGAATTTGTTGAATGGTGAAATGAGTTAAAACTCAGAACACATATTGTTGAATATGTGGGGGTAATTGGACAATTATACCTCATGCCCCATCGGAATGGCTGTAGGCTATGTCCTATGTACGGGATTGGTTACAGACCATACCCCAGTATGAGTATGGCTACGGGCCATGACTCCATGATATGATACCAGGCATTGGCTACGGGCCATAACCCTGAAGAGAGTATATGCTACGGGTTATAACTTTATAGTGAAGATGCCAATATACCCTGGCAAGCTAATTGCAGTTTGACACATGATGACTCTGCCATATAATATCATACTAACCGAGAAGGTTGAGTTCTTGGATTCTGGCTCTTCCATTGACCTTGTGTGGTACCGATGCTTAACGTAATCGTGGTCGGTTGGAACATGAATGGTATAATTTATCTCTTCAGGGCATTAAGTTTGTTTGTACAATATAATCAGTCGTGTAGCGTAATTGCTTAAGGTTGAAAAATGAGAACTACTGGCTAATGTTATCTTGCTTAGTAAAGTGGATAAATGTTATACATGTTCTTTCTGTTCCTTATTAAATAAGTGACATGTTGCTTTATCAAGTTATAGCTGAAGTGCTTTGAATAAGAATATTGTTCTAATCTGTTTAGACAATGAATTATCTACTGTTAAACAATTATGATTCCTATGTTTGGATTTATCTTATTAAACTGCAATAACAATGTTTCTGGCAGAGAGTTATATCTCTCGCTAGGGAAATTTACAATTGTCTCACCCTCGTGGGATCCAACCTTTTAGGTAGACGCGAAGGAAGAGGCAGAAACCCTACAACAGGGGAAGAACAGCAACAGCAATAGGGACAGCAGTGAATTCTCACGTGGAGACACTGGCTATCATGTCTTGTATATGTGTACATAGAGTCCTATGTTTCGTCTCTCTACTCTCAGGTCCTTGGAGACAGTAGTTAGTTTAATGAAACGATCTGAGATTTTGGCTTGATGCCTCAATGTTTTATACTACATATGTATAGTTTTAACAGGGCAGATGGTGTATGTGATCCTCGAGAAGGAATGGCACAAGAGATGTACTTGTGAACCAGAATGTAATTGAATTACTTTGGTTCTTTTTGAAAGAGTTTTCCAATGTATGGATCTCTTTGTAAGAAGTTTTAAATTTTTAGTGATTTCTAGTAATCCGCTGCGAATGATATGCTTCCGCTTAGTTAATGGTGTTTTCGTGAGTCGTTCTCCACAATGCAGTGCGGGTATGCAGGTAAGCGGTTATGTAAGACATCATATTCTTTATGTAAGAGAAATGACTATGTTCTATATATTTTAATACAACAATATATTGTTATTATATAGTATGTTAACATGCAATTGTTATATTAGATAATGCTATGTTTTATACATTAACATTAATTGAGTTAATTGTTTACATATCTATAGTCATCATTATAACATTTAACCTATGTAGAAAGTAATGTAACTTAGTAGACATTTTGATTTTATGTTTACATATGATGTTCATTATTGTAACTAGAATAGTTAATTATCAATTATATGACTAGTCTCAACCTTATTGTGGTTAGAGTAGGATATAATCTTAAGAATTATATTAGTTAGACTACTAAAGTATGTTTTATATAACATATTATTTAAGTAGTTACTTATGTATAGCGGGTACACGGGTCTAGCGGGTCTGGGTCCAAGCATACCCATTATTTGGACCCGCTTATATGCAGGTCCAAGGGTATACGGGTCCAAGGGTATGCGGGTATAAAAAATTAGACCCGTGATGGGTTTTTAAGGGTTCAGATTTGCGGGTCTGTGGGTCTACCCGTACATTTAAACCCACACTTAGGCATTTCAACCCCATTTTGGGGTGCATTAGCCTATAAATTAGGCACTACACTAACAAGTAGGCGGATTAACCCCCTTCTTAGGGTATTTGATCACATTTTGGGGCACATTGGCCTATAAATTAGGTGCATAATAGTAAATCAAGCTCCAATTGCCACTAGACTGACAAACATGCGGACAAACCCCATTTTTAGGCATTTTCAAACCACTTTTAGGCACTTTAACCCCATTTTGGGGCGCATTGGCCTATAAATTAGGCACTACACTGATAAGTAGGAGGATTAACCCCATTCTTAGGTGCTTTAACACACTTTTAGGCACTTCAACCTATTTTTGGGCACATTTCTTGTTCATTAGGAGCAAAATAGTAAATTAGGCTAAAAAAGGCACTACACTGACAAGTGGGTGCATTAACCCAATTTTAGGCAATTTAACCTTTTTTTTGTTGCATTGGTCTATAAATTAGGTGTATTACAATAAATTAGGCTCAAATTGCCACTTTACTGGCAAATAGGCGCATAAACCCCATTTTTAGGTGCCTTAACACACTTTTAGGAGCTTTAACCCCATTTTGGGGTGCATTGGCTTATAAATTAGGAACTAGACTAACATGTAGGCAGATAACCCCATTCATAGGCGTTTTAACCCACTTTTAGGCACTTGAACCCCTTTTTCGGTGCATTTCCTATTCATTGGGTGCATAATAGTAAATTAGACTATAAAACTCACTACACTGGCAATTGGGCACATTAACCCCATTTGTAGGCACATTAACCGCTTTATTAGCCCAATTTTATTCGATTTAACCCACTTTTAGGCGCTTTAGCACCATTTTGGGGTGCATTGGCCCATAAATTAAGTAATACACTGACAAGTAGGCAAATTAACCCCATTCTTAGGCACTTTCACCCACTTTTAGGCATTTCCATCCATTTTGGGTGCATTTCATGTTTATTAGGCACATACTAGTAATTAGGCTAAAAAGGTACTACACTGACAAATGGGTGCATTAACCCCATTTTTAAGCTCTTTAATTGCATTTTTTGGCACATTGGCCAATAAATTAGGTGCATAATAGTAAAATTATTCTCAAAATGGCACTACATTGACAAATAGGTGCTCGTACCCCGTTTTTAGACATTTTGGCCCACTTTTAGGCGCTTTAACCGCATTTTGGGGTGCATTGTCCTATAAATTAGACCCTACACTGACAAGTAGGCAGATTGACCCCATTCTTAGGTGCTTTAACTTTTAGAAACTTCAACCCATTTTTGGGTTCATTTCTTCTTTAGGCACATAACAATAAATTAGGCTCAAATTGCCACTACACTAACAAATAGGAGCATATACCCCATTTTTAGGAGTTTTACCCCACTTTTAGGCCCTTTACCTCCATTTTGGGGTGCATTGGCTTATAAATTAGGCACTACTGTGACAAGTAGGTGGATCCACCCTATTCTTAGGCACTTTAACCCACTATTAGGCACTTCAACACATTTTTTGGGTGCATTTCCTATTTATTAAGCACATAATAATAAATTAGGCTAAAAAAGGCACTACACTGACAAATGGCTATATTAACCTCATTTTTAGTCTCTTTAACTACATTTTTGGGCACATTGGCCTATAAATTAGGCACATATTTTTGGGGCATTATCCTATAAAGTAGGCACATAATAGTAAATTTTGCTCTAATTGCAACTACATAGCCAAATAGGTGCAAAAAACCCATTTTTAGGCAGTTTAACCCACACTTAGGCGCTTTAACCCCATTTTGTAGCGCAATTGCCTAAAAATTAGGCACTACACTAAGAAGTAGGTAGATTAAACCCATTTATATGCACTTTAACCCGCTTATAGGAACTTCAAACCATTTTTTGGTGCATTTCTTTTTTATTAGATGCATAATAGTAAATTAGGCTCAGATAGAAGAACTAAACTAACAAGTGGGCACATTAAGCCCATTTTTAGGCACTTTAACCCCATTTTGGAGCACATTAGCCTATAAATTAGGAACTACACTAACAAGTAGGCAAATTAGACCATTCTTAGGTGCTTTAACCCACTTTTAGGAATTTCAACCCATTTTTGGGCGCATTTCCACTTTATTAGGTGCATAATAGTGAACTGGGATAAAATAGGCACTAAATTGATAAGTGGGTGCATTAACCCCATTTTTTGGTACTTTAACCGTATTTTTGGGCGCATAAATTAGGCACATAATAGTAAATTAGGCACAAATAGGCACTACATTGATAGATAGGCATATACACCATTTTTAAGCATTTTAACCCACACTTAGGAACTTTAACCCCATTTTGGGGTGCATTTGCTTATAACTTAGCCACTATACTCACAAGTAGGTAGATTAACCCAATTATTTAGAGCTTTAACCCACTTTTAGGCAATTCAACCCATTCTTGGGAACATTTCCCATTTATTAGACGCATAATTGTAAATTCAGCTTAAAAAAGGCACTACACTAACAACTGGGTGCATTAACCCCATTTTTAGGCGATTTAGACACATTTTTTAGTGCATTGGCCTAGGCGCATAATAGAAAATTAGGCTCAAATAGCCACTACACTAATAAATAGGCATGTATACCCCATTTTCAGGAGATTTAACCAACTTTTAGGCCCTTTAACTCCATTTTGGGGTGCATTGGCCTATAAACTAGGTACTACAGTGACAAGTACACGGATCAACCCCATTCTTAGGCACTTTAACCCACTTTTAGGCACTTAAACCCATTTTGGGCGCATTTCCTATAATTAGGCGCATAATAATAAACTAGGCTAAAAAAGGCACTACATTGACAAGTGGCCTCATTAACCCCATTTTTAGGCAATATAACAACATTTTTGGGCACATTTACCTATAAATTAGGCTCAAATTGCCACTACACTAACAAATAGGCGCATACACCCCGTTTTTAGGCGTTTTAACCCATTTTTAGGCGTTTTAACCCCATTTTGGGGTGCATTGGCCTATAAATTAGGCACTACACTAATAAGTTGGTTGGTTGTCCCCATTCTTAGGCGTTTCAACCCAAGTTTAGGCACTTCAACAATTTTTGGATGCATTTCTTATTCATTAGGTGTATAATAGTAAATTAGGCTAAAAAAGGCACTACACTAACAAGTGGGCGCATTAACCCCATTTTTTCATTGCTTTAACCACAGTTTTGGGTGCATTGGCCTATAAATTAGGCACATAATAAAAAATTAGGCTCAAGTTGCCACTACTCTGGCAAATAGGCCCATAAGCCCCATTTCAGGAATTTTAACCCACTTTTAGGCATTTTAACCCACACTTAGGTGCTTTAACCCCATTTTGGGGTGCATTGGCCTATAGATTTGCCACTACACTGATAGGTAGGTAGATTAACCCCATTATTTGGCACTTTAACCCACTTTTAAGCACTTCAAGCCATTTTTGGGAACATTTCCTATTTATTAGCCGCATAATTGTAAAATAGGCTAACAAAGAAACTACACAGACAAGTGGGTGCATTAACTCCATTTTAGGCGCTTTAGATGCATTTTTGGGCGCATTGGCCTAGGTTCATAACAGTAAATTAGGCCCAATTTGCCACTATACTGACAAATAGGCGCACCCACCATATTTTTAAGAAATTTAACCCACTTTTAGGCCATGTAACTCCATTTTGGGGTGCATCGACCTATAAATTAAGCACTATTGTGACAAGTATGCAGGTCAACCTCATTATTAGGCACTTTAACCCACTTTTATGCACTTCAACCCATTTTGGGCACATCTCATGTTTATTAGGCTCATAATAATAAATCAGGATAAAAAGGCACTACACTGGCAAATGGCCGCATTTACCCCATTTTTAGGCGCTTTAATCACATTTTTGGCACATTTGCCTATAAATTAGGCGCATAACAGTAAATGAGGTTCACATCACCACTACACTAACAAATAGGTGCATAAACCCATTTTAGGCACTTTAACCCACTTTTAGGCGGTTTAACCCCATTTTGGGGTGCATTGGCCTATAAATTAGGCACTACACTAACAAGTAGGTGGACTAACCCCATTCTTAGGTTCTTTAACCCATTTTTAGGAACTTCAATAATTTCTAGTTGGATTTCTTGTTCATTAATCGCATAATAGTAAATTAGGCTAAAAAGGGCACTACTCTAAAAAGTGGGCGCATTAACCCCATTTTTAGGTGCTTAAACTGCATTTTGGGTGCATTGGTCGATAAATTAGGTGCATAACAATAAATTAGGCTCAAGTTGTCAATACACTGACAAATAGGCCCATAAACCCCATTTTATGCATTTTAACCCACTTTTAGGCATTTTAACCAAAACTTAGGCACTTTAACCCCATTTCGGGGCTCATTGGCCTATAAATTAGGCACTTCATTGATAAGTAGGTGCCTAAGTAGTGGTCATACTAATATGATTTTTAGGCCCTTTAACTGTATTTTTGGGTGCATTTGCCTATAAATTAAGCACGTGACTTTTTTGGGAGCATTGGCCTATAAATCGGGCACATAATAGTAAATTAGACTCCAATTGCCACTAAATTGACAAATAGGGGTATAAACCCCATTTTTAGGCATTGTAACCCACACTTAGGCATTTTAACCCCATTTTGGGGTGCATTGGCTTATAAATTAGGGACTACACTGACAAGTAGATGGATTAAATAGGCTCTTTACCCACTTTTAGGCACTTCAACCCATTTTTGGGCACATTTCATGTTTATTAGCCACTTAGGTGTCACTAAAAAATTGACACTATAGGCCTATTTTAACTGACGCTAAAGGTGGTATATGTACTAGTGTGTAGAAAGCCCTAGGTTACACATCAATTTTGTATGTCTAATAAAGGATAAAAGAAAAATATTCTAAAGAAAATGAAATAAATAGCAAAAAGAGAAAGAAAAAGGAGAATGGGCAGAAGAAGGGTAAGGAAAAGAACAACCACTATTGTATAAGTAAAAGGATTGAGGAATTCTAGGTTAAACTGTAACACTCTGATCACACCAAGATGAGATCACTTAAACCAAAGCACGGAATTAACACTAAACATCCAGATTACCAGAAACATTGTAGATTAAAATCAATAATTTATATAACCATCTCAAGCAAAATATATTACATGTAAGTCCACAAACTGTGCCACCTGTATCACATATCACACCATTAAGGTATATAATTAACTTACAGTGGCCATCTTGCCTTGAACCTATTGCAAAAGATAACATGGTTTATATATACAAGCCATACATGTACATGACATATTTCCAAAAACCTCATAATGATATAGACCATCTACAAACACCCCCAAAGACCTGAGAGTACATGGATGACAATAGGACTCTACTTCAAAACATTGCAACATATCCAACCTTCAACAACTACTACTCTCCTTACTGCTCTTCCTCAACCATACAATCTCTACTTCATCGTGCACAACCACCTAAAAGATGTGGAAACACATGGGGTGAGACCAACATCCTAGTGAGAGATATAACTCTCTGCCAACGACGATTGCCAACACATATAGATTATAACAGATTAAGCATTATGAGCATATTCAACTAAATGAATAACTGAATTTGATAACACATATGAAGCAGTTTAAGTAGATACAAACTTATTAGTAGAACATCATATACTTCTAGAAGTAATATGGAAAACATGTATAGCCATTATCAACTAAACAATATAAGAAACAAGGCAAAGGATCTTCCAATGTGAATTGTGTTTAACCCTAAACAAATATACTTCATGCCTGTATTACATCTTTTATTATGCCATGTGGAGATGAGGTATCTCATACTCCAACTGACCACTGCTAAGTAAAAATTAGTTCCATACAAGATCTAGGAACCCCAGACTCCTATGATCTCCCATACCCTCAGTCAGTCTGAGTCTGCCGCAATGGAATATAGAGTCAAACTGTAAATCAGTCTAGTCCGCCTTGGTATATACGCATGACACTAGTAAGATACGACTGGGGTAGTTCTCCTACCATGGTATGATTGCAACCATCTCTGAAAACATATCATCTGAGATATAGTCTCAACCATTCTCCTGGAAAGGCATGACTGTAGCCATCATCAAAATCAATGATTGTAGATGTAATGATATATCCTCAACTTGCACCCCCATCTTCAACAATATGCGCTCCAAGTTTCCTGTAGGAATTACTCGTTTCACCATCCAGTAGTATTGAAAATAAAAATGGATCTATGGCTTAGGGAAACCTACATGATTAGGGTTTCACTTGATTAATTAAGCCAATTGGGTATCTTTAGTGCATCAATCAAGTTACAACGTACAGACCCAAAACAAAATTTACAAAGATAGGGGTAGGCTGCAACCTCAAAAGCTATAAAATGGATTAAACATAAAGTTGAACACACCATCACATGATACAGACTCACTGCCTTATACCAGGACACAACCAATACCATATCATCATGGGATAACCATCCCTCATCACATTACTATAGGATATCACCTTAAACTAGGCACAAAGCCTCTTCTAGGTCATAAGACCAAATCCCATAGTTCTTGCATAGCCTCATTATTTCATCATGCTTCATAAAGGCTCATATTCATCACCATGTATCATATAAGAGATATCATATCAATCACAAGCCATGCTGTTCATTCCACCTGTAACATTAGGGTTACACAAATAGGAGAGAGAAAACACTTAATTGCATGTAAGCCTAGCAACTTCTCCAACCATACATCTCGGGTACAAGAATTAGGGTTTAGGAGAAAGAGCAATCTATACAAGAGTACTTCATAATCTTAAATCCTAAATCAAGATAGTAACATCTAGCAATTTAGGATCATATTTTAGAGATAAATTAACATGAATGCAAGATAAAGTGCATCCATAGTAGAGGAGAGAGTTATATAACCCGCCTTGAGGTGAAGACCAACTCTAAAATCCAAGAAGCTCTAAGAGAGAGAAGAAATGCCAAGATTGGATCAACTATAACTCCAATAAAGATCACCTCAAGAAAAAAGAACACACCAAGGATAAAGGAAGTTTAAAAGAGAGAGGGTAAAAACCCTAGACCAAAAAAATAAAGGGAAAGAGGAGATCTTCATCTCACTCAGGTACTACCACAGAGAACCATGGATTTGACCTATGTTGGAGAGAAGTTCCTCAAGAAAGACACTATGGAGAACCATAGTCTAGATGAGAGAAGAAAGAAAGGTGGCAGGGTTCAAGAAAAACAAGATCAAGGAGATAAAACCACTTACCAAGTTCAAAGATCACCAAGAACCACCACAAGAGAGATGATCAAGCCCTAGATCACCACATTCAAAGGTTCGACCCTCTTATTCTTCAATCTCTAGCACCACCACTTGCACCACCAAGCTCAAGGCCGAACTCAAGCAAGAAGAGAGAAAGAAGAGAGCTAAAAGGGTTACTTGCATGTGAAAGAAGAGGTATAAATACCCAACGATAGGAGAGAGGTGAGAGATATGAGGTGTCAATATACTAGAGCCTCTCATGACACTTGTCCCTAAAAAGGTAGCCATGCAAGCACTCTAGATATGCATGCATCAAAGGGTGATAAAAACAAGGCTTGGTAGACACCACTAGGTCCACTACCTACCTTCAGTCTAAACAAAAACCAAGGTGATCACCTTGGTAGGGACCGCTACCCATGTCACCCAAGACAAAGAGTTGATACACCAAAGCACAAGACAAACCCTAGAGACCAAAACCAAGGACAAGGCACATAGGTCTCTACAAACACAACCAAGAAAGGTTCTTTGATTGAAAACACTCTCAAGGACATAAAGCACATCTGGTACTACACTCAAGGATCAACAACATGGCTGACACCACCATTACTGATGCCCCCATCCAAACCCTAGCATCAGTACACATGATGCCACCTCACCAATAAAGGTCCAACAAGGCACCCCCATGCATCATTGTCTCTCACATGATGCTAAAGCACAAGAGGTACAATCAACATGCGAAAAATTCAAAGATAAACCCTCAACATGTGTAAATTGCAACTTGGTCTAGAACAAACACACATATAACATAACTAGCTCAAACATCAATGAAACTAGACCAAACTAAAAATGTAAATGTGTCACATGTTATTAAGGTGCATCACATGATTAGATTAAGGTTTAACCATCTTATTAAACAATGCAAGCAAGATCAAGCACTAAGCTAGGTCAGGGGTCTTAAATAAATCATCTTCCACCTTCACTCATCATTAGAATGAGGCATTCACTACATCCTTCTATCCACCAGAAATAGTAAGCATTAGGACACATTCAATTTCATTGAATCTATCATCTAAGTATATTGTATTATTTCTTGCATAAATGACTTGTATTATGTGTGCTTTCTATCTCTTTCTACCCATTCCATCCACCCACTTCTTTAAATGGTAGGCTACCCCAAAACATTTAATTCCTACTGTAATAAATATCTAGGGAATTGCATCCATTTAGACAAATGATTTTTTCTAAAAGAGTAATGTAGATAGGGAGATCCTTTTATGCAGTCATCATAGGTGTTAAGTGGTCTATTTATATGTTTTAATTTTCATAATTGGACTTTCAATGATATATATATATATATATATATATATATATATATATATATTACTTCATCGTATGCGTCAAGTGGTATATTTCTATGTTTTAATTTTCATAAGTGGTCACTTGTATAGTAGTTGTTTGCTTTATGATTGGAGAGGACCGGTTTGGGTCCATTGAGTCAAGGATGATTAGAATGATCTAATTAACATATGTGTCTCTCTTTTGACTGTTTTGAAAAAATCCAAAGTAATGTTGTTTGATGGAGAGAAACATCCAAGCTTAGAGGATTTTGATGCACATGATTCTCTACCAAAATTGGGGCTAATTTAGACATTTTTTCTTTGGCATTTCTCTCATATACATATGTTTTATGTACATTTTCCTAAATTACCTAAAATAACTATTTTGCATCAATTTTAAATATTTTAATGTATTTGACTCAAAATTATGGTATAAGTATCTACCTAATACGTTGCTTCTTTATTACAAATAAAACCAAACACAAACCAAAAGAAGTCGGTACTGCCGATTCAAGTCGGTGGCACCAACATGAGAAGAGGAGCTAACAACATAAGAAGAAGAATATAGAATACAGAAGAAAAAGTGTCAAAAGAATTCTCGGTACCACCGAGCTAAGTCGGTGGCACATAGATCATAAGCCCTAACCACATTATTGAAGAAGTCAATGACACTGACTCGCAAGTCGGTGGCATTGATATTTGTCTAACGGTCATGATTTAACAAGGAATATCCAATGGTCTATTATACAAGTGGTGTCCTACCTTTTCCTTTATATAAACAAGGAAGTGGACAAGGCCTCATATCATCTCATCCAAGCAACCTGCCGTTCCATAAGGGACCAAAATCTAAGGAGAAAACTACAACTAGACGTGGATTAAGGCACACTCCGAAGAGTAGTTTGAAAGCTACAACATTGTCAAGATGCAACATTCTTCCCGAGCACCATGTTACATGAGTTTTCTGTGACTTTATTATTTTTATTCCATTCCTTTATTTCCTTGTTGAGTATGTGGGGATAAACCTCCATTATTTAGGACCCATGAGTATCCTCTTATTGACTCTATGCATGTTTATATTTGATTTCATTTAAGTTATCTTTGGATTTAGATTTTGATATCAGAAAGGCTTTATTGCCTTATTTACACTTCATCACTGTGATATGTGTTATACTATAAATTTATGTAGAATTGGGGTTAATAATTAGAAAAGCTATTATCATCATAGTTAATAACGTGTTGCAAAAGCAGGTTGACCACTATGCATTATTTTGTTCAGATATGGATTTTATCATTTATCCTTTTTGTATTATTGTTGCAAAAAATGGATTAGTAATTAGGCCAAATAGTGTGCTATGATGTGAAAGAAAATAGTAAAAGATACATACTCTTAATTCAAAGAAGAAAGATAAGTTGTATTAATTAAATGGAATGCATGTGTAGGTTTATACCATGCTGAAACTAGTATCGTATAGAATCCATTAATCTGATATTTCTTCCACTTCAAATTTTGCAATTTTAATTCTTGTTCTTAAGTTTAATCACTCAATCAACTATTTTCTTAAGAATAGCTGATCTATTTTGATTATTAGTATTCTCTAGCCATACCAATTCCATGAGTTTGAGACAAGCCTCTTTTTGAGTCCCTTTACTACTCTGACGCGTACACTTTGTTTAGCATGCACACTTAAGTCGTGTCACATGGCATGCTCATTTTTTAGTCTATAAATGATATTGAGCTCACACAATGTAGATAGTATGCTCTATTTTAAGGAACATAGATTGAATGTTAAGAGGATGACAACTCTATGCTTCAACTTCAATATAGAAATACATGACAAAGGATTATAAGATCATGGTAACAATGGTCACATTATTGGTTCAGGTCATTCTCAACTTATTCCAATTATTTGAACAAAAACAATGTGTTTCTAGAAATAGATCTTTTGTTGTGATGTTATGAACATCACTACCAATGTAATGTGGAACCTACATGGTCACACACATAAGAATTGATAAAGAATTGAGGTTCACAATGAAACATATGATTATAATGATTCTAAATCATGTATAATTTGATTTCTAGCCCAGTCGGGTGACTGAAAGGAAAGTTGTCCAATTATGTTGTTTGGTTTAGTCAAATGATTAATCATCGATTGATCAACTAATCAAAACTTTTGGAAAGTGACGATTCATGTGACTTGCTAAGCGAGTCGGGCGATCAGACCAATTTAGGGGAAACAAAGAAGGTTACCTTATTCTATTTGGAATCAAATTAGCTAAACAAACTAGACTTGCACTAATGAATTGAGAGACTCTTTAAGTGAGTCACATGACTGTGAGTCAGAATTTCTCCCAATTAGGTGACTCAACAATTAAGTCAGGCAACTAGGATTGTAGTATGAGTTTTCCATGTTCTGCTATATTTTGAGTTACAATTAGGACCGTGAGTGGATATTGGAAATTCCAACCCTGTGACTGTCCTATATATAGAGTTGGACGTCCATGGGCTTGATACTCACAAAAACAACATTGAAAGGTAAGTTTAAGATTTCTTCCTCTTGAAGAGAGAAAATCCACCCTAAGGACAATAACTCGTAATAGGGGGAGAAGGAGTTCAAGAGAAGACCAACACATCAACAACTCAAGGTTTTGCTTCCTCTTGGCGACCAAGATGGTGTAGAAACATCCATGTGGATGATGTAGGGGATGAGTCCCTAGAGAGTAAGCTTGATAACAAGAAAATTCTTCAAGAAGAAGATAAGGTGTTGCTACAATGACAGGGTGACAACAACAACAACCACTTTGGACCCTAATCAGGAAGTGCACGTTGTTCATTGACAGAAGACGTGTCTAGTTGTTGGACATCTACTTTGATCAAAGATATATTTGATACCCAATCTATGTCTATAATGTACTGAAGCTTCATGGATATAATGGATCCATTGGTTTCAGTTCTATCTGGATCTTCTTTTGTATTTCTATTGTAAACCCTCTTTTTAAGACCCTACACCTAGATACTTCCAAATCCTAAGATGAAAACCTAGGGGTGCATCCCATAACTTTGGAGTCCTTGGAACCTAGTGTGGTGACCTAAACATAGAGATTCTATATCTTCTTGAGTATGATATTAGATGAATCTTGAGCGAAAAATTTCATATAAGGTGGGGTGGATGTGAAAATCCTGAATTTAAGAGTTTGATATCCAATATAGAATTTGGAGGGTCATGAATGCTCTCTTTTGGTTAATCCCAAGTTCATGTGAATTAAAAAAAATCTTTATAAATCATAAGATGGCCTTTGTTATCAGTGATGTTCCTTTCCATATCTTGGATAAATTTTGGAACACATGTTGCTCAAATTTGATTTGAGGTTGATGAATTGTCAATTTGAGACTCAATCTTATAACATTGAGTGCATTAATTAACTTTATAATATTTTATGATTATTGAGACCCATCAATGTCCTGATCTTGATCTCAATCTAAAAGGGCAATATTTCTAAAATAATGGTGAAAAGTTCACCTTAGTCAGAGTTACATTCTACAAGTTATATGTTTTGTAAATTTTAAGCAAGAAAACCAAAATTTAAATCCTTATTCATCCATTACCACATCAATAATCCTCTTTGTTTCCTCCCAACCAATGAGGTAGCTCAGATCATGCATCGTGGATCTCAGTCTGATCCAATGACCACAAGGTCTATCCCTCTCCCCACCCATTTTGTGCATAGTTGGGGGCATGGTGCAGTCAACCATCCATGCCATGCTCACACGCAGGTTCCTTCAGCTAAAATCAACTCCTCCTTTCTATTCTCCTTGGCCTTCTCTTTGTTTTCCACTTTGTATTCCCCTATTAAACCATGTACTCATGCCACCCACCAACTCACTGAGCTTAAGCTATACGTATATCTGATAGATCTTAAGAACCTTGCCCCATCCTCGAGCATATGTAGTTGTGGTCTCCCACCACCTCATCAACCTCCTACAAATTAAACCAATCACTTCCCACTCACCCTCGACCACTCCTTCTCCTACCCACCTTTCCCCCAATCAGAGATGGCCACTATGATCATCCTAGCCACATGGGTTGGGAAAAGGAAGATGATGACCCGATGATCATTAGATCATGACCTGATGGCTCATATTTTTGGGCCATCTATCTTACTTTTTCTCTATAAATCCAGCATGTGGGTCATCCCAAGTCCCTCAACCGAGCATCATGGACCACACACCCCTCACTGTCCTCTCTAGTGGCCACATCACATGTGTCCCTTGGACCATGCAACCTATCAATCATTTATAGCTAATCTACAACTCATCATTTTTCTACCACAAAACAATTTTCTTCTCTCATACCCATATGGTTTGAAGAAGGATGAATTTGGTTCTATCACATGATATCTTTGCAAATGTATTAATATGTATTATCCTTTCCAAAACTTCAATGGAAGTATAACCTCAACTAATCCTGAGATGGGTAAAATGCTTGAGCGTTCTTTAACTATATATGGATATATTGAAAAAAGTAATACAATCTATGTAGTGTATAATACCCCAAAATAGTTCACTAAACCCCAATACTTCTACACAATGGTCTAGAATCCTCATCATAGGTTTCCATATCACTTGGGAAATGATTTCAGGGAAAATGCGCTATTTCATCAAATTCATGATTTCTATCTTTTTAAGATTTTTTGCTCGTCATTGGATTTCTCATTATCTTGACTATATTAGTTTTGTAATATGATCTCTTCTCACATAGTACTTATGCCACTTTCAAACCCCTCTCTAACTATATCTTTATAAAAGGCGCTATTGCAATATATCTCTTAAGATGTTAAGTGATGAATATTTGGCATGGAATTTTTTTCAGTGACTGTTATAAAATTTACCTTGAAAGTGCCAAAAAGGGTCTATAAGCTCATTTATTATCAACTGAAGGATGTAGGTTACTTTTAGGTCCATATAAAATAGAGTATGATCTTGAAACCCTCAGAGAAAGGAGGGCATGGTTACTTATGTGTCTAACGGAAATAAATGAATAAGAAAATATTTGCACTAGTGGTGTCTTAGATAGTGGATGTGGTTAGGTGAGGATATGGAGCACCCTAAATCATGGACCCCTATATAGTAACGTACTTACTTGCATGCCACCAACCTAATATATATTTTATATGTTTCATTCTACTATGATTTCTTTATAGGAATTTACAACTTCTACAAGTTCCATTGTATTCTACTACTCTATTCATCCCTCTAGAGTGTTACATTTTGTTCCATAGAAATCCTATCAACCATGACATTACATGCATAATGTGGTCAAAATTATTTCTTTTAATTAATGCAAACATTTCCCCCACAAAAGCTAAGTCTTACCTTGCCCCAAAATGTTTACACATATTATTGTTGTTGTGAAGCATGTTTCCGAAACACCCAAAATCATTGTTGATGGAGCACGTGAGAAAAATTTAGGTATCTAAATTTCATCACACATACATAAGAATGTTATAACCAATGACCAATTCAAAAGGGTCATCATGTACTGTATATTCATTTGATTCCTATTGCTATAAATTGCATCAAAAAATCTTTAAATCAAGTTAGAGAACCATAATTATATTGTTTGTTGTTATTGTAAAAAAACAAGGGATTATAAAATGTACATGTTTGCTAAGATGTATGTAAACTTTGATATCCTAGTTAGTTCAATTTATCTTCAAGGGTAATTTCTCATCGATGTTAAGTCAAATAATATGATTCATTCTGAAATATTGCTGTGACAACCCCAAATTTTGGGTTCATTTGTCGAGAAATGTAATTTCTCATATTAAAGATATTTGAACCAATAGTGAGATAATTTGCTTCAAATAAATGGATTTCATTTACAATAGCCATGATGATTGTGTTGTGGGCTTTATTGGCTATTGGGCCCGAATAACAAGAAAATTCAATTAATAAATGGATAATTGAATTTTAAGAAAAGAAATATGTAGAAACCTCTAGAAGGCAAATCCAAAGAGGGATTTCGTGCCTCCTGGATTCCTTGGGTTCCAAGGAGTCTAAAGTTGCAAAGAAAAAGCAAAAATAAAAAGAAAAGATTAATTATGTATTTCTTTATTAAAGAAAGAAATTGAAAATAATGTGAAAATGTTGGAAATAAGTGGGAAAAGGTATAATTAGGTGATCCATTGTGGAATTTTGTGTTCCAAGGATTCCTAATGATAAAAGGAATGTAAATGAGGAAAATAAAACAAAAATAAAGAGAAATCCTCAAAAAAAGAAATATTCTAATAATAAATAAACAAAATAATGTGAAATAATGCATAAAGATGCATCTAGAAGGATAATAAGTATCCAATAAATGGAATTTCGAAATAATAGAGTGTCTTAGGATCCAAAGAGTCCCAATAAAGAGGAAAGAAAGAGAAAATACTAAAAAGGAAAAATAAGAGGATAATGTGTTGCATTATTAATGAATTATGAGGTATTGTTAAAAAGAAAGTAATTTTGATTAAAAAGGAAATAGAATTTCGTGCCGACACTAGTACAAGTAAGATAATGGGAATAATCTTAGAAATTCTAAGATCAAAAGGAGAAAGAATATCAAAAGATAATGAAGAGAGAGAGAGGGAGGGATGGTTGCTTCACAACCAAGGAAAGTAAGTTTCCTTTCAAGAATCAGACTCAAGTCCTCAAGGAGACAAGCCTTAGGGCTTCATACTCATCCCTATATAAGGATAGACCTTCCAGTGCGAGTCCAGTTGATCCCCCACGTATCTTCTCCTCTTCTTCCATGGTTATATCCCTTAAAACCTAGCTAAGGAGAAGCTGGGTATTTTCAGAGCCACGAGGCTACAAGAGGGGGTTGCGACGGAACCTTTCCACTGCCACCATGGCCTGAGGTGTGTGGGAGAGCGTACCTTAAACTGAGTTGGTCGTGGCAGCCGCAGCACGACTGCATAGGGTGGCCGTGTTGCAGGCCTACCCAAGCCGATTCACACCACCGCATCGGCTGTTTGGAAGCCCTGTGGGTGCGCCTGAGCAGGTCGGAGGCAACACCGCCCTCCTTGGTGGTCATCGGGGTCAGGGTGAGAGTCGGGATCGTGCCCTGCTGCAGCTAGGGCTTCTGTAGCCGCCGGCGCGAGGTTGAAGGTGAGCGGAAGGCAGCTTGGACGGAAATGCCCTCCGCGGGCTGAAGGTGAGCGCGACTTAACCAAGGGCATAACGATCTTTCCGTTATGTTTTCCAAAACGTGGGCAGCGTTGCATGAAAAGAGCGACGTGGCGCGCTCTGATTGGTCCAAAAAAGGTAAACCTTGTTAAATTTGTATCTAATAAACCGTAACTCGGATTAAAATAAATTATATATGAATTTTGATCAGGAGAACGAGAGGAATCCAATAAAAATAGTTTTATAGCCTGAATCTGATCATAGTTCGAAATATAGTGTAAATTATCATCTTTAATGAATTAAAGATTAAGAAACCCTATTTTGATATGATTAATGTGTTTAATAGGGTTTAATGGATTTTTAGAGTTGATATTAATCTGTTAAATGTAAAAAGGAACATTGAGTTCAAAAAGGAAGAACTTTGCACATGATTAGTCTAATTTAGAGTTTATATGCTTGAAATTAGAAAAGTACATAAAGTTATCATCTTTAATGATTTAACAAAGGAAAACCCCTTAGATTTGATGATAGATGGATAATTCAAGCTGATATTAACCTTTTGTTAATAAAAGTGAAAATAAGATTTAAAAAGATGATCTTTTTATATAGTTGGTTTAATTTAGGGTTCTATGCACATGAATATGCCTTAATGGGATTAGAAACCCTAATTTATGTTGATATGAATTCTAATGGTTTTAATTGTACAAATCGACGAATAAAATAGAGATATGATGATTCGAAGATAAATTGAGTACCAAAGATCTTTAATGTGAATTATTTGGATAATTAGTGTTTCCTAGTGTATACAAGTGGAAATAGTGATAAATAAGGTTCATATATGTGAGTTGAACTATAATGAAATATGATTTGTCAATTTGAAAGAAACTGAAGCTGATAATTAGCCTTAATGTTTTGGATATGACCTAAAAGGATAAAGATAATAGTTTTAGTGTAAAAGAAACATATTAGACTTAATTGACATTCAATTGTGCCTATGATGTAGAAATTAAGGTTTGTGAACTAAAAGATCATTAAAAGTGATAAATGCGTAATGAAGGCTAAAAACCTAATAAAACCGTAAGGTTGGCCTAGAAATTATAAGGTGGAATCCAAGTTGATCTTGTGGATGTTTGAATAAAACAATGGCACCTAGATGTTATGCATTATTTTCAGGATATTGTTGATTGCTTGTTAATTGTGTTGAATGTTAATGCATAGACATCAAGTTATTATAGATCAGGTATGTGGTTACGATTATGAATAACCGCTTTAGGTTTTCCGATGGATTCCCGGATGTTTAATCGCATTTAATGCAACTAAACTGTTGAATGTTTATTTATTTCTTGCAATTATAAAGTGACTATGACTATCATATAATGTATATGCCTTCTAGCTCAATCATTAATTCCCTCTGTGTCGTAATGGCTGACCTAGTACATGGCTACCTAGAGGGTAGGTCCATCAGGTCATGAAAGACTTTGGATGCCTAGAGGGTAGGTCCATCAGGTCACCTTTATAGAGGTACCATATAAGTCCTTACATGGACAACACAGAGTTGTGGATAGGTACGGATTGAGTAGTTTGGCTTAAAACGTAATCTTGGTTGTTAAATAATTAATTGAATGATTACATGGTTATCATAGTTGCATGATTATCTGTTTCCCCCACATACCAGCTTCGGCTGACCGACGTTTTGTTTGTCGATGTTTTAGGTACAATGAAAAGAACAAACAGTATAGTGGCACATGTGATACTAAAAGAGAATTAAAGTACAAAGGAGGATTAGATAGATTAGTATCGGTGTGGATAGAAGTTTAGAGATCCAAGTTTTCAAAAGGTATGTAAAGAAAATTTTTATTACCATTTTCAGTATAGTCTGTTAGAATTTAATAATTGTTTATGGTTATATGTCGAACCTTTGATTCGGGATTAATGGGTGCGGCTCAACCTCTTGGTCTCCCTTAATTGGGGGTTATCGGGAGTTGGGGTCGTAACAATTGCACAAATCACACAAATTGACATGCCTGGTGTAATTCTTAAACTTTACTATATTCTTACAATTTGTTGTACTTATCCAACTTCTTCAATCTTACAAACACCTTGGCTAAGTTTTGCATCAACCATACTTTGCCTAGCTTACAATTCCTAGTTTTACATATTTTCACTAGATCCATTTTTGGAAATGAAAAAGATGATATAATTAGTTAAGAAAAATATTACACAACACCTATTTTGAACCCACTTTTACGCTGTAATGTTTATCAAAAGTATGCAAGAATGTAAAAAAATGTAACACAAGAATGAACAATATAGTACACACAAATGTCAAACAAGTACACCAAAAAGTATGAGCCTTAGAAAAAACATGAAGACTGCAGTATGACCGTTGCAAAAAGGTTGAATTTTAAGTACACAAGATTGTATAAAAAAGTACACATTATTTGCAAAAAGTCCACATGAATGTACAAAAAGGTACACATGGATATATGAAAGAGTACACGAGTTGATAAGGTTTATTTCAGGATGTGTTTGGGGGTGCATGAATCACTTTACACTAGTTGATTTCATATTGTTTTTCATGGAGACTGAGATTTTGTTTCATTTTGTTTAGGAAAGTTCACCTCTGCCGGATGCAAGACTATGGTCATTCTAATATGCCTACATTTTTATCCATAGTCTACATGCATCATGTGTATGATGTATGCAAATTTTGAATTAAAGTAATAAAACAATCCACTAAGAAATTAATTTATGTACACAAATTTGTTGCTTAACTTTGTAAAATATTTATAATTTGTATAAAATTTTATTGAAAAGTTTACTCAAACAACTAATGGGCTTGTAATTTTAATTGATTTTTTCTGCAAAGTTTACTAACCTGTTTTTGTGGTGTGTGTTTCCACTTTCCAGCAGTTTACCCTCAATATTTGAAAACAAGAGGCATGTGCATGTAAATTAGGTGGGCCGCGGGCACTTCGCGAATAACGACTACAGCGACAGAACCGCCGGTTCGCCGCCAACTAAATGACTTCCGGCCCAATATTTGGTTCCGGCGGCGTGACGGGCGTGGTCTCATAGACTCATACTGAGCCATTTATCGCCGTTCCGGCGTCTTCCGGGGAGCGCCGTCCTGGCGTCCTCTGATGACCGCCGTCCTCCTCTCCACAAGAAGGTTATTTCAACGTCGCCGCTTCTTTTCTACGATCGACACCATTGCCACTTCACTCCGTCCGTTCCCGGACTACACCCCGAAGCGTCCCACCATCCGGGACGAAGAATTCGTGCACCGAATTGTTACCGTCCTCAAACAGCGCCGATCAGAGCCTATCCGCTGCGTTCTCCGCCCCTTCCTTCCGCACCTGCGTCACGACCATATCCTCTGGGTGCTTCCTCACGTCCGCTCCAACGCCGCCCTCGTGCGCGACCTCCTCAGCTGGGCTCGCTGCCCGGGGCGCCCCGTCGGAGTGGAAGCCTTTGCCATATTCTCCCACCTTGTCTTCCGCCAGCGCAAGCTGGAAACTGCTCGAGAGGTCGTACGTGAAGGCCTGCTGGTCTACAGGCACTTCGTCGAGTGCATGGTGTACACATACAAATACTGGAGCTCTGACCCTTCAGTGTTCGACGTGGTGTTCGGTGCTCTTGTTGAGCTTCGCCGATTGGAGGAGGCTCTCGAACTATTCTGGCATTTGATCAGTTATGGGGTTGTTGTACCGGTAGAAGTGTTAAATAATTTTCTTAGCTGCCTCCTCGTTGACGATGCACTCAAAGTGTTCGAGGAATTTCCTAAAGCGGGTGTTCGCTGGAATGTTGTATCATATAATGTTCTCATACTGGCACTTTGCAGAGGCAAAAGGTTGAAAGAAGCTCACGAGAAGTTGCATGAGATGGAAGCCACAGGAAGTATCTTGCCTGATGTCATCAGTTACAGTACTCTTATCGACGGGCATTGCCAAGCTGGAGATTTGCATAGGGCATTGGAACTGATGGAAGAAATGAGAGCAAAATCTCTGAGACCTAATCGGTTCACCTACAATAGTGTCCTCACACTTCTGTGCAGGGCCGGAAATATGGTGGACGCTGAAAAAATGTATTCCGACATGGTGAATAATGGAGTGGCACCTGATCATGTTGTTTACACAACAATAATTAGTGGGTTTAGTAAGGCTGGCAATATGAATATCGTTGAAAAGATTATAGAACAGATGAAGGAAAAAGAGCTTTTCCCTGATGCCATAACGTACAGTACAATGATTCATGGGTATTGCCTGAGTGGGAAAATGGTGGAGGCTGAAAAAGGCTTTAAAGAAATGCTTAATATGGGACTAAAGCCTGATGAACTAACTTATACATCGTTGATTGATGGTCTATGCAAGACTGGAAGGACGAGAGAGGCTTTCCAGCTTCACAATGAGATGGTTCATTTGGGATTGATACCAAATGTGGTGACATACACTGCTCTTTCTGATGGGCTCTGCAAACAGGGAGATGTCAGCGGTGCAAATGAACTCTGGCATGAAATTTGTGGAAAAGGGCTTGAGCCAAATGTAGTCTCATACAATTCCTTTATCAATGGGCTCTGCAAGTCAGGGAACATTCAACAGGCGCTTAAGACTCTCAGGGACATGTATGCAGCTCACCTTCCTCCTGATGCATACACCTATACAACTATAATAGATGCTTACTGCAAAACTGGAGAAATGCGGAGTGCGTACCAGCTTCTCACAGAAATGCTGGAAAGAGGCATTCAACCTAGTGTTGTTACCTTTAATGTTTTGATGAATGGAATTTGCAATTCTGGTATGTTGGAAGATGGGAGAAAGCTTTTAGACTGGATGAATGAGAAAGGAATTGCTCCAAACTCTGTCACATATAATTCTCTTATAAGGCAGTACTGTATCCTCAAGGACATGAAAAGAGCAACGGAACTCTACAGAAATATGCAATCCCAGGGCATAATACCAGATGAGAACACTTACAATATACTAATCATGGGACATTCAAAGCTCAGAAATATCAAGGAAGCAAGTTATCTGCATAAAGAAATGAATGAGAAGGGCTTTAAACTTAGTAGCAGCTCTTGTTTGTCCCTTATAAAGTGTTTAATTAAGAGAAAGAGGATGACAGAAGCTAGAGAGTTATTTGAAAAGATGAGAAGTGGAGGGTCTATTGCAGACAGTGAACTTTATAATGTATTTTTGGACCTCAACTATGGTGAAGGCAATATGGATTCGATTTTGGATCTCTGTGATGAAGCTATCAAGACATGCATCATAAAGCAAAAGAGTTCGGAAAACAATGAAAGCTGAAGGGTCTCTATAAGTTGACAATTACATATTTCCTTGCAGAAGCAATTGTGATGGCCGGAATTATCTCAGAAGTATGAAGGGATTATGGCACTGCGTAGGACCTGGTGTGAAAATCGCATCTTTGCTGTGCCTTGCTTTGCGTGTGCCACCAGAATGAAATTTTGTGGCTGCTAACCATGTGTTCATCTTCTTTAAGGGAGCCATGTGGAAGGCCATGGTGATCCTGGCTGTGGTCTTTAACAGTGAAAACTGAAAAGCTGACTGAGTGTTAGACTGTCATGCCACAGGTTACTGCATCCTTGCAGCCAATAAATGACCTGGTGGTTTATGGAATGGGTTTGTATTCCTTTTTTATCTGCCCACTATATCCTTTATGCATTACACGTTTCATAAAAAATTAAAGTTTTTTTCCCACCGGCATGTCATCTCTCATTGATGCCTTAGAATGACCTTAATTAATTACTTTATATGAGATCTCTTACTACGAGTCCCTTTAGTGCAATTCTTTTTGTTCAACTTCATCAAATCTTGAATTAAAATGGCGTGTCTAATCCTGAATCCTTAAACTGTTAATGAATTTGAATGAGACAAGTATATATAATATAATGAACAAATTTGACTACCCAGTTTTTCCCTCACTTGCTCCTCTACAGCAACGAAAACCCATGCCATTCGTCATGAAGATGGATATCGGATATTATTGTCATTACAGCCTGGTTTGTGTGCATTATACACTCAGTTAACCATGATGACATTTTCTTGCAGATATTTTATAGCATGATGTATGATCACGCAGAAGCCAAGAGAATATGTTTCCGCAGGTGCTTGTAATACCCGCCAATTGATTCAATTTGTGATGACATTGAAGTCTGGACAAGCTGTCAGCATGTGCATATTATAGTGGCAGAGCATTACCAGTGTCAATGGTACCGTGACATTATAACTTTTTTACTTCAGGCAATTTTGCTATATTCAAAGGATGTCCCTTTTAAGCAAAAGCACTGAACAGTAAACGATTAATGCTAGGTAGTCTGAATTGACCATGTTTTACTTATAGGTACTAGCTATGGAGCATTGATAGAAGATATGAGAGGTGTTTCCATTTTGCAAAGAGGACAATGTGCTGCTAGCTGGATACCATCTCTTTTCTGAAGAAGATCATGCGGCAGGACTCTCCTGTTAAACACCTTCAATGCAAAGAATAGTATCTGTTGGATCAATGGGCTCTAGAAGGGGAGTTTGAATAGAGCTTCACAAACTTCACAAAAGTGATTAGACCACCAAATTATATTAAGTGCAAAACTTAATTCAAAACAGCAATTTGATGTCCTAAACTAGCATACAAAGCACGGATAAGAGACAAGGAAAGCATGCACTTGGACAGGTGGTTTAGAGTGGTTCCATGTCCTAAACTTAGGAGCAATGTCAGTCCACTACCTAGAGTTGGTTAGGCTCTAGGATTTGTAACTTGGTTCTCTTATATATATCACACAATAAGATTACAAGCTACAACTACCAACCATCCAAGGACTTATATATCAAGCCAAGATCTTCTACCTCACCAAGGACTTACCCACCAAGCAAGTAGTCTTCCACCTTCTTCAAAGGAATTACCCACTCTTGCTCTAGTCTTCGGCCTTGCAGGATTTACCTATCTTGCTTGAGCTTTGCCTTGCACCTCTCCTTCACTTGGAGAGCTTTAGCACCTTCCTCCTTCACTTGGAGGCCTGGAGCAGCTAGCCTTCTTCTCCTTCACTCGGGGAAGAACAGCAACCTTCTTCTCTTTCACTCGGAGAAGAAACTTCAATCAATCTTCATAGAGAATGGAGATGGGAGAAGTGGAAAGGAGAGCTTTACAAGATTACAAATGATAGCTCTCATACATGGGATCCTAACTCACTCATACTCACGAATTTGCTTTGAAGGTAGAGAGAGAAAGGGGCTCAAAGGATTAGGAACCACTCAACTAAGGCTAGGACCAAGCATATGTGAATGAGCAACCTTGGAATGAAGTCCAAGAGGTCCTATTTATAGTTGAGGGTGTCCCTTTGAGGTTGGGAGAGTTAAGTGGCAAAAACTAGCCGTTTTACAACTTGCAACAGATCTATTTTGAGTCCCACCAACTCCTCCAACGGTTGGAAATGCTTTTTTTGCATTCCAGTACAGTCCGATCGGCCGAGTTTCATTAAAGGCAATTCGGCCGACACACTAGGCGACAAGTCTGAGAGATAGACTGTCGGCCGAGTTTCCATGGGGAAACTCGACCGATCGGTCGACCTTCAGACTTGACCGATCAGTGGATCGGCCGAGTTTCCTACCATTGAAACTCGACCGAACAGGGATCGGCTGAGTTGGAAACTCGGCCGACTACCCAGAAAATTCCAGAATATATGGATCGGCCGAGTTTGGAATTCGGCCGACAAAATCCCTGTTAAGGGTATTTTGGAATTTTCATAAACTGTACAAACGATGGATTTTTGAGTCCCAATCATTTTATCCATCTTAGATACAATGCAAAATATGATTATGAGTGATTACATAAAATGTTCTAAGCCTCTAAGGGCTATATTACAAAGCGGTTAAAAGTCACATGTTTTGCATGTGCCGGAAGAGTAGCTTTGGAGTTAAAAGTGATTCTTTTCTTGTACCTAATATCTGCAATGATCTCAAATAGATTTGTTAGATACATATGAATGGAATGGTTAAGTCATTATCAAAATATGGGCAATGTGCGACACCTAGGTCAACATTCTCCCCCTTTTTGACAATGACAAACCATTCCTCAACATATTGAAAAGAATGTGAAAATTATACATTTTCTTTAGGGAATTGCAAGGGGATGCAAATATGATCAATTTGTAATGCTCCCCCTCAATTCATGCTTACTCGTTCCTGCATGGTTAGTTAACACACAAGCAACCATAGCATATATATATATTATATGATTCTAAACAAGTCTAGATGCATTGCAGTTTATAGACAAGAAAAGAACCATACAAGCAATAAAAACAATATGATTGAGGTCTTTCTCCCCCTTTGTCATCTCAAAAAGGCAGGGGGGTAGAAGAGCATAAAAGCAAGGTCTTCTCCAAACACTCAATCAACCAAATCACAGAGAGACAGATAAACACCAAGATAAAGCACGAAAGCAAAACCTGTCATTCATCAAAATATGGAACACACTATAAGATAAGCCATACAAAGTGTTTCCAAAAGAAACCATAAGACAAAAACTACACGGACAAACGGAGTAGCAATAGTACAACTCAGATGATGTGCCTAATGTAGATAATACAATCATAGTCCAAAAAGATATATCATGGTCATCCGAGACTAAACTAGACACATCAACTCTAAGCTACACTAATCTATGTCAACATCATCAACGGCAGCCTCCATGTCCTCGTCGGGCTGGTAGTCCTCATCTCCATCATCGGAAGGAGGAGCAGCAGCTGGTGTAGCCTCGTCTTCAGCATCGGCATCGTCATCCGCATCCTCGTCTTCAGCATCCGTCGCAGTAGCCTCATCAGCGTCAGTCTCATCATCCTCCTGGTCAGCCATATCCTCGTATGGAGGACCAGAAGCACGCCCGGGCCACCTCGCACTCTGCTCGGCCCAAGACATGCCTAGAGCATGTAACTCATAGGCAACCTCAATGGGGGGAGCAGAAGAAGTGTACTGGGCCAGAAGCTCAGACAAACGACCACCTGGGAGCGCCAGAACCGGAGGAGAGTATCCACCTGCAGAGTGATCAACGGAAGCAGAAGGGGGTGGAGGAGGATAAAACTGACTATACGCATAAGAAGCGTAGTCACCACCGGGGTAGGGCTCGAAGGTGGGGTAGGGATGAGGGCAAGTCAAAGACATGGAAGACATGATGTGGCACAGATCCTGATGGTGATGTTGCTGGACCTGCATGTTGTAAGCCTGCTGGTGCATGAGATACCCCATGAGGGCCTCATTTGAAACGTGGAAGTCAGCAAAGGCAGGCTGCGGAGGAGGCTGGAAGGATGGCTCAGGAGGAGGAGGGGCAGATGTGGAGGGTAGAGGAGGAGGTGCAGCTGAGGAAGATGGAGGTGGAGGTGGAGCTGAGGAAGATGATGCACTAGGGGTAGGCACACTCTTTTGAAGAGTGGTCTCACTGATATAAACTCCTTTACGATCAGGGCGGTAGAGAAAATCGGTAAAGAGAGATTTTCCAGTGGCATGCTGGAAAAGACCACAAATTAGGGCAGGATATGGAAGATGTGTGCCCTTAGTGTTCTTTCCCGAGTCAAAACAGGTCATATGGTGAAGGATGTAACGGGCCCATTTGACTCCTTGGTTTTTCAAAAGCAGATACATCATCATAGCTGTATTCTCAACGATGTCCGTTTGATTTTTCTTGGGATGGACATTACAACTGAGAACGAACGCCAAAACACGGCGAGGAGAGGACAGGGCGGAAGATGGCAGAGTGCCCTTTTTTCTATAAGGAAAATCGGGTTGCTTGAGAAACTTATGAATATCAGTCAAGTCAACCTCAATGGTCCTATAGACGTCCTCGGGATACAAGAGATCAAGATAAACAGGGTAATAATCCACGAAGCCGTGCCAACATTGCCATTTAGATAAAGATTGAACGAGCGTTCGGTAATATGAAAAGGTTGGCCGGCAATCATAGACGTCAAAACGATTGAGGTGTCCGAAGAGGGGACCAAAGAGTCGTAATTCCACCGCAAGTTAGCGTAGAATTCACGTACGGCTTTGGAGCTGTATTTTAGGTTATGAAAACGGGCATCCTCAATACAAAAAGCTTCAAGATGATGTGTGCGAAAGAGTTGACAAGCTTCGAAAAGGTCGGCGTGAAAGCTATGGGGCTGATAAAGAGCTCGAAAAGGAAAGGGAGAGCGAGGAAGGAGCTCTTTGTAGCGAGCAACAGCAGCATTGTCAACAAAAGAAAGATTATCAAATGCCATATACCTAGGCACAAGAGGAACCGCAGGGGCAGGGGCGGGAACGGCATGTTTCCGGCGTTGGGACCTCATTGGAGAGGAGAACGAGGAGATGGAGCCGATCCACGCGGAGAGAGAGAGAGGAGCACCAGGGGAGGAAGGGTCGGGCTGGGCGGCTAGGGTTCGGTCGACTTTGCTCTAGTTGAGAGGGAGCAAGTCGGCCGATTCCTATATATATTAAACCAGCCTGCCGCCGATCGGTCGAGTTCCAGGAAAAGGAAACTCGGCCGACAGAGCGCACAGGTGCCCTGTACCCGACCGATCGGCCGAGTTGGAAACTCGGCCGACAGAAACCCTGATGAGGAAAAAAAACCTAAAATCTAGCCCTAGCCTCAAATGACCGAAAGCAATTTTTCTGGTTGGTCTAGATTGTATATTAAGCATATTTAGGCACATTCCCATCATCATAGGGTACTATTTGTCGATTAAAACCCGATTTGTGAGAAAAGCCCGAAGAAGAGATAGAAACAAGAGAAATTTTATCAAAAACAAGCATTTTGAGCAATCAAAGCATTTATAAGCAAGAGCAACACACATAAGATGTAACCAACTAATTAGAGAGCAATTCAACATCATCAAGAGAGATTATGAGCAATTTTGATCTAATAAAATTAAATTGTTCTCTAGCAAGCGGTTTAGTGAAAATGTCGGCCAACTGATTTTCCGTATCCACATGTGTGATATAAATATCCTTTTTGACAATGTGATCACGGAGAAAATGATGGCGAACTTCTATGTGTTTAGCTCTACTATGCAATATTGGATTATAAGAAAGATTTATTGCACTAGTGTTATCACAGAAAATAGGAGAAGCATCAAAATGAATGTTAAAGTCTTGGAGCATTTGCTTCATCTATAGGACCTGGGCACAACAACTTCCGGCTGCAATGTATTCAGCTTCAGTAGTTGATAATGCCACTGTGCTCTGTTTCTTGGAGAACCAAGACACCAAGCATGGTCCCAAGAGGAAGCAAGTGCCACTTGTGCACTTTCTATCAATCAAGCAACCTGCGTAGTCAGCATCACTATATGCTACAAGAGTAAAGTCCCTTGACTTAGGGTACCATAGTCCAAAATTTGGAGTTTTGGCTAAGTACCTCAAAATCCTCTTGACAGCAACAAGATGTGATTTCCTAGGGCTTGATTGAAAGCGAGCACACAAGCCAACACTAAACATTATATCAGGTCTAGAGGCAGTTAAGTAAAGTAAACTTCCGATCATACCTCTATAGAGCTTCTCATCTACCTTCTCACCTTCTTCATCCTTGTCAAGTTTGGCAGTGTTTGACATGGGTGTATCCATTGGCTTCATGTTCTCCATCCCAAAGCGTTTGAGAAGTTCAAGTGTGTATTTGCCTTGGTTGATGAAGTTACCCTCCTTGGTTTGTTTGATTTGGAAGCCGAGGAAGAAGGCCAGCTCACCCATCATACTCATCTCGAATTCACTCTGCATAAGAGAACCAAACTCTTTGCAAAGATCAAGGTCAGTTCCGCCAAATATAATATCATCAACATATATTTGAATTATGAGAAAATGGGTAGAAGTGTGTTTTAGAAACAAAGTACAATCAACTTTGCCCATGATATACCCGTTATCTAACAAAAAGTTCTTTAGTTTCTCATACCAAGCTCGAGGTGCTTGTTTGAGTCCGTAGAGAGCTTTTTGCAAGAAATATACATGATTGGGTAACTTATCATTTTCAAAGCATGGAGGTTGAGCAACATATACTTCCTCCTCGATTGTACCATTTAAAAACGCACTTTTAACATCCATTTGATAAAGCAAGAAATTTTTATAACTAGCAAAGGCAAGTAGCATACGAATAGATTCTAATCTAGCAACAGGAGCATAGGTTTCATCAAAATCAATACCTTCTTGTTGATTGTAACCTTGTGCTACTAACCTTGCTTTGTTCCTTACCACTTTTCCTTGCTCATCAAGCTTGTTGCGGTAGACCCATTTGGTACCAATGATCTTTCTATCATTTGGTCTTGGCACTAAGGTCCACACACGGTTCTTCTCGAACTGCTCAAGCTCTTCTTGCATGGCAAGGATCCACTCATCATCGCCAAGGGCCTCTTTGATGTTCTTTGGCTCCAGTTGAGAGATGAAGGCACTGTCTGCTTGTTCTTTGTTGTGTGCAGCTCGTGTCCTCACTCTTTCAAACGGGTTGCCAATGATCAACTCCTTGGGGTGATTCTTTGCAAAGCGGGGAGTGGGATCCTTCCTTTCTTCTTCTTTTTCTTCTTCTTCAACCTGCTTACCTTTGTCTTTGATGTTGAGCTCTTTTAGGATAGGAATGATTTCATCTGCAACATCATCATCACCAATATGCTTGCCAATAACCGGGTTAGTTTCATTGAATTTAACATTTATAGATTCTTCTAATTTAGATAGTTCAATGTTAAATACTCTAAAAGCCCTGCTAGTAGTGCTATAGCCTAGGAAGAAAGCCTTGTACGATTTCAGATCAAACTTGTCGAGAGAATCCTTGGTGTTCAAAAAAAAACAAGGACATCCAAACACATGAAAGAAATCAATTGACGGCTTCCTACCACGCCATAGTTCATAGGGGGTTTTCTTAAAAGTCGGATGAGTGAAAACTCGGTTTTGCACAAAACATGAGGTGCTAACGGCTTCAGCCCAAAACTTCTTAGGAGTGTCATACTCAAGAAGCATGGTTCTAGCCATCTCTTGTAGCGATCTATTCTTCCTCTCAACAACTCCATTTTGTTGGGGTGTGCGAGGAGAAGAGAAATTGTGCGAATAACCCGATTTTTCACAAAAACATTCAAAAAGATCATTTTCAAACTCTCCCCCATGATCACTACGGATGGAAACAACATGACAAGAAGCTTCGTTTTCAACTCGTTTACAAAAGCTCGAGAAAACATCGAGTGTATCACTTTTAGAAACGAGAAAGAAAGTCCAAGTAAATCTAGAAAAATCATCGACAATAACAAGACAATACTTGGAGCCGCGAAGCGTTTGTGTTCTCATAGGTCCGAAGAGATCAATATGAAGAAGCTCTAGAACTCTCTTGGTACTCATGACTCCTTTGGATTTGAAGGAGGATTTGGTTTGTTTCCCTTGAGTACAAGGTTGACATTCCTCATCCTTTTCAAAATCCAATTTAGGAAGTCCTCGAACCAAGTCCTTTTTGTTCAGTTTCTTCATTTGATGCAAGTTCACATGACCCAAACGTCGATGCCAAAGCGAAAGATCATTTTTATCCACGACTAAGCATCTATTTAGTATGGGCTTTAAAGCATCAAGAACAATCACATATAGATTACCATTTCTAGTTCCCTTATATATGACATTATAGGACAGGGAATCTAGAAGCAAGCATTCTAAGGAAGTAAAGAGCACAAGATAACCATTATCACATAATTGGCTAACACTAATTAAGTTGTGATGTAGGCCATCAACAAGCAAAACATTTTTAATGCACAATTCATTACCTACATCACCCTCACCTATAACCTTACCCTTTTTGTTGTCCCCAAAGGTTACCGATCCTCCTTTCTTCTTCACAAATTTGTTGAAATGGCTGATTTCTCCAGTCATGTGCTTAGAGCAGCCACTATCAACAATCCATTTCTTTGTGACCTGCAAGAAAAGAGGATGTCGGAACCCAACTCAAACTTTGGGGTCCGGGGTTAGCTTGGAGACCCATTTCATATTTGGGTTGGTCCCCTTAGGCTTGTAAGGACAATAGGTAGAATAATGATCATCACATTTGCAATGCATACATACCATGGGGTTTTTAGAGCCGGAAGACTCTCCATTGAAAATTGGAGTTTCCACACTCTTTTTCTTACCCTTCTTCTTCTTCTTACCTTTTGGAGTAGTCGCATTGTATCCTAGACCACTAGTACCAACTTGTTTGGTAGAGTGCTCTAGAACATCATTTAGAGACTTCTTACCCGAAAGAAACCTTTGCAAAGTAGATCTTAATTTAGCATTATCATCACTAAGATTTGTAATGGTAGTAGATAAACTAGCAAGATCTTCTCTAGCATGCAAAAGGTCGGCCTCAAGACAGAGGGCTTTAGTAAGAAGAGAGTCTTTTTCAAGAGTTAAGTTTGCAACTTCATTTCTAGGCAAGATAGGTCTAGAAGATAAATCATTTGTTTGTGCAAGAAGTTTAGCATTTTCAGATTTAAGGACAACAATTTCTCTTTGATAAGCATACACTTCATCTCTCCTAGCATCATCAATAAGCTTAAGTTCAACATTTTCAGTTTTTTGAACATCTAGCTCATCTAGGCAATTTTGGTTCTCTATCTTAAGATTTTCAATAGTTTTAAGATAAGTACCATTCTCAACCTCTACTCCATTATATTGAAGTTCAAGGTCTAGAAATTGCCCTTGTAAGGAATCTATGCTATCAAGATGCAATTTCTCATTTTGATCTAGAATGTCAATCTTGGCATAGAGATCATCAACTATCTTTCCTAATCTTTTTCTTTTAGCTTTACATTTAGCAAAAGATGATTGACAATCATTAAGCATTTCAATGAGGGTTTCCTTAGATAAATCAAGTAAACTTTCATCACTTACCTTGCTTACCTCACTTACCTCAATTACTTCTTCACTAGTAGAAGCCATGAGTGCAAGGTGACATTCACCATCCTCGGAGCTTGAGGAACTTGAAGTAGAAGACTCCTCCCATGCCGCATGAGCTGCATCTTTGGGTCGTCTCTCCTTCTTGTTCTTCTTCTTGTACTTGGCTTCTCTTTTGTATTTGTCATCCTTCTTGTGGCTGCTCTTATGATAGCCCTTCTTGGCTTTTGGGCAGTCATTCTTGTAGTGGCCCTTTTGACCACACTCGTAGCACCTAGGAGTGGAGTAGGATGGCTTGCCCTTGAAGTGTCTTCCTTTTGAATAGTTGGCTTCATGATCATTTGCACCTTCATCTTCGCTTGAGGAAGGGCAGGGAGACTTCATGGCAAGTTGTTGTTGCCGCATCATTTCTTCAACTTGAGCTTTGAAGGCTGTGTCCTTCATCTTCTTGGACTCCTTCTCTTCTCTTTTCTCCTCTTCCTCTTGCTTGTCGAGCCTTGGCTCATGTGCTTGGAGATTACCAACCAGCTCCTCGGTTGACAACTCGCTCAGCTTGTAGACTTCTTCAATTGAAGTGACCTTTGGCTCCCATCTCTTTGGAAGAGATCTCAAGATCTTTGCATTGATGGTACCTCTATCCATGACACTCCCAAGGGCTGCAAGGCTGTTCAAGATGACATTCAACCTTGTGTACATGTCCGCAACTCTTTCATTCTTCCCCATCTTGAAGTTCTCAAGTAGGCCGCCGAGCATATAGACCTTGGCCTCCTTGACTTGCTCCGTCCCTTCATAGGTGACACACAACTTATGCCAAATCTCATGCGCCGTGTCCCAAGAAGAGATGTGGTTGAACTCCGATGGTGAAAGGGCGGCGTAGATGATGCTCACAGCTTTAGCATTGAGTTGAGCACGCTTCATCTCATCTTCTGTCCACGTGGTGATGTTCCCCTTCGGCTCTTCATACTTGAGATGGACTATCTTCCACATCTCGTAGCTCACGCCTTGGATGTAGAATTGCATCCTTCTCTTCCAATATAGGAAGTTTGTGCCGTCGAAGACCGGGGGTCTCATGGAGAAGCTTCCTTCAAGATTGAGTGACCCAAGAGCTGAATTACCCATCTTCTCCTACTTGTTGAAGTAGCTTGGAGAAGACCTGCTCTGATACCACTTGTTGGATCAATGGGCTCTAGAAGGGGGGGTTGAATAGAGCTTCACAAACTTCACAAAAGTGATTAGACCACCAAATTATATTAAGTGCAGAACTTAATTCAAAACAGCAATTTGATGTCCTAAACTAGCATACAAAGCAAGGATAAGAGACAAGGAAAGCATGCACTTGGACAGGTGGTTTAGAGTGGTTCCATGTCCTAAACTTAGGAGCAATGTCAGTCCACTACCTAGAGTTGGTTAGGCTCTAGGATTTGTAACTTGGTTCTCTTATATATATCACACAATAAGATTACAAGCTACAACTACCAACCATCCAAGGACTTATATATCAAGCCAAGATCTTCTACCTCACCAAGGACTTACCCACCAAGCAAGTAGTCTTCCACCTTCTTCAAAGGAATTACCCACTCTTGCTCTAGTCTTCGGCCTTGCAGGATTTACCTATCTTGCTTGAGCTTTGCCTTGCACCTCTCCTTCACTTGGAGAGCTTTAGCACCTTCCTCCTTCACTTGGAGGCCTGGAGCAGCTAGCCTTCTTCTCCTTCACTCGGGGAAGAACAGCAACCTTCTTCTCTTTCACTCGGAGAAGAAACTTCAATCAATCTTCATAGAGAATGGAGATGGGAGAAGTGGAAAGGAGAGCTTTACAAGATTACAAATGATAGCTCTCATACATGGGATCCTAACTCACTCATACTCACGAATTTGCTTTGAAGGTAGAGAGAGAAAGGGGCTCAAAGGATTAGGAACCACTCAACTAAGGCTAGGACCAAGCATATGTGAATGAGCAACCTTGGAATGAAGTCCAAGAGGTCCTATTTATAGTTGAGGGTGTCCCTTTGAGGTTGGGAGAGTTAAGTGGCAAAAACTAGCCGTTTTACAACTTGCAACGGATCTATTTTGAGTCCCACCAACTCCTCCAACGGTTGGAAATGCTTTTTCTGCATTCCAGTACAGTCCGATCGGCCGAGTTTCATTAAAGGCAATTCGGCCGACACACTAGGCGACAAGTCTGAGAGATAGACTGTCGGCCGAGTTTCCATGGGGAAACTCGACCGATCGGTCGACCTTCAGACTTGACCGATCAATGGATCGGCCGAGTTTCCTACCATTGAAACTCGACCGAACAGGGATCGGCTGAGTTGGAAACTCGGCCGACCACCCAGAAAATTCCAGAATATATGGATCGGCCGAGTTTGGAATTCGGCCGACAAAATCCCTGTTAAGGGTATTTTGGAATTTTTATAAACTGTACAAACGATGGATTTTTGAGTCCCAATCATTTTATCCATCTTAGATACAATGCAAAACATGATTATGAGTGATTACATAAAATGTTCTAAGCCTCTAAGGGCTATATTACAAAGCGGTTAAAAGTCACATGTTTTGCATGTGCCGGAAGAGTAGCTTTGGAGTTAAAAGTGATTCTTTTCTTGTACCTAATATCTGCAATGATCTCAAATAGATTTGTTAGATACATATGAATGGAATGGTTAAGTCATTATCAAAATATGGGCAATGTGCGACACCTAGGTCAACAGTATCCTGCAGGGTTCTTATATCTTCAAACCACTTAACCCAATGGAGAACACCTGTTTCTTTGACGATGCAAGTTATAGAACTAGAACAATCATTGAGTTCATCTTCTTCTACCTCCGACGCCCTGCCCTTCGACGGAAAAGTCGCGAAAATCATATGGAGACTTGTAGAAAGCGTGCGTGGGTTTTTCCCACAAGACGTCTGATGGGAGGGAGAATGGTATGCGCAAGCATCGCCTACTTTTATAACCATCAGAACCTGCTAAAACATCAGCATGTGTTCCTAACCTTCTCAAGTTTCTGGGAATAACATTGAAATAGAGGATCTAAGTTGCCGCACTCTCAATTTTCAAAATGTTTCCTTCCTGTATCATCAATTAGTATGTTGACAATACTTCCCATACATATTCGATGCTTAACGATAAAATTATCTTCCAGTACATTCTTCTGCACGTTACTTCCTGGCAGCTAGGAGTCCAACCAGACTTGTATTATCCTACTGTAACCAATAAAGAACTTGACTTGAGAAAGAATTTGTCCACGGTGATGGAGAATTTCTTCCAGAATGGGAAGGCTTGGGATCCAAAGACCATAAAGATGAGGAGGTATTTTTCATTATAAAAAAGTACTCCGAGGGTGTTTCTTTCTGTCGCTAAGTCGGATAAGTATTTCTGGGGTTTACTCTAACACGATCACCAACTTGGTATAGACCCAAGTCCCTTCATAGGAGGACATATAATATCCGGTTAAATCATGGTGTATGACTTCGACTTCCTATCGAAGTAGAAGTTTCCAAAAACTTTGAAGAAGTTTCAAGAAAATCTAGACGCAGACTTTGGTTAACTTTGATGTCATTTTGTTGTTGTTGAAGAAAATGATGTGAATTTGAAGGAAACTTCGATTAATTTTTTTTAATTCTGGTATAACTCTATCTTACATATGCTAATTTAATACAAGAATACGATCCACGACACTCGAGCTCTAGGTAGGTGGATAATACAATGTGCACTTGTAGTTGCAAGGGCCAAATGATATAGTTCACCACACGTCTTCCACACAATATGCAATCCAATACCCTCTCTAGCAAAGAGCGACAGACAACAAGTTCTCTAGCAAAGAGTGGCAGACAACAAGCTTACAAAATGATATTAGGACTTGTGAAGAGGGTTGAATGCACCACTTATGCCTTATTTGGCCTATAGGGTACTAGTTAGGATCACTGGTCGTATCAACTTCTCCCCAATATCGCCAACTTTGGGGAAACATTGACAACTTAGAGGATGTTGCAATTAAAACACACTATAAAATTTTGACTTTGTCAACAAGGTAACTCAGGTTCAAAGTCGGGACCAAGTTGACATAGCGGAGGTTCGCCATCGTCTAGACCCAAAGTTCAAAACTTCAATGAAGTTTACTTCCATCATCTAAATAGGAGTCTTCTACACATTTCTTTTTTTTCCTACAAATTTTTTGTGGGCTTTCTATTTAATCAATTATTGTTGTATGTATAGGGAAAGTGACAATCTAAAAAGATGACAATCCACATAGTTGAAAGAATGGATTTTGATATACCTATCTCATATAATAGAGAGACCTTTCCAGAGTCCAACTTATTTTTTATTTGTTCATGACACAAAACTTTCTTTTTGGAGAGCATGCTAGCCAATTAAGGCAATACCAAAGATGTAACATGCACCTAATGAGCTAGCACATCCAACTTTTATATTGTCTTCGACTTTATCATTTTTAGTCAAGAATTGTTGAAATTTACCAGGGTTGTATTTTAAATTGGATATGGTTTGAAACTCCATTATATTCCCATTACAAGTAGTAATCTGGTTTGTCCCTTTTAGTGCATAGGACAATATCACTTACAAAAGCAAGGTGAGAGACATTCACTTATTAGAGGCTTGTAGAGGGACAATATCACCTCTTTTCTAGAAGAGCCATCAATTCCTACATTCCCACTATAAATATCCAAGGGAAAGGGTATCACCCTGCCTAATACCATTCCTTTGCCGAAACAATCCCTGGTTGCCTCATAATAAAAAGTTCAGAGGACATAATATTTATGCAACCCTTTCTATTTGAGTAATTTCATATGATTTACAAAATTTAACTCAGCTTGATCTGGTCTCTATCACATGAGGCATCCATTAGGACCTCGCTTAGCACCTAGGAAGAAGAAACACTTCTCGAGGGATGATGTGTGTATCCTAAAGACATGTTTGACACATTTATTCCATGGACACACGATGGACGCATGGTGTGTCCATGTTTTTCGTCCAACTAAAAGGCTACACAAATCTTGGACACATTTAAGACATAGCTTTTAAACACTGGCCATGCCACCCCCACTAAACCTTCAAAATCCCCTCTAATGCTCTCCATGTCTTTTTTTTAATTTTTAGGTTGCCCCTATTTATCTCTCATTGCCTCTCTCCTATTCGACCATTTTCCCTAGCTTCCTCCACTCCCATCCAACAAGATCATAGTGGCGTGTCACATAGTTACCGCAGGGTGGTGGGGGTGGAGAGTAGTTGCCACTGTCATCTCACATTGAATAGTTGAGACCACGACCTATAGCAGTGGCGGTGGCGGATGAAGGAGTTGCGCCCTACAACCAAAAAAGTTTTTGAAGTTATTAAAGCCTTTATCATAGTAGGATCCTCAAATGTTGTCTACCAAGTCTCTAGCTTGTAGGTACCCATCATTTCCTCTGCTACACATGTCTTCTTCATTGATCTCCAAACCCCCTTGTCTCCTTTATGCTCTACAATCAATGGATTTACTTCCTTCAATCTTTATCTAATTCACCTTCCTAATATTCTTTTGGACTGTTAGTATTATTTTCTTCTCTCCCTCCTTTAAGTCTTCCCCTCACCCCTTGATTTTTCTAAATCATATTAACTTCATCTCCCAATTCTTCTTTCTAGCTCCTCTTTCGCACCTTCACCTTCCCCCTCCTATTCTTACTGATCATCATTATGGTTTCTTTCTCTCCCTCCTAATCTTCCTCATCCTCCCGAATATTTCTATTTTGCATGTCTCCTCACCCCTCTCCATTCTAATCCTCTACTATCATCTCACCAACTTCCATCCTCTTCCTTCGCTCTATCACTAATACTTCCTTTGCTCCTTCATCTTTCTTTCTGTTCCTCCCTCAACTCATATTCGTTTCTCTTTCTTCACCCTTCCTTCTTCTTTCTTCTCCTAAATTATCCAACACACCACCATCCCCCTCCTTTCATCCTATTCAACATTCATTTCCTACCCCCAAATTTCTCTTCATCCCTCTTGTTCTTGCTCCTCCACCACTAACATTGTCCCCTTCAATTCATACCACTCTCTGCTCCCCTCAATCTTCTGTTACATGCATGTTATCCTTCACCACTGGACCTCATGTTTCCTACTCCACTACTAGTGATTTCCTTCTCATACTCATTTTCCCTTACTTGTTTCCCTATTAGACTTACGCTTATTTTTCACTATTGGATTCCACTATCCTACATTTTAGTGCATTTTTATACAACATCTTTATTTGTATATGATGTTTATTCTTTGTATAAGGTGTTCAATATGTTAAATTGTTGCGTTACTGCCCTAATCTACTTCTTCACTCCTTTATAATTGGTGACATAATGTTTGTTGGTTTGTTTGCAGGATAAAAATGTGGTGTAAATATCTATGTGAAAATAATGTTTTTTTATTGGTGTTGTGCTTGCTTGTCTTTGCTGGTATATTTAGGAACAAATGCAATAACATGGAGAGTGAAGTGGTGGATGACTCCACTCCTTTATCATAGTATATCACAAAATTAGAGAAGGTTATGAGGAGGGTATGCTTTTCTGATGCAATTACCACACTAATACTTCTTAGGGGACCAATTTTATGGTAAAATCTAATTTGCTCAAGGACCCCCATCCATGTCATCAAATGTTGCCTAAGTTGCAATGATCATGTCTAACATGCATAGAGTGTGTGTGGAAAATCGGAGATGAGATTGACAAAAGGGACTCCTAGGCAAGTACCACTACATTGCACACGATCAAGCCAAGTTAGTCATGATGTGAGCACACGTTCCACAATGGGTCTATCTTTTAAGAAAGAAGACAATGTCATTTATGTCAAAAAGTGGATACATGGGTTTCAATGTTACACAAATTATTTAACATGGGGAAGAGGGAGAAATTACATTGAAAAGTGGCACATATGTCCTATTATGCAATATTGTCTTTCCACTTTCTTGAAATGCCTCATTACATATGTTCTTATTTGTTTGATACTAACACTAAGATTTGTGGCTATCTTCCTTCTAACTACAATATCTTGAGAACCGCCTTATTGCGTGAGGAGAGGGGTTAAAGGACAGGTTCATACAACAAAGGCTAAGTCTTAGTGTGTATGTTTGAATTATAATCAGAAGGAGACTGCTAACTAATTTCATGGATGCATATGAGAGTTGGCCAATGTTATTGATACTGTGTAAAGGTTATTGCAAAGATAAGTATGTGGCCCGAATTATATGGTTCAAATCATCACCGAGAATACCTCAGTTTGTTGGGGATTTACTTGAAGAGTTTGATTATCCTTAGATCTTTAAAACTCTATGCATAGTGCTCACTTTGAATCTTGTCTTAAAGAACATTTATGCACAACAAAGATTAGTGGCAAGGTGTACAATTTAAATCTTTCCTTGAAAAACATTTACACACCACAAAGATAAGTGAATTAATAATGTTGTTTATGAATAATGTTTTCAGATTAATGAAGTATACATATTTTGCTATAAAGGCTGTGATTCTCAAGAGGCTAAGTGCCATAAAAGGGTCTTAGGTGCATGATGGTCAATTGTATTTGGCTCTATATAGGGAAGCTTATGTTTCTAAAACTCCATCTATCAAGGACAAAATCCTAGATGACATTTGGTCAGATAAAGTCTGCTTCATTTTATATTTCATCTCATTTGTAAAATGTTAATGACTGACATCAATAAGTAATGTATGCATTTGGTGTGCGACATGTGAGATAATATGGTTGAAAAAGTAATAACCATCATCTACAAACATGATAGGAAAAACATTAGACTCTATGTAGTTGCTCACAAGATCTTGGTGGATAGATGAAACAAGATAAACATTTGTCTGTATTAGTTCCTCATCCTATGAACCCTAGGTAAGCATCTTCATAAAAAAGAGTTACATTGGGTATGACTTGGTTGTTGTATTTCAACCAATTTAGCACTTATATTATCTACTTTTTTATATGTTTATAATGTGGGTTGGTTGAATGCTGGTTCAATAGGCTCACTGCACAAAAGTATATAGAAATTTCAATTGAAAATGACGTATGTTTGAAAAGATATTTCCCTATCCAAGAAGAGTGACGCCTAGTAAACATTGAATTTGCTAAGTTTTCTACCCTTATTGAATATTTAGTGATATAAACCAATCACAAATAGGAAAATGCTAGAGCCACATATTTTTTGGCTTTTGCATGGAGGAAGGCCCCCATATAGTCTAGCAAACATACTACTAGGAAAATCATGTTCTTACTCTTGTTGTGAGAGGAATTAGAGCACATACTCTTTCATCAATTCTTTTAGGAGGAACAATAACAGTAAAAAAGGAAATAAAATTAGTTATTAAGCACACCAATCAACATCTCTTATCAAATAATAAATAATAATAATAATGAAGGGGAAACACGTGTTGGACATCTCAATTGATGTCTTTGATCTATTTCTAGGCATTGGAATTCTTGAGGTGGCCAAACTATCACTTGATGGTCCATAGGTTGATACCATTTTGTTCATTAACAATGTTAATAACCATGATGGTGTATAATTGTCACCGCAAGGATGTAGTTTTTAGTTCTTAGATGTGATACAAATTTCTAATGTCTTTCAACTTTCATTTTCATTTCCTTGTTTAATGTGTGAATCAACAATTTATGGATGATTGAAGGGATGTTTGTTAGATATATGGAGTATGAGTTATACAATTGCATTCTATGATCAAATGTGTTTGCACATAAAAGATCCATATTTATACAAAAAATTATGTTGTGTTTGTGTCCTTGATTATTTGAGTATTTTCATATCTATTGTTTGTGCTTCCTAGCCCATCACCTTTAGTTGGCATTCAGTAGGGCAACTGCCACATTCGATGTTGGATCATCATTTCCCTACTTGTAACCTATCAAAGAGCATGGTGAACCAACACAATTGAATTTCTTTTAGTTACTACTCCCTACTCCCTGATTGTGTGGGTAGTCCAAGATGAGATTCCCTTTGACGTGCTCTTTTCTCAA